>MU224199.1:1741760-1806838 GCA_018584345.1 Thuja plicata
AACTTGCCGAGGATGAGGAATTGTTGAGGATGTGATATTGATTGACGAAGAAGATTTGAGGACTTGCTGATTGATGAAGAATATTTGAGGGTTCATTGATTGATGAAGAAGAGTTGAATTATTGATGAAGAAGATTTGAAGTATGATGATTGATGAATGTTTGAAGGACAATAAGTATTTCAAATTGAGTGTTTATATATTATAATGATAATAGTGAGATAGTTTAAGGTATATCTATAATATGGAAGTATGGCTAGCTAGAATAGATAGGAAATCTTATTGGAAGACCTTATATAAGAATGATTAGTATTTCTCTACATAATATTATGATGGCTTGCAGTTCTGGTTATAATGACTATGCATTGTGAATATTTCACTATCATATTTTCAAGTCCTATTGGCTGACATTAAGGCTAGCTATCAGAAAAGAATGGGATAGGCTTGGAGAATTCTCTATATTCCTCTACACTGTGATTTTAGGGTATATAGTTTTGTGGACATGGTCAGATGGTTTGTGAAATATTTTAGTTCAAAATATTTTGATGGTTTGCTCCGCAAGTGAAGATTTGTTGTCACAAGTGCAAGATTGTTGTCTGTGTTAGCTCCTAGCCAACTCAACCATTTGTGATGACTATATTTGAGTATTATTGGATTAAATATATGATAAGGAAAAAGTTGAGAGGTTAAGGATGATCATGCTATCAAATGTAATGTTTCAAATCACACTATGGGCTATGAAGAGTATTTTGGGCCGACTAGTAACTTGTTTTAATGAATTTCTACATGTTACCTTTGGGACTAGGTTTAGAGGATGATGTGTTGTGTGTTCTTTGATCATGATATTTGAGGATGACTTTTTTAGATTCATTTGGGTCCCCTTTATCTCCTAGGGTAAACTATATTTTTTTTTCTATGGATGACTTTATGCTAATACTACTTATAGTTATCAAGGCTAACCTTGATGATGCTTTTGATGAACAAAGACTATGTATATGAGTGAAAATGGATGAAAAAAGTATGAGGGTATGTGAGGTGATGCAGAGAGCACGGTAGGAAGACCAAGAGATAGGATATCACTTCTACAACCCTTCAACCTAGGGCTTTCTCCAATATAAATCCACCAAACTTGTAAAGAGATGGATTCCTAACTTCCAAGGGGGTCTTGACACTTCTCTTACCCCAATGGTCACTTCTAGACCTTGTTCTAGATCTTCTCAAATTGGGCTTTAGGGACATCTTCCCTAAACTAAGCCAAAATGTGGAAATCTTCACCAGTGGCTTTCTCCAACCTATCAGAGGTTTGGAACACCTTACTTCAGCTATGTAGATAAGGAATCACACAACCATTTTCCTCCTAAACACTCACCACACCAAGAACTCTTCCTGACCTATGCCTCCTTGTAGCCTTTTCCAAGAGGTTTTTCCTATGCAACTTTTGACTATGGAAGGGAAAAAATGAATTTAGGATGGTTTCAAGTACCCTTTAGAGTTTTAATAAAATTGTCAAAGTCCCAAAGACCAACTCTACTCTAGAAATACTAAACCCTCACAATGCTCACATACCTAATTGGCCAATTTAGGCTTGGATTACAAAGCAAGTGGTTGAGGATGGGTTCACAAAATTGATGCAGGGTTTGGAAAGTCTTCTACTACCCCAAAATTTTTTTAAACCACCATTTTATTGGTCCCTCCAATCGATCTACTCATGTGCATACAACTATGCATACTTGACTGGCTAAATACATAGAGATATTTAGCCTAGGGCTTGCTGCCAAAAATAACAAAACACCAAATCTCGAACTGCGCCTTTGGAATAAATACAATTACATCTCTAAATTGAATTTAGCAAGTGGCCATGAGTTTCACAAGATAAATTTCAAGCTAGGTCTTCATTTAACCAACATGCCTGACTTTGATGCTTCCCTGGACTGCCTTCACCAAATTGCTTATAACTTTCACAAATCAACACCAATTGAGACAAAATCAAATATTTTGGAAACTAGACTCACCATGATATATGTCCATGGAAATAAATAAACCCTACCAATCCATACATGTATGTACACACAATAAATTCTCAGGAAATCTGGTTAATTCTTATTAAAAAATGCGTCAAACTTCAATACATGTCATCCAACCTTGTTGGAGAGGTTTCACATGTTTAAATACCTCCCTCCCATGGATCCAACCAATCCATGAATGGTTATGACCGTTGGAAACCAATTTTAACTTCTCGAGCAACTTTTGGAAAAGTTGCTCAAGCAACATTTTGACGATTTTGTAACTTTTTTATAATTTGCAAGATTGTTAACCCAAATGACTTAGAATTTCTTCCTATCACCTTGATGTGATCAAATAAGACCAAAATGATCAACATTGGAAACACAACCAAAACTCCTAAAACACCTAAAACACATAATCAATGCAAATTAAAGATCCAAGTGGACTAAGGTGTCCCAAGGTTTATAGATGTACCTTAGGGACCCTTAACCACACAAAGTGGATCAAAACACATGGAGAATGATCTCAAGGATCCATCCCCTTATTACAAAGAAAAGAACATCCTCGATTGAAATCAAATGCACTGAATGTACTGGGTGCCTTGCACCATACTCCTCAAGACAAAAAGAACTCAAGTCTCTTGAGTTGCAATATCTTCAAGCTTAAAGCCTGCCTTTTGAATAGCTTTAGGGGTCATCCAAGTGGCATATTCTAGAAGTTGATGTCTCAACTTGACCAAAAACTCATAGTAAGTATTTCTCCTTTTTTGTTTACTCACCCTATTGTCTTTAATGCACTCAATCTCAGGAATGGATGGTGTGGGTAACTCTTTCATCTCATTGGATTGTTGAGGATCTTGATCACTTACAACACAAACATCACTAACATGACCCTTGTATGCATATATATCAGCAACACTAAAAATAGGAGATAAACCAATATGAGAAGGCAAGTCAATATCATAATTATTGTTGCCACACTTCTTTAGGATTTTGAAAGGCCCAAGTTTCTTCATAATGAGCTTAGTATACTTATCCTTAGGTAGCCTTTCTTTCATGAGGTGGATCATCACCATATCTCTTACTTTTAATTGCAAGTCTCTTCTCTTCTTGTCTGCATTAGGTTTATACTTATCAGAAGTATGTTGCAACTTTGTCTGCACATGTTCATGAATATCCTTCATCACTTCAGCAAAGTCCTTAGCCAAATTACTCCTCTTCTCTATATCCCTAACATCTCTAAGTTCCAATACACCTCTAGGGTGAACACCATAGACAATTTGGAAAGGATTCAAACCAGTACTCTTGTTGATAGAATCATTGTAAGAAAATTCTGCTTGGGCTATAATGGAATCCAAAGTAGCTCCATTTTCTTGAGTTAGACACCTCAAAATATTACCAAGAGACCTATTAATGACCTCTTTCTTACCATCATACTGTGGGTGATATGAGAAGGATAGAGACCCATCTGTTCCAAGCTTTTTCCACAATGTTCTCCAAAAGTGTCCTAAAAACTTAGGATCTCTATAAGATATAATTGACAAGGGTAATCCATGGAGTCTAACAACTTCCTTAAAAAAACCTTCTATATGTGAGGCATCATGAGTGGTTCTACATGGTATAAAGTGTGCCATTTTAGAAAATCTATCCACTACTACATAGACACCGTCAATTCTAGTTTTTGTTTTAGGAAGACCCAAGACAAAGTCCATACTTACAGAATCCCAAGGCTTGGAAGGGATAGGCAATGGAGTGTACAAACCTGGATTGGATGTGTGACCCTTGGATTTCTTACAAACCAAACAAATCTCCACATAATTCCTTACATATGTCTGAAATTTGGGCCAATAGTAGAATCTCATTACAAGTTCTAGTGTATTACCCACGTGCCTTTCCAAGCTACCATAGTGCTTCTGTTTGATAATATTCTCCCTTGTGGATCCTTTAGGAACACAAAGAAAACTTCCCTTGAAAAGTAATCCATCTTGCACAAGAAACTCTAAGAAATCAGTGTGATACCTCTCTATCATGTCAACACAAACTTGATAGGCCTCCTTAAAGTCATCATCTATGGCATATATATCTATTATGGCATGAACTCAACACTTTCTAAATAAATAGTTTGAATAGTCAAGTGCCTCCTACTGAGAGAATCAGCAACCCTATTCACAATCCCTTTCTTATGTTTAATGGTGAAAGTATAGGATTGTAAGAATTCCATCCATTTGAAGTGTCTATGGTGAAGCTTTTCCTGCCTATTCAAAAAATTAAGAGCATGATTATCAATAAAGACAATGACTTACTTAGTCACCAAGTAGTGCCTCCACTTTCTAAGTGACTGAACCATGGCATAGAGTTCAAGATCATAAGTTGAATACTTCTTCTTGAATTCATTCAACTTATTATTAAATAAGGCAACTGGTCTCCCTTCTTGGCTCAAAATCCCACCAATAGCTTTATTAATTATTGGAATAAATATGGAAAGTTGGGACTGAGAGGGGAGGGGTGAATCAGTACCACTAAAAAATTTATAACCACATTCACTGATTATACCATATAATGCTTCTTGCTGATTACCGAGTTCATAAGTTGAAATGAGAGAAATATAATTCTTATAAAACCACAACATAAAAACATTAAACAATTAGAACTCATAACACCATGATTTTGGTAATGCAGAAATCCTTGGTTAGAGGATAAAATGTGATGGGGATGAGACCCACAACCTTCACTAACTGCAATATAAAGGGTGCCCGGTCTAAATTTTTTAGCTATTTCTGATATCTTACCTGATTAAGAGTATATATAAGACTTGTTAGGTCTACCTGGTTAAAGGATTTTTACAAACTCTATACTTAGGGATGTACCCTATTAAAGGATTTACAAATATAAGATCTGTTAAGATCTATCTAGTATTGGTATTTAAAGCTCTCAATACAATAGTATCAAATAACTTAATAATGTTTGTAAAAATGCATCAAATGTAAATGTTGTTCAGACTCTATGTGCTCTGATTTGTGTTACCTCAATCTCAAATTGTAACACTGTTCTATTCTGCTCTGCTATAACTAAATTTTGCTCAGTTTTCTCTTCTCCGCTCTTTGTTCTTCATTAACTCTTTTAGCTTTCTTCGCAAAAAAAATAATAGCTCTCTGTCCTATTCTCCTTCTTCTATATATTTCTCTCATACAAATTCATCCAATATATAGATGAGTTTTGCCTCTTAATCTTATGCGTTAGGTACGCTGTAAATTTCTTTTGACCATTAGATCTTCTTTCCATCTCAGTGACCATGTCACTTTTACATCGGTATTTGTTGTTTTTCTTGTAAATGACAAACTTTCTTTTTGGCGTTTGATCTATGCCTTATATATTCACTCTGATTTATTTAAATTATTGATAATGTAACATAATCTTATAAATGTATACGCATAATTAATTCTCTGAAAATCATTAAATGTGATCTAATGGAATTTTGAATTTAACTATCTAACTCAGTTGAGTAACTCCACAATACTTGGTTAAATGATATTCATCACTTGGTGTACTATCAACTCGGTGTACCAAATGCACTCGGTATAGTGTGTTGCTCGGTAACTATATTTGTTTGGTACTCTGTCAACTCTATTACTTTACCGACTGGCTCGGTGTGCTTTACCGACTTGTCTTTTACTTGACTATCTCTTTTTATCAATTGATTCTCCATGACTCCATGACTTTGACTAAACTAATGACAACACATTATCTTGTAGAGATAACAATATCCCCCTTTGGCATTAGTTGGGCATTTTTGACAAAAACTACAAAGTCATCAAAATTTGTAACTCCCCTTCAAATGTTGCTCTCTATACATATCTTTTATTTCATTTTCTCACATATATACTTTTTTGCTTTTCTCATATATATCTATTTCCCCTTTTTTGTTTTCTGAATAAGAAAAATATCCCCCTTTTTTGAAAAAAAGTGCCAAAAAGTAAAACTTATCAATCAAAAAGATGTTTATACCTCTGTTGTATGCTTGAAAGTACAGTCTCCCATGTATCTCAAAGATTCTGAAGTATAACAATATACTCTATGATATCTGCAACTAAGCCAACTATAGTGTCTAGTGTGCTGAAATTTAGAAAACTTGCTAGCTCTTTTGCTTTCTTCAAGTGTAGCTACAACGATTGGATGTGGGGAATTAGCAATGCTTGTAGTTCAAGTAATTCCAATCTAAGGTTATCCTCCTCTCGTCTCAATGAAATTTGAACTCCCACGAGTTCTTGAATTTTTGAGTAGTAAGTCTGGAATGCTCAAGGCATCTCAATCATCTCTTTTTCAATGTCTTCTTTCTTCTTCTTGATTTCAACACTAAAATTTGAAAGAATACAGAACTTTTGAAATAATGAAATGATGGATTGCAATTGAGTTTCAACTTCAGAACATAACTCAAAAAGAGTTACCTTCTCTATATCAATTGCTTTTATAAAATATTCCATCAATTTCCTCCATTCTCTCCTTATGAATATTCAACATATATTTAGTCATATCCTTGTTTGGTCCTTTGTTTTGTTGGGATAAATCACTAACTTGGTCTAGTAGGGGTTCAGATTCATCAACTATTGCTTTAGGAACAATGTCCTGGAATATTTCCTTCACATGCTCTAATATGTTTACCTTCTTATTCTTTGCAATTAACTTCTCCTATTCATCCTTTTGAGCTACAATCTCAGCATATATAGCCAATTATTTAGGTTTTATCACATTATGGTCTCCCTTCAGTATGATGATCGACCTACTCAAATAAATGATTTTCCCAGGGATGTATACTTGAAATGGTACGACACAGTATGTGCACTAAGTTCCTTAAGGAGCCATTCTACCTATGCTGCACGAAAGTAAAATACATGAAAGGAATCTATACTAGGGATGCAAGAAGGGAAACACACTTAGTCCTTGCTAAAATGAATGCTACAACTTGCAAAATTTACTTAAATCTATTCTTTTAACCTAGAGCATTCACTATATTTATCCTTTCAGGTGCTGCAGGAACATTCACGAAGTACAATGCCGCAGGAAGAAACTGTAATCTTATATCTAGAATACTGAAAATGCAGAAAGTAAATCTATTCTACTTATACTCTAATCCACCTACCAAGTGGGCCACCTTGGTTGGATTGTACTAATCTATGAACACAGAATATGAACCAAGAGTTATTTCATTATCTTTCAAAACTGATTACATGAGAATAAGACATGAAACTAAAAATGAACTTGCTGTGCAAGATACAATCAGAACATTGTATTCCTTTCAAAAATCTAAACTTCTAAACAAACAGTCTCCTCCCTATAAATAGAGGATTGACTTCTTTATTCCAAAATAGAAAAGAAACTAACTAACTAAAACCACACCAAAGAAAGAGAATAGGAAGTGCAACGGCCCACGACGTGCACAATGAAGTCTGGGCAATCAAGTCAACATGCTGGTAATACGAAGGGAATATAGCAGAGCTACATTTATGCATCTCTAAAATAATGGCTCTTGATTTGCGGCAGCCGTGTCTTCTGATGCCATGATGGCTTATCCACTCTAAGCTAGTCTTTACGTCCTCCTTCAATGTTGTCGACCACTCCCAGGACTCCTACTTCCTGGCAAGATTAGTTGGTATGCAAAAGATATTCATGCAAGAAGCTTATCAAATTAATCTAGATGTTAGAACACACATTTTGATTATTATATGAAATACTACAACATATATATAATATTGGCGTAATATGACATATCTATTCCACCCATGTCTTAATGGTTCTTTTTGTACTTAACAAAAGTTCAACTGACTAAAAGTTCACAATTGTTCTGATAATACTTGAAAATAGAGTGCAAGGATTAATATAATAAAGACAGTAAAAAAGGCTCATCATTTGCCCCTTGGAAAGCTAAATGCTTTTCCTTAAGCATTACATCTTTTGGTAATTGCTCTAAAATATCCAACCTCTGTTCTTCCTCTCCTTTAGCTTTTAAAGGTGTAATAGAACCCTCTTGTTCTCTCCCAGACATCCACTCTATGATCTTCTTGTAGTCGGTCCAGTCTGTTAGTGTTGATGTCATATAGGGGCCAGAGGAGCATTGGTGGCTACATGGTGAGTGGACACCAGAGTTCCTATCTAGTTTTCCTTCCCAGCTGTATGTATTTTGGCACTCTTTGGATAGCTTCTTGGAGGTTGATAGGACTGTGTGGTTCTAATCTCTTCAATATCTCGGATAACCTATCCCATCTTCTTCTGGCTCCAGCTAGGGCTCTTTGAAATATAAAGCAAGATACACCATCACACTCTACATAAACCTCTGTTCTAATCCCAAAAATTTTGTCCCTTGTTTCTTCCTTAATTTTTCCATAAGTCAAATTGAGCCAATCTCTGAAGAGTGTAGCTAGCTTGCTACTCTCTGCTCTTAATGGTAATGGCTTTGTTTTCTCCTGTTCCTTATAATTTTCCAACTGTCTATCATAGTTGGTTTCATTGTGCATCTAGGACATCAATGCCCTTAGGTGGATATCCCCTATGTAGAGTAGAGGATTCCACTCAGTCTCAGCTGGGATAATGAAGTTATGCATGTATAGTTCACAAGGTAGATTTTGTTTCCATGAGGGAAGAGTCTGATAAAGACCATAAAATTCTTGGGCTGACTTGAACTCATAATCAATATCTTTGATGGTCATCATTAGCTGGAACAAGAGGAGTTGTTCTTTCAAACAGATGGAATAGACCCTAGGAGGTGGCCTACATGCAATGATCTGATCAGGCAATTTGAGGGCATGATCCATTTTCTATTTTTGTTTTGATAGTTGTTCTTTCAATTCTGCAATTTCTTCCTCTTACTCTGTTATGACCTTCTTTAGTTTCTTCTTTTCTTCTCTCCATAGAGTTTTTGTTAACACATACTTATTATGCAATCTAAAGAGAAGCATTTGCAATGTGATCGGGCCACAATCTTTTGCCTGATTTCTTTGCCTCCTTTGTTCCTTCCAAGACTACTCTAAGAAACTTACTAACCAAGTTCTTTTGTAGGGCACTAAGGTAGTTTCTACATAGGCGGACTGATGGATTACTGAGGCATTCTCCTCGTTAATGACTGGAATATCCTGATGGATTTCCTGGGAACTATTTTGAAAAACACCAGGTTCAACTTCATAAGTTTATGCGGAGTGCGGAGGAAAGTCTAGAACTGCAAACTGATTTGGGGAATCATCTAGAACTATTTGCACATTGGGTTTTTCATCAGATTGCAAAGGAAAAGCGGGTTGGCTTATAGAGGATGCCCTAGGGATTTTTCCTCTCATTCTAGGACTCCTTCACATAGGTGTCTTCGCAATTTCTATAGCCTTTTCTTTAGTAGTCTTCTTCGGCTTCTTTGTTGCAAGAGTAGTTGCTGCAGGAACCGGCTTCCTTTTCTTCCTCTTCGAAGTAGGGATTTGTGGTTTGGCTGTAGGAACTGAAGGTTCTTCCTATAATTTTCATTTTCCTTTGGTTCGAGAAGAAGTAGGTACATTGCTCTCATGAGAAGGTAAGGGAACATTTCCTTGAAGATTTACTATTTCTGCCCCTTGGGTATCTTTTTCAACAGCTGGGTCAGTTGGTATTACATTATCATAACCAATTTTCTCATTAGGGTTAACCTGTGGTTGTAGGGTTTTGCGCTGAAAAAACTATGACCATGCCATGGGAGAGGCATCCCTAAGAGATATTTCTATTAACACTTTAATTAGGGCATGGTGGGTAACAAAATTTGCATTCCCTTTTTGGGTCTCTTTAGCACTAATGCATAGCATGTTATATACAAAATTTGGAACATTTACTGCTAGATTATGCCTCACATAACTAAGTAATTTGAAATGATGTGTGTGTAAATTGGAAAATATCCCTTCACATGTGAAATACCTGATAAAATTCATGGCCAAATCATTATACGGCGGAGGGATAGACATTCTCTTGCAACCCTGTTTGGTAATCTCCAAAGGAGGATCACCTGGTAGGGTGAACTGAGCCCTTGCTGATCTAGCATCATGAACATTAGGGTAATGTTCTCCAACCATTGGTAATCTAGTAACTTCTACAATCCACTCCTCTGTCGCAACCACTATTAATCCCCACACAGTTGCCAGACCTTCTTCAAATGTACTCACAAATTCCACTGCTGAGTCCTCATCAAATTCTGTTAACCTTAGGAAATACCCTAACCAGTTGCATGCATTGAATCTTCTGATCGCTTCACCATCTGAGAGTAATACACCATGTGCTACCAGATCATGTCTCTGTAACTATCCTCCCATCTATGCTTTGCTAATTTTAATCTGTCTTCTCAGCAGTAGGTAGATGCCTTATTCCTTATTTGAATTTTAGACTACCCATTTTTTAACAAAGGATTATGAGCTTTCTCTTGAATTTCTCTATTTTTCTTGGCATGAACAATGGTGGTGAATTAAAATAGGAGAAATTATAATCTTTACTACAGGTTGTCACTTAACTTAATTATAAGTCACATCAAGTCTGACAATCATGGAGGATTTGGGAATAAAGGTATGATAGTTGTGCGATATAACACTTAGAACTTTAATGAGACAAGGCTAAGTACAGATCTGAGGTGACATAAATATTTCAAGCATAAATAGAAATGACAGTTTGGAATTAATACACTTCCCTCCCCCTACTTAACATTGACAAGTGTCCACACTTGGCAGATGTGGCACGAGGGATGGAACTGGCATAATGTTGTAATGATATATGTATTGCAGTACTAGATACAATCATCGAAATCTATGTGCTAAAAATAGAAAAAAAATTGAAAAGCGCATACCTGTCATTCGATCTGTGCACATGACAAAAAAGGTGGTGAGAGTGGTATGAAAGTGGTGGCGGATTACGTCAGCGTACCCAGCTTCTTATTGAAATATTTTAAAGGAAAAATGATGATGACGTGGAAGGTGGGTGGGTGGTAGATTAAAGAAATGAGATGAGTTGGAAAGAATAAATAGAAAGTGAATGGAGGAATGTACTTCATGTAAACACAAAGCATTTATTATGGACATGCTCGATGGATTTTTATTGAAGAGCTGCAGGAAGAAGGTTCGTACCCTCTGTTGCAGGAAGTGTTACTTGTTTCTCATTTAATTTTTGTTGTTTGAATTGCTACATGAAGTCTTATTTTGTTTGGGGTTGGTGATACAACTTTAGCCGATGTCCATTGACTAGCAGATTAAAGTGTACCAGATCAATTGTGGTCAACTAGATGGCTACATTGGTGAAAACATGGCTTATTTCATATGGCCCCAGCCATCTTGTCTGCAACTTTCCTGGTATTTCTTTGTATCTTGAATCATAAAACAATGCCCAGTCTCCAACTTGAAATTGTTTTCTCTTGATATACGATTCATGCCATTTCTTCCTTTGTTTCTGGACTAGTTCAGTTCTCTCCAGTGCAGATTTATGCATTTCATCCAGGGAATTGAGATGCAGTAATCGTTCCTTCTGTGCTGCAAGAAGATCGATATTTAACTACAGTGCTTTCCTCAGTGTTTTGTGTTCAAATTCAACTGGTAGCATAGTTATTTTTCCATACAATAGTTCAAATGGAGTGAATCCTGTAGTGGTCTTCCAAGTTGTTCTATAAGCCCAGACAACTTCTGATAGTCGACTGCTCCAGTCCTGGCAATGCAGATGAACTGTCTTTGTTAAGATGGCTTCTATTTCCTGATTTGTAACTTCAACCTGTCCATTGGCTTGAGGGTGATAAGGGCTGGACTTCCTATGTCTGATATTGTATTCTTTCATGAGCTCTATTATTAAATTGGAAGTGAATTGGGCACCTTGGTCAGTTACAAGTTCTCTTGGTACTCCATATCTTGTGAAAATATCATCATACAAAAATTCTACAACTTTATGGTCTCAGGCATGTTTTATAGCTTTTACTTCGACCCATTTGGTCAAATAATCAGTGCACACCAGGATGTAAGACTTCCCATTGGATGGAGGGTCTATTGGACCAATGAAGTCCATACCCCATTTGTCAAATGGAGTGACCACCACTTGTAGATTTAATGGAATTTCATCAGACTTAGTTGGTCGGCCCATTCTTTGACATTTGCCACATTTTCTTGTATAGCTGGCTGCATCCTTGTGAAGTGTAGGCCAATAATATCTTGTTGTTAAAATCTTTTGGACTGTTCTTTTTGCTGCAAAGTGTCCCTCACATGATTTATTATGAAAGGCATGGAGAATGTCATATGTCTCATCTTCTCTCACACATATGCGCATTACTTGATCAGGTCCAGTGTAAAACAACATATTATCAATCCAAGAGAAATTAAAACTTTTTTCAGCCAGTAGTCTTCTTTCTTTGTAAGAAAAATGTGTTGGAACTTTGTTAGCTGCAAGGTAATTAGCTATGTCAGCATACCACAGACTTTGGATAGCAATATGGAACAAATGCTCATCTGGAAATGCATCATCTATCGGAGTAGTATCTTGTTCTGTATGGTGGATTCTTGATAGATAATCAACTACTACATTTGCCTTGCCAGGCTTGTCAACTATAGTAATGTCAAATTCTTGCAAAAGAAGAAGCCATCTTGTTAACCTACCTGTGATAATAGGTTTGTTCATGGGATATTTTATTGCTGAATGGTCAGTATGAACAAAAATAGGATAGCTAGTTATGTAATGATGGAATTTTTTCAAGGAATATACTGCTGCTAGTAATTCTTTCTCTGTCACTGTGTAGTTTAACTCTGGTCCATGGAGGCTTTTGCTAATGTAGTAAATTGCATTTTCCAGGTTACTAGACTTTTGTCCTAGGAAAACACCTATTGCATAGTCTGAAGCATCTGTATGAATGTGAAATGACAAAGTCCAATCAGGACCCCTAAGTATAGGTGCAGTGGTTAACAGTTTCTTAAGCTGCAGGAAGGATTCATCACATTCTTTTGTCCAGTTAAATTCAGCCTCTTTAGTAAGCAAAGTATACAGAGGACTAGCTATTTGACTAAAATTTTGGATAAACCTTCTATAGTAGCCAACATTTCCTAGGAAAGACCTAACATCTTTCTTCTTTATAGGAATAGGCAATGTTAGAATTACCTCTATTTTTGCAGGATCTACCTGGATTCTAGCTTCAGATATAAAATGTCCTAGCACTATGCCTTCTTGCATCATCATAAAACATTTTTCACTATTGAGAGACAAATTGTGTTTGTGATATCTGATTAGCATTCTTTCCAAATTCTTTAGGGCTTCCTCAAAGGTGACTCCAAATTTAGTAAAGTCATCCATATATATCTCCATACAATCATGTGATATATCAGCAAAAATGTTGATTACAGCTCTCTGGAAAGTAGCTGGTGCATTGCATAGGCCAAATGGTAATACAGAATAGGCATATATATATCCCAAGGGCATGTGAATGTAGTCTTCTCCTGATCTTCTGGAGCAATGCTGATCTGGTTGTAACCACTGTATCCATCCACAAACAAGAAATATTTCTTACTAGCCAGAGTGTTTAGGACTTGATCAATAAAGGGTAAAGAAAAATGATCCTTCTTTGTGGCATTATTAAACTCTCTGTAATCCATGCATATTCACTATTTCTCCCATTTCTTAGGTACAATGACTAACAGTGATACCCATTTACTATCAGAGATTGGATAGATGAAACCAACATCTAGTAATTTTTGTAATTCACTTTTGACTATCTCTCTCAATGCTGGATTTATCCTTCTTTGAGGCTGGTGTAGTGGTAAGCTACCATTATTAATGTAGATCCTATGGGTAAAGAGCTTGGGTTTCAGTCCTAGCATGTCTCCATAATTCCAAGAAAAGGCTTTCTCATGCTTACACAAGAGTTTAGTTAACAGTTCCATTTGTTGAGGTGGCAACTTGTTGTTTACATGAAGATTATGACCAGTGGAAATTTACACAGTAGTTTTTATCTCTACCATTGACATCTCAAGTACTGGGTTTGTATCTATTTCACATAGTAACAATTGGATAATTATTTTAGGGCTTGTTGGAAAGACACAGTCTTCATAGGTACATAGCTGCAAAATAAAACTTTTAGAAACATCTTTTGCTACTATACACTCATTGGAAAGAATACTCTGTATTACATCATCTTCCTCTTAAATTTTAAGAAAATACTGTCTATGCATCATCATAAGTTGAGCAACAAAATTTACCTCTTCTTCCTCATCTCCTAGTTCTGGCCAAATGGGATCCTTACAATCTGGTTGAGGTTGGGCAGGGGGATAGAGTGCTATTTTCTTTATTGCTTGGCCATTTGAAATTGTCATACTCCTGATCTGCAACTAATTTTTGCATCAGTGGTGGCTAACCAAGGTCTCCCCAGGATGACTGGATAGCCAACAAAGTTTACTTTTGGTGATAAGATGAGAAAATTAGTAGGGTATTCCCATGAGTTTAGGGTTACTACCACATCTTCTATAAGACCATCTAGAGTGACTGTTGAACTATCAGCAAGTTGTAATATTGTTGGTGTTGTTCTTAATCCTTCTATATTTAGTCAGTGCATTGTATCTTTGGTCATCACATTAATGGCTGCCCCCACACTAATACATTTGGTACCAAATTGCAACGGCAGTGCTGTTGCAATTTGGTACCAAATGTATTAGTGCCAAATCAACTAAAGCATTTTTAATAGATTGTCCATTAATTATCAAGTCAACTACCAGACTTCCAGGGTCTGAATACTTGGGTATAACTACCTTCCCCAACATGATATCCACAAGTTGCCCTATGAAATGAAATTTTTGAGGGTCTTTCTTCTTCCTCCCAGGATTTTTAAGGCATGCATCCTTAATTGCTTTCCCATAGATAGGAACGTCTTTGATAGCTTGAAACAAAGGTATTTGGATGTGCATATTTTTTAGCTACTCAAGAATATCAAAAGGCATTTCCTCTTGGGATATAGGTATTTCTATTATGAGCCTTTGTGGAAAAGGAGCTTCAACTGAGGTTTCATCATCAGTTTTGTTGGATTTTTGAGTTGATTGGGTGGTATTTGTTGACGGGACTTTGGTGACCGGGTCCGCCAGCAGTTGTAAGTTGTCACCAGGTACTGGGGTACCGACCAAATTTGCCTACAAAGGTTATCTGGGGGAAATAAGATTCCCACCAGGTACTGGGGTACCGACCAACTTCGGCTACAAAGGTTATCTGGGGGAAATAAGATTCCCCAACCCTCCAAGCACCTGAGGGTCAGGTCTTGACGATGTGGGGCTCAGTTGGGAGATGTGACTTTTCAAGGGGGATAGATGGTTTCTTCAACTCATTCTCTCTAGGGATTCAGGAAGGTGGGGTTTCTCCGAGCATTCTACACTTAGAAAATAAACTGAGAAAGATCCTGCAGGGTTAGAAGTATTTCATCTACCTATAGTTATGTTTAAACATCCAATACATCAATAATGCTATGATATACTGCACTAAATACCGAAGAAATACACAACCATCAGCTCATATTTGATCGGTAGCAAGGGGAAGGAGGTCGTTAATCTACTTAAAATATTCGAGCAGAAGACATGAAGAACATTAAACATAAAATACCATTAAATTAGAAGACAAAGTGCCAACAATGTCATTGCAAGAACCATCTCTTCTTCATTAACATTCCTCCCAGCAAGCACTGGTGCATGGTACAATGGCGGCTCCAAGGGAGCATCTAACTACTGAAATATTTTAAGACCAAGGAGCATTGAGCTTTGCAACTAAAATGAAAATACTATTTTTCTATTACTATTGAGTTCTCCTAGCTCTGAAACATTCCCTTTGAATTCATCGGCCATTTTTGCTGCATCATGACCACTAAGGATCATGTGAGTCAGTCTCGCCATTTGAGTTCCATCTACTCCTTCCGGGGATTGATATCTTGACTCCATTAATTCAACAAACTTCCCCAAAATGTATTCCTCCGGCATGCATGTGTCAGTGCTAAACAGGTCAGCTTCGAAGACCTTCATGACAAAATCCTTATACAAATTTGAAGAATATTGGACCGTGTTGATTTTATCATGTAGAATCCCTACCAGTTGCTTGAGCACCTCCAATGTGAGGTCAAGTCTAGAGTGTTGGGTCCTCAAAAAATTGAATGATTCTTCTCCTAGAATCCCAGACTCAGAGACCATTTCTTCCCCAAGGTCGAGGAGTTCTTCAAGTTCTACCTTCCATGCTTCATAATTTTCTATATCACCCTCCCATATGTTGATAATAGTTCTGCCTGATGCAGAATGTGTCGGGCCATATACAAGTCTGGGAGGGTGGATACCAGGAAGCGTCGGGTGTTTCCTATCTACAGAGTGACCCACTCATCGACCGCTTGGGCTTTCTTCTTCATTGCTCGCAGGGAGTCTATGTTTCTTTGTAGTAGTGGTGCATCAGATGTGGAGGTCTCTGGAGGAATGGCACTAATAGGCTGGGCCAGCTCACTTAACAATCCCATAAGGTTTGCGGTTTTCTCCTTTTCCGTCTTGAGCCTTTGGGCCTCCTTTTCATAACGGGCCTCCACGGCTCTGGTTTCTTCTTTCAACATGTCTACTTCACCCTATTTTCCTCTTTTTCCCAGTGATATCTCTGTGATATCATAATCTCTAGCTTTGACGGTTGCCTCATCAGTGTCTGGGGGAGGTGTTTCCACAACTACAATTGTTTCTTCACCCAGCCCGGTTTGAAGAGAATGAACCGTCTGGGCTTTCTTGGCCCTTGGTGGTTCCTGGGCTTGAGCCATCATCTCGGCCAGGGAGAGATGAGCTCTAGGAGTCGATGGAGCTTTTATTTTCTTGGTTTTGATCAACCACTATGGCGGTAGGGGTGGCTTATTAGCCAGAGTTTATTCCTTAGGCTCTTCCCTGGTATCTTGCCATTGTTCCTCTTCAGTGGTGTGAGTCTCGCCTGGACCCTTCTCCACATCTCTTGACTTATCAATGACGTCTTCCCCGATGACGTTTATTTCTTCAGCCCTATTATCTGTATCCTCTGCTTCATCTGGGCCTTCATTGGCCACCCCAAGGGTTTCTTCCTCTTGTTGTTCCTTTTGTTTCTCAGCCTCTGTCACTGGGATTTCTTCTTCCATCTGCTCTTTTGGCAATGGGGGAGGTATCAGGCCAAGATTTAACATTTGAGCCACAGTGATGACCTCCCCGAATGTAACCTACGGGAGTGACGTTTGGAACACAGTGGCTGAGGTTACGGTTGCTCTTGTAGGTCTGGTTCCCTCAGTGGATGCCATTTGTTCACCTTGCTTTTGTTGGCCTACTCCTGTGTCTTGTATCTCTGAGACTTCGGAGATGATTTCTTACTCTATTTCTTTCCCTTCCTCCATCTGTTCTTCCTTCTCCTGCATAGGTTCTTATTCCAAAGCTTCTTCCTATGCTGGGACTTCAGCCTCTATTTTTTCGATGTCCCCCTGTAAATTTTTGAACTCATCGGTTGCAAAAATATCATCGAATTCATCCTGCGGGGGAGGATTAGCCAGGACACCAACAGACACTGGTTCTCTTTCCAGTTCCAGAGAATCAGAGGAAAGGATCTCAATTTGTGGGGTCTGGGGCATCCCCAACTCTGGATCTACCTTGGGCTTTTAATTAAGCCTCTTCTTTCTTCTAGTGACTAAGGGTGGCTCCGCATCCCTTAGTACTGTTTGCTCTTCTAAGTCCACCCTTGTTGCCTTAACAATCAGGGCCGCTAATGAAGGGGAGGAGGGAGGAGGAATTGGTCCAGCCATAAGTACCGGAGTAGCCAGCCCCGCGATTAGATTCTCTTGCATTTCCTGGGAGGCTGCTACTGATTGTTTTATTTGTTCTTTTATGGGGACTTCTTGCAAGGTCAGAGTTTCCATTATTCTTTTTCCTTTGTCTTCTCCCTATGAAGAAGTCCCGACCCCTGGGGTTATCTTTGGTATAGGCTGGGCAGCACGACAGACGCTTCCATGGCACACCTTCTTGAAATAGGTGTGGCTGCGTTCAACCACACTATGGGTGAACTCTTTAATTGTGGGCCCCTCTTGGGCATCCCAGTCCACCGGTGGGAGGGCTAATTTATCAACCTTCTTAGCTTTGTACTGGGGATCTATTGTGGAACCGGTGTTCGAGAAGTATTCCAAAAATCTTTGGAGCTTTAATCTTTCCATCATCCCTATGGTCATTCTGACGTAGTGCCAGCTCCTAACCTCCACGTCATCCTAGCAATCTTCCCAGAAGTCTTCCATATGGTAACAGTGGGGCTCTGATACCTGAGGAAGTGCCGACGCAATTTTTCCATATGGATCAAAATGCTTCCGCGCCAAGTAGAATTCTGCCAAGTTGTAACTTTTAAGCTCATTATATGCTTCTTTGGCAGTGGCAAGACTGCATGAATAATTCCCACAAGTGATTGGGAATGGAATATTTGTTACCTTCTTCAAGGTGAAGAAGGCATGCAGCTCCATCATCTTTCTGCAATATTATAAAAGAATTATCTTGTTCCCATAATGTTTGGGTAACAAGTATGGCCTCCCGGAGAAGCCGATTATCCTTATGTATGTATGCTCTTAAAACTATATATAATAATGGCCATAGCTCTGGACCAAATTCATTGCCTCTGTGGATAGGCAGTATCCTGCATTTTGGGTGGGTGTGAGCAGGTTGTAGTAAATGAAGGCATCGTTTACCCAACAAAAATTGAGGAAGCTGGCCTCCCATTGAAACTATGGGAAATGGTCCCAAGGGGCCTTTTGAACCAGAGCTATCCCGAGTACACCATCGGTGAGTAGCCCATTGGTGCGGGGTCGCTGTTGTGCCAGGGCCCAGAGAACATAAGAAGTCATATAGAACTTCTTTTGGGCTATCTAAAGGAACTGGGAATCTATGTGATTTGAAATTATGGCAGCCCAGTCAAAATATTCCCCTCCCATGCTGATACCAAGCAAGAAGTAATACATCCACCCGGTGAATTCTCAGGCATGTTGTTGCCCAAAGACCCGGCATAATTCTATCATCCCCATCTGGATGCTTTCCTTAAATTTAGACCTGGGGATTTCTAGCTTCATCCTCTTGGGATCCCTCTTCGGGGTCTTGAGCCAGTTATTGTTCATATATATATATATATATACGGGCTGCCTCTTCTAATTGATTAAAATGGGCCAAGGCATCTGATCTGGTAACTATAGCCAGCCTGTCAAATTAGGGAATCCCCAACCCCATCTGAAAAGTTGCAGCATCGAGAGATACCATAGGGGTGGGATACCCAGTTGGCTCCAGGGTTGCAAGCATAACTACCTAGACGAATGTGTTGTAGTGCGTTGCAAGTGTTAGAATAAGCTCTAGTGACTACACCGAGCATAGGAAACAAGATTCCTTGAGAATCCCAGAGTTTCCAATTTTAATGGTCAATGGATCCCTAGCCTGCCGTTGAATATACATCATCTTTACCAAGGCCCGCATCTGGGGCCATGTCCCGAAATTGGTGTCGGTAATGAATTTAACTTTGGACTCAATCTTTGAACCCATGATAAAGTAGTTCTTCACGTATTTCATGCTCAGGGGCAGCTTCTCTAGAGCCTTCTCTATTTTGGAATTGACAGCTGCCCTGGTAACTGCCATAGAAGGAAGTTCTAGACTCCCAGGTGGTGAAGATGTAGAAGCTTCAGACATGATGAAAGTATGTTCTGGAAACCTGCAAGACCAAGAAATCATCAAAACAGATAAATAAATGTTATTCTGAGGTCCAGAGATCTTACCACTGTGGTGCTTGCATTCCCTGAAAAGTTAGCTCAGTTCAAAATCTTGGAAAGCATATATATATTTTGTAAACTTAGAAATTTAACCAACATCCAGGTCTGGGGCATCCCCATACCTAAAGGAAAGATGTGGGTTGAGTGATGGCAAGAGACTCGGAGTCCAAAAAACTAACTATTGGGAGGCGTGCGCAAAAATCTAACCGTCAGACCCACGTGGACGTCACGTGGCTGTGCAATAAATAGAAGTTAAGGTGATGGCGGTGGAACCAATTGTTCAAATGTGCGAAAAGTGAAGGCCACTTGGAAAATTTAAATGCATGCATGGGACATAAATGAATGGCAGGCTAGTTTATGGAGGAGAGAGAAAACCACCTAGTTGAAACTGGCCGAGAGCCACGTTTCAACCAGGCGGTATTCTGCACAGAGCGAGCTCACAAATTAGAAACCAGAAACAAATGCAGCACGACGAGCTCGACAGACTACCAAGAAGAATATACACAAAATATACACTAATATACAATAGATCTAAAGGGTATATACATGTAGACCAGAAGGATACACAACAATATACATTTAATTTACATATATACACAAAACGCAGAGCGGCTATTCACAAAAACTAGACAACTATACAAACATCTACAACCCCTCACATTATCTATAAGATATACTACATCTGCATAGAGGGCGGACAACCCTCTGGCAAAGCCGACCCACCAAGGGGTGGTGAGCCAAAATGAAACACAACACCAAACGGATATAAGACAACAAAGCCAGACACAAAAAAACTAAAAAGTAGAAAAGTCGAGCGAAGAGAAGGTACCAACCTGAAAACAGAGAAGGGAAAGGAAAGGGACTCGCCGCGAATGCTCTACAACAACTTCTACCATCAGACAATCACCACTTACTACAACAAACCACTCACAATTATTCAAAATAGCTTGGAATGGCTCACACTAGATTATCGCTAAATCGCTGTAAAATTGCTCTCAAATTGCTCAGATTGCTTAAGTGTTTAATCATGGTAAATGTGAAAATGACAAGTAATTTCTATTTATACCCGTGGTAAAATAAAGTTACCCTTCCTTCCGCAAACTACGGATAGATAGACCTCCGGACTCTGGGCCTGGGGATTCCATGCGATGATACCATCTTAAGAAAAAGAAGACATCATGGTGAAGAATCCCAGAGTCCAGAATCTGGCTCCCAACAAAGGACAACCAACTCCAGGACCGAGCCCCAGAGACATGAGAGACCAACAATACAAAAACAACACCGTGGGGAAAAAAACCTCGGAGAAGGAAAATAGAGAAAGGAAAAGACAAGGCAAGAGCCAAAAGTAGAAAGAAAAAAAGGGGGGGACCCAACATTTTGCATGCAAAATCTAGGGACGGGGATGCAGGGCATAACAAATGGTGACTACCTGGGATGAATGCCTTGTGCATTCGAGAACTATAGAATCTTTGGTTAGCAAAAATAGGAACAAATCGTTACTTCGAAGCATCTTACCTGCAAAGAGTAACATGTCTGAGGAAAATCCGGCCATACATGATTTAATCCATGATCTTTTCATCGGTGGTGAAGTGTGTGCTTTGGAAGGGAATCAAGCCGATGACCTCTAGGAGAAGTAGAGAAGTGGCACTAAGTAGATCAGACCCCAAAGTCATTAGATTAGCTATTTCTCCCAGAGACCGGAGTCCTGTCCCACTCCCCTTTTCTCGTTGTTTTGTGTTGTTGGGTGGGAGGGTAGTACTTCTTTCACTATTAAGCTTAAGCTTATCTAATTTTAATGGTGGTACTTCTTTCACCCTTCCACCTATTTTTATGCTGAATGGGAGACAAAAACTCTAGACCCAGAAAGAATCTTTTTTTAAAAGTTCAGACTTGGGTGAACCAACTTAGTATGACCGATCTATGCTCGATGTGTCCAATTACTTATCCCTTATTTTTTTTTCACTGATTTCCAGACATCCGGAAGGAAACCTGATGGAGATTGCTCATAATGTACTACCAAAATTGTAAAAAAGATAACTCCAAAAACTGGACCGATTCCTTTATGCTAACAATAGATTCATAAGTTCACCATGTTAAAGACAACATCCCAGAGACCAGGTGTTATGCAAAGCATTCCAATCCTCACAAAAAGGGAGAAAAAAATGTCAAAACCTGAAAAGAAGACAAGAAAATGAAAACAACCAAAAAAAAAAAAGGACGGTCCCGGAGGACAGCCAACAAGACTATTGACAAGGCAAGGTACCCCCCAACAAGGCACCGGGAAAGGGATATTTACAAGGGATGGAAATTTACATAAAATACAACTTTGGGAAAACCCACCCTATTCAAAATAATATTTCAAAAACTGGCCATTGACAGGCAATGGGACAGGTTCTCCGGTCATGGTGTTAAGGCGATAGGTATTTGCTCCGCAAATTTTTGAAATTAAGTATGGTCCGAGCTAGAGCCGTTGGAACTTAGTGTGCTTGCCTTTCTTCTCCCGGGCCTTGTCCCACAGCAAGACCAAGTCTGAAATCTGAAAAGCCTTGTATTGGGCTTTGCGGTCAAACCACCTTTTCACCACTACTTGATGATGCGTGAAATGTTCAAGGGCCGTGTCTCGTTGTTCTTCCACCCGAACCAGATTTAGGATCCTAACCTCCATGATATTATCCTGGTTGCTGAATTCCTCCATAAATTGTAAGACTAGGATCTGTAAGTTAATTGGGAACAATGGGTTTTGGCCATAAACTAGATGGAATGGGGATGTCCCCAAGGCGGCTTTAATTCAAATGCGATCTGCCCAGAGGGTGAATCTTAGCTTTTGGTGTCAATCTCAGGGATTTTGTTCTAGTAGGTGTTTGATCACTTCAAGCAGATTTTTATTCATTGACTCAGCAACACCGTTCCCCTGGGGGTAATAGTTGCTGGAGAACTTCAGAGTGATCTTCTGATTATAGGTCCATTCAAGTAATTGTGCCAAAGAAAATGCTGGACCATTGTCACATACTAAAGCAAAGGGCATTCCAAACCTTGTGACAATATTTTCTTCCAAGAATTTAATAACTACGTCTGCCATGTTATTCTTGCAAGGTATAGCTTCCGACCACCGGGTGCAGTAATCAGTAGCAGTTAGGATGTACCTATGGTTGGCAGACGAGTTGGGGTTTATTTCCCTGATGAAATCAAATGCCCATTGGGCGAAGGGCCTAGCCTCAAAGACCGGTTGTAAAGGCATAGCTGGGTTACGCTCATGATGCGTCGTAGTTTTATATGTGTGGCATCTTTGGACATGAGTGTATACATCTTTAAATATACAGGGCCACTAATACCTGGCCTGGAGGATTTGATGGGCGGTGGCATCGGCTGAGCCATGCCCGGTTCCAAACTACCCGTGGAATTCATCGATCAGCTTCGTAGCTTGGTCCCTGTCAATGCACCAAAGGTACACTCCCTTGTAGTTCCTGCAATAAAGCATGAAGTTTTTGATCATGAAGTGAGCACTTTTCATCCGCAGAGCATGGTGTTTATTGGGAGGTAATCCCTGCGGGCATTTATTATTTAATAGTAAGTACACTAGATCTGTGTACCACAGGTCTCGAGTGATAGACTCCACTGTGTAAGTTTGGCATTCTATGTGGGGAGCCTCTTCTGCCATCGCTCAACTTAGCCCCTGGCCTCAGACTATCTTCATGGGTTGTATTTCCAAGTCGTATTCCTGGAGGATGGCCATCCATTTCCCCTATCTTTCACCCAATTCACTTTGCATTAGCAGAGATTTTACAGCCTGGTCCGGGATGATAGCATACACTTTTCTCCAGAGAATATAATGCTAGAATTTCTTCACAGTGCGAACAAGAGTAAAGGCCTCCTTTTCCAATGATGAGTACCAGACTTTGACATTTTTGAAAGGGGAGCTCATGAAGGCTATGGGTCATTCTTCCCCCTCAACCTTTTGGGTCAATACTGCCACGACAGAATGCGGCGAAGCAAAGGAATAAATGTAAAATGGAAGGGAATAGTCTGAACTAGCCAGGACAGGTGCCTCTTTAATTGTCTATTTGATCTGGGTGAACACCTGTTTTTCTTCAGGACTCCACTCAATCTTGGTATCCTTTTTCATCATTTTGTTGAGTGGTTTGACTATCTCGGTGAATCCAGTGATGAACTGCTAGACAAAGTTGATCTTTTTGAAGAAGGATCGCATCTCTTTCTTACTGCCGGGCATTTGTAGGTTTAGCAGCACTTCAACTCTCTCAGGGTCTATGGATATACCCTTCTCAGAGAAAATATGCCTGAGTAAATTCCCTTCGGTGACCTCAAATATGCACTTCTTGGGGTTGAGGGATATTCCATACCAGTGACATCTCTCGTAGATCTGGCCAAGGTGGGTGGAATGTTCACGCCTGTCCTGGGAAAAGATGGTCAGATCATCCATATAGATAATTATGCACTGATTCACAAGGCCCTTGAACGTGATGTCCATAGCCTTTTGAAATGTGGCCCCATGCGTTAATCAAACCAAAGGGCATTCTCCTATATGCAAATGTTCCCCACTTGGTGGTGAACGTCATTTTCTCTCTATCTTTGTACTTAACCATGACTTGGTTATATCCGGAGTACCCATCCAAGAAGGACATCATTTGGGACCCATTCACAATCTGCAACACCTCATCCAATGAAGGGAGAGAGTGATTGTCTTTTTTGGAGGCTCTATTCAAATTCCAGAAATCTATGCAAAGGTGAATTTCGCTTCTCTTCTTTCTAACAGGGACCAAGTTGGCGACCCACATAGTATGCCGGATTGAAAAGATTATCATGGATGATAGAAATTTCTCCACCTCTTGACGAATTAGAGGCTCGATCAGTGGGTTGACTGGTCATTGCTTTTGCCGAAAAGGCTTAGCATCAAGTTTTAGGGGAATGATATGAGTCATAATAGATGTGTCATATGTTTTTAAATCCTCATATCCCTATGCAATCGTGTCTATGTATTCTTAGAGAACCGTGAGAATATTCTCCTTCTCTTTAGGGGAGTAGGAGGTGCCAATGTGTATCATCTTTTCTTCACCGGGTTGGCCGATGTTTACTTTCTTGAATTTTCCTCCCTCAGAGGAGGATGACATCTTTTCCTGGCCCTGATGGTCCGAGTCAAAGATACGTTCAAGCATGACCATCCCCTTAGGGATGGTGTTGGTAGGTAGGTCCATGATCCCATCATCTTCATCCCCTTGTCCAGTATTGTCATGGTCTCGTTCCTCCACTATCTGGTCCTCAAAGACACTAACATTAGCCATGAAGGCTAGGATATGCTGATAGTCCTCAAAAAATTGAAAGTGGGTGACATTATCTAGAATGGATGGGGTGGGAATCATCTCAACAGAGAATCTACGGAGTTGTGAGCTGACCATGGGCTCAAGGGTGTTGGCAGAAATAGCGAGGGCGTCTGGGACATAATTCCATCGTTGGGGAATAAGATCAATGGCAAAGGCATCAAAATCTTCAATAAGGCTCCACGCCCGATTGCGATACGTGGCCAGTCTTTTGTCATGACATGTATATTGACTCCGGACCTGTTTGACAATCAACTCTAAATCACCCAGAGCCTAGAGGTGAGTGATTCCTTTCCTTAGTGAAAATAAGAGTCCAAGGACCAAAGCCTCATATTCTGTAACATTGTTCATGCAGTTGAAGTGCCTATAGGACATGAGGAAAGACTTCCCTCGTAGGTTGATTAATTCTACTCCGGCCCCACAGCCTTGTTTGGATCAGGACCCGTCAAACTTAAGGGTCCACAGATCATTATTTGCAGTCTGGAGCTGGGGAGAGGGAGTAGTCTTTAGATTGTCTTTGGGGGACTTGGGAGGAGCTTCCTCCCGCACTATTTGGGCATGGGTGAGGTTTTCCTCCGGAGGGATTAGAGGGTGAGATCCCTAGGGAAATGACACTGAAGTGCTTCTAGTAAGGATACTGGGTTCCAGGGAATTAGTTGTATGTTCTTTTCTCCGGAGGGCGTCAATGTGACAGGTAGCGGCAGAAAGGAAAGGCTCACACCCTAACTCTGAATGCTTCTAATAGTGAACTTGACACCAAGTACCGGAAAAGAGCATAGCGGGGGTCACATTGGCACCTTGAGAGTTAACCTCAACCCCCAAATTTTCTTCTAGGTCTTGGGTTCTCTACATAACTATGGGATCTTCCCCGGGGGTGAAATAAAATGTTAAGATTTCAAGAGGTTGGTACACCCCTAGATAAGTCTGAGAGAAGAAGACCTCATTAACCCTCTCAACTTTGGTGAGGGCTTGCTTCATCCGGGGTTCACTTTCAACCCGTATCTTGTTGGATTCTCCTTCCTAGGGGAGCGATAAGTGGGAGAAGTCAGTCAAAAAATACCCATTTAGGGACTTAGACCAATTTTGACTCAATAACATTCCATAAGTCTCTGGGATGTCCACCACTTGGATATTGATAATGCTAGCTATCCTGGGGTCCTGGATAAGCTGTATCCAGACATTCTTCAATTCTCCCACCATTTTCACAACCATTTTGTCTGATTGAATCACTGCACCATTAGATGGGGTGGGACGGAATCTGAGCTTCTGGCATATAGATAAGGGCATGATGTTGCCCAAAGCTCCAGAGTCTACTAGGCAGTTATGTATGTTTTTGCCTTAGATATTCAGGCCTAGTAGGAAGGGAGGATCTTCATTATTTCCCTGGAAGACAGTCGCGCTGGCGTCCTCAAAAGAGATAGTTTTAGGTAGTTGACTGACAACTTATAGGTTTCCCAAGAGTTTCAGAAGAGACTTCTTCTGCTCGGGATAATTCAGCAAAACCTCCATCAAGGTCATGGAGGTGGTGGTCTATTCTAACGCCTTTGTAATGTCAAATCTTCCTCCTGGGAATTGGTGACCTCCCTCAGCCAGGTCTTTCACTTGGTTAGAGTTGGAACCTTTTAGAGGGGTGGGCTGATCAGTTACGTTATCCCAGGGAGGAGTGTCCCTAGTGGGAGGTGTAGACATGTAAGCTGGTCCTTTACTAGCCTGACTCTG
This sequence comes from Thuja plicata, assembly GCA_018584345.1. Classification (NCBI taxonomy): domain Eukaryota; kingdom Viridiplantae; phylum Streptophyta; class Pinopsida; order Cupressales; family Cupressaceae; genus Thuja; species Thuja plicata. The sequence continues at coordinate 1,768,565 of MU224199.1, forward strand.
AGTATTGTATGGTGTCCGCAGGTTAGTGAAGGCATTAGCCTTAAAGGGCAGGATCAATTCATCAAAGAATCCTTGCAATTTGGATTCTTCTTCATCTTCCTCGGACGATCTGAAGAAGATGGTCTCACAAGTGAATGCACTGTGGGTTGACTCTTACACAGGAGGCTCTAGGAGAGTAGCATCATGTGATTATTGTCTGTCTAGCTGGGAGATCATGATGACCTTCTCCAACATGGCATAGTTAACCTCATTGTGGGAGCCTGTGTCGTGTAATCTACACCAATTGGTCATGGGATAGAAGTCTGTGACTGGTGTAAAATGTGAGGGTCCAGTGCCACCTTCGTTGGCATTTTAATTTAGAGGCGGATCCCCGGTATTCACGTTATTGTTCCATTGCTATTGGTTGGGCCGAGGCCTGTTGTTGAAGTTTCTTCCCCCGGTGTTGTTGTTTCACTGGCCAAAAAAAATATTCCCCCTTTGGGAATTGGAATTCTGGGGTGCGTAGGACCCTGCCTTCAGTTGACCCATGTCCACAATCAGGGTGGACAACATTCGCTGGAGGGATTCAACCTTGGCGGTCAACTGAGTGTTTGTGTCACAATATGATGGTTGTTGTTGGTTCCTTGGGAAGGTAGCCATATTTTACGAAGTCAAGGGCGGCAATCCCCCAGCCACGGACGACTGAAAGAATGGCACTCAAGGTGGTTATGTCTGAGGTTGCTGTGCCTGCTACGGCTGATCCCAAGGGAAGACTTCCAGACCTGGTATTTCCTGAGTCTGTGATGGGTAAACGTACCGAGCCTGCTGGTCTATCGGTGGTGGTGGGGGATTCATTTCCATCGCGGGGACACCCATTTCCATATTGGGGTTATATCTCCCAGCATACACAGTTCTGCCGAGGATCATGTTGAAGGGTGTGCTCTTCCCAATCCCACACGGGGATTTGTTGAGGCCATAGGATAGATCTAAGGCTAGGTTTTAAACTTTCATCAAAGTATCTCGGTCACCCATGGTGGTTGTTCTCCAGAGGAGAGTGGCAATGAAAGGGTCCATCACGTTGAGATAGGTCTGTATGGTAACTTTCAAGGATGGAATGAAAGGGCCCGCGCACCGCTTCAAAGCACGCTGGAACCGATGATTGAATGCTGTGAGGGGTTCATTGGGTTCCTTTTTGATGGAGATGAACTGGCTATGGGACCAAGCTGGGTCCACATGTATGCAAAAGGCAGCCAAGAAGGTGTCCTCCATGTCCTATCAACTATTGATGGAGTTGGCAGGAAGGTTTAGGTACCAGTTCAGCTCACCCTGTCCCAAGGACAGGGGAAACATCCGAGTCACAACATCCTCATGTTGGATTTTGTGCCAGTTCATGGCATCCTTATATGCCTGTAAATGTTCTTCCATAGTTTGTGAGCCTAGGTGCTCATATCGTGGGAAAATTTTCTCTGAGTGCGAGGGTAAGTCGTTGATTGCACCCAAAAAAGTTCCCATAGGGGACCTGGTGTTACCAAAATATGATCCCATTGGGGGATTTGAGACTTGAGCGGGTTGAACACTGGTTCCTGGGGCTGTCTGAGGAGTTTAGATATTCTGCAGTGTACTAGACCCCCAGACAATAGTGGCTGGTGTGGTTTTCAGGATCTGCTTCTTTCGAGCAGAAGGCTCGAGTTTGACAAATCTTCCAGGGTTTGGGGATGACCTAAGGATTCTCTCAAAATTCACTGGGGAGAAAGACCCAATCCCACTAAAGGCTTGGCTCATAAAACTATGTCTTGGTGAACCCTGAGGAGGTGTAAAATTAGAATCCTGAGAGGGGAACGAGTTCATGCCCTCCTTCTAGCGCCAGTTTATATTGATGGGACTTTGGTGACCGGGTCCGCCAACAGTTGTAAGTTGTCACCGGGTACTGGGGTACCAGCCAACTTTGCCTGTAAAGGTTATCTAGGGGAAATGAGATTCACCAAGCCTCCAAGCACATGAGGGTCAGGTTTCGATGGTGTGGGGCTCAGTTGGGAGATGTGACTTTTTGAGGGGGATAGCTAGTTTCTTCAACTCGTTCTCTCCAGGGATTCAGGAAGGTGGGGTTTCTCCGAGCATTCTACACTTAGAAAATAAACTGAAAAATATCCTACAGGGTTAGAAGTATTTCATCTACCTATAGTTGTGTTTAAACATTCAATACATCAATAATGCTTTGATATACTACACTAAATACTGAAGAAATACACAACCATCAGCTCATATTTGATCGGTAGCAAGGGGAAGGAGGTCGTTAATCTACTTAAAATATCAGAGCAAAAGACATGAAGAACATTAAACATAAAATACCATTAACTTGGAAGACAAAGTGACAACAACATCATTGCAAGAACCATCTCTTCTTCATTAACATTCCTCCCAGCAAGCACTGGTGCATGGTACAATGGTGGCTCCAAGGGAGTATCTAACTACTGAAAGCTTTTAAGACCAAGGAGCATTGAGCTCTACAATTGAAATGAAAATACTATTTCTCTATTACTATGGAGGAGGTAGGAGATTCCATCCTCATCAATCTCTTTGAGGCCAGACCGCCGGTACTTGGCCACCTCGACCTGTTCTTCTAGCTATGAAACATTCCCTTTGAATTCATCGGCCATTTTTTCTGCATCATGACCACTAAGGATCATGCGAGTCAATCTCACCATTTGAGTTCCATCTACTCCTTTCGGGGATTGATATCTTGACTCCATTAATTCATCAAACTTCCCCAAAATGTATTCCTCCGGCGTGCATGTGTCAGTGCTGAACGGGTCAGCTCCAGAGACCTTCGTGACAAAATCCTTATACAAATTTGGAGAATATTGGACCATGTTGATTTTATCATGTAGAATCCCTACCAGTTGCTTAAGCACCTCCAATGTGAGGTCAAGTCTAGAGTGTTGGGTCCTCACAAAATTGAATGATTCTTCTCCTAGAATCCCAGACTCAGAGACCATTTCTTCCCCAAGGCCGAGGAGTTCTTGAAGTTCTACCTTCCATGCTTCATAATTTTCTATATCACCCTCCCATATGTTGATAATAGTTTCTGCCTGATGCAGAATGTGTTAGGCCATATACAAGTCTGAGAGGGTGGATACCAGGAAGCACCGAGTGTTTCCTATCTGCAAAGAGACCCACTCATTGACCGCTTTGGCCTTCTTCTTCATTGCTCGCAGGGAGTCTATGTCACTCTGTGGTAGTGGCACATTAGATTTGGAGGCCTCCAAAGGAATGGCACTAATAGGTTGGGCCAGCTTAGTTAACAATCCCATAAGGTTTGCGGTTTTCTCCTTTTCCATCTTGAGCCTTTGGGCCTCCTTTTCATAATGGCCTCCACAGCTTCGGTCGCTTCTTTAAACAGCTCTACTTCACCCTATTTTCCTCTTTTTCCCAGTGATATCTCCATGATATCATGATCTATGGCTTTAGCAGTTGCCTCATCAGCGTCTGGGGGAGGTGTTGCCACAACTATAATTGTTTCTCTACCCGGCCTGGTTCGAAGAGTATGAACCATTTGGGCTTTCTTGGCCCTTGGTAGTTCCTGGGCCTGAGCCATCATCTCGGCCAGGGAGAGATGAGCTCTGGGAGTTAGCAGAGCTTTTCTTTTCTTGGTTTTGATCAACCACTATGGTGGCAGGGGTGGATTATTAGCCAGAGTTTTTTCCTTGGGTTCTTCCCTAGTATCTTGCCATTGTTCCTCTTTAGTGGTGTGAGTCTCGCCCGACTCCTTCTCTGCATCTCTTGACTTATCTATGATGTCTTCCCCGATGACATTTATTTCCTTAGCCCTGTTATCTATATCCTCTACTTTGTCCAGGCCTTCATTAGTCACCCCAAGGGTTTCTTCCTCTTGTTGTTCCTCTTTTTCCTCAGCCTCTGTCACCGAGATTTTTTCTTTCATCTACTCTTTTGGCAATGGGGGAGGTATTGGGCCAAGATTTAATGTTTGAGCCGCAGTGATAAACTCCCTAAATATAACCTTCGAGAGTGGCATTTGGAACATGGCGGCTGAGGTTACAGTTGCTCCTGTAGGTCTGGTTCCCTCAGCGGATGCCATTTGTTCACCTTTCTTTTGTTGGCCTACTCCCATGTCTTGTATCTCTGAGACCTCAGAGGTGATTTCTTGCTCTATTTATTTCTCTTCCTCCATCTGTTCTTTTTGCTCCTACGCAGGTTCTCTTTCCATAGCTTCTTCCTATGCTAGGACTTTAGCCTCTATTTTCTCGATGTCCCCCTGTAAATTCCCAAACTCATCGGTTGCAAAAACATCATCGAATTCATCCTGCAGGGGAGGATTAGTTGGGACATCAACAGACACTAGTTCTCTTTCTGGCTCTGAAGAATCAGAGGAAAGGATCTCAATTTGTGGGGTCTGGGGCATCCCCAGCTCCGGCTCTTCCTTGGGCTTTTGATTAAGCCTCTTCTTTCATTTAGTGACTAAGGGTGGCCCCGCATCCCTTAGTACTGCTTGCTCTTCTGGGTCCACCCCTGTTGCCTTAACCATCAGGGCCGCTAGTGAAGGGGAGGAGGGAGGACAAATTGATCTAGCCATAAGTACCAGAGTAGCCAGCTACGTGATTAGATTCTCCTACATTTGCTGGGAGGCTTCTATTGATTTTTTTATTTTTTGTTTTATGGGGACTTCTTGCAAGGTTAGAAATTCCATTATTCCTTTTCCTTTGTCTCCTCCCTGTGAAGAAGTCTCGGCCCCCGGGGTTATCTTTGGTATAGGCTGGGTAGCCTGGTTGACGCATCCACTGCACACCTTCTTACCAAATTATATAATAATGGCCATAGCTCTGGACCAAATTCATCACCTCTATGGATAGGCGGTATCCTGCATCCCGGGTGGGTGTGAGCAGGTTGTAGCAAACGAAGGCATCATTTACCTGGAAAAAATTGGAGAAGCTGGCCTCCCATTGAATCTATGGGAAATGGTCCCAAGGGACCTTTTGATGCAAAGCTATCCTGAGGATTCCATCAGTGAGTAGCCCATTGGTGCGGGGTCGCTGTTGTACTAGGGCCCAGAGAACATAAGATGTCATGTAGAACTTCTTTTTTTGGGCTATCTGAAGGAATTGGGAATCTATGTGATTTGAAATTATGGCGGCCCAGTCAAAATATTCCCCGCCCATGCTGATACCAAGTAAGAAGTAATACATCCACCCAGAGAATTATCAGGCATGCTGTTGCCCAAAGACCCGGCATAATGCTATCATCCCCATCTGGATGCTTTTCTTAAATTCAGACCTAGGGATTTCTAGCTTCATCCTCTTGGGATCCCTCTTTGGGGTCTTGAGCTAGTTATTGTTCATATATATACGGGCCGCCCCTTCTAACTGATTAAACTGGGCCAAGGCATTTGATCTGGTAACTACAACCAACCTGTCGAATTGGGGAATCCCCAACCCCATCTGAAAAGTTGCGGCGTCGAGAGATACCATAGGGGTGGGATACCCGGTTGGCTCTAGGGATGAAAGCATAACTGCCTGGATGGATGTGCTGTAGTGTGCTGCAAGTGTGAGAATAAGCTCTGGTGATTGCACCGAGCATGGGAAACAAGTTGCCTTGAGAATCTCTGAGTTTCCAATTTTAATGGCCAATGGATCCCCGGCTTGCCGTTGAATGTACATCATCTTTACCAAGGCCTGCATCTTGGGCCATGTCCTGACGTTGGTGTCCATAATGATTTGAACTTTGGACTCAATCTTTGAACCCATGATAATGCTGTCCATCTCGTATTTCATGCTCAGGGGTAGCTTCTCCAGAGCCTTCTCTATTTTGGACTTGACAGCTGCCCTGGTAACTGCCGTAGAAGGAAGTTCTGGACTCTCAGGTGGTGAAGATGCAGAAGCTTCAGACATGATGAAAGTATGTTCTGGAAACCTGCAAGGCCAAGTGACCATCAAGAAAGATAAATAAATGTTATTCTAGAGTTTGGAGATCTTACCACTGTGGTGCTTGCTTTCCCTGAAAAGTTAGCTTAGTTCAAAATCCTGGAAAGCATATATATATTTTGTAAACTTGGAAATTTAACCAACATCTGGGTCTGGGGCATCCCCATACTTAAAGGAAAGATGTGGGTTGAGTGATGGCAAGAGACCTAGAGTCTGGAAAACTAACCATTGGGAGGCATGCACAAAAAGATAACCGTCAGACCCACATGGATGTCACGTGGCTGTGCAATAAATAGAAGTTAAGGTGACGGCGGCGGAACCAACTGTCTGCATGCATGAAAAGTGAAGGCCACTTGGACAAATTTAAATGCATGCATGTGATATAAATGAATGACAAGCTGGTTTATGGAGGAGAGAGAAAACCACCTAGTTGAAACTGGCCAAGAGCCGAGTTTCAACCAGGCGGTATTTTGCACAGAGCAAGCAAGCAAATTAGAAACCAAAAACAAATGCAACACGATGAGCTTGACAGACTAAGAAGCAGAATATACACAAAATATACACTAATATACAACAGAGTCAAAGGGTATATACGTGTAGACCAGAAGGATACACAACAATATACATTTAATTTACATATATACACAGAACACAAAGTGGCTATTCACAAAAACTAGACAACTGTACAAACATCTACAACCCCTCACATTATCTACAAGTTATACTACATCTGCACAGAGGGAAAACAACCCTTTGGCAGAGCCGACCCACCAACAGGCGGTGAACCAGAATGAAACATAACACCAAACGGAAACAAGACAACAAAGCTAGACACGGAAAAACCAAAAAGTAGGAAAGCCGAGCAGAGAGAAGGTACCAACCTAAAAATGGAGAAGGGCAAGGAAAGGGACTTGTCGGGAATTCTCTGCAACAACTTCTATCATCATAAAATCACCACTTACTACCACAAACCACTCATAATTGTTCAGAACAACTTGGAATGACTCACACTGGATTATCGTTAAATTGCTCTCAAATCGCTCAGATTGCTTAAGTGTTTAATCACGGTAAATGTGAAAATGACAGGTAATTTCTATTTATACCCATAGTAAAAGCAAGTTACCCTTCCTTCTGCAAACTCTGGATAGATAGACCTCTGGACTCTGGGCCTGGGGATTCCATGCGACGATACCATCTTAAGAAAAAGAAGACATCATGGCGAAGAATCCTGGAGTCTAGAATCCAACTCCCAACAAAGGACAACCAACTCCGGGACCGAGCCCCGGAGACATGAGAGACCAACAAAACAAAAACAACACCATGGGGAAGAAAACCCCAGAGAAGGAAAATAGAGACAGGAAAAGACAAGGCAAGAGCCAAAAGCAGAAAGCAAAAAAGGGGGGGACCCAACATTTTGCACGCAAAATGTAGGGACGAGGATGTAGGGCATAACAGTATTTTGCAATATAGCCTCTAGAAGAGGTGCTGATGTTGCAGGAGTGTCTGCAACTTCTATGATAATAGGATGTTTGGGTGCAAGTAGAGTAGTACGTGACCTTAGATGTATGTCAAATATCTCTAGAGCATAAGCAGGATACTGCTGTGTATCAGTAGTATACATTGCCTGCTGCTGTTGCTTGCTATTTGGATTTGGTTGCGGCTGAGAAGGCAATTGCATTTGCTTTGGATTGGGGCTAGTGGTTGTAGGAGGTGACATTATTGCAGGAGGTGGCACTGGTGGCGATAATTATGGAAAAGATAGATTTTGGTTAGGCCACTATGGAGGTCCCCTCCATTGATTATTTTGCTGCCAATTCCCTTGCGGTGGTTGTCATTGGTTTTGCTGGTTAGGCCACTGGTTATTCCAAGTTGGCTGAGAGTACTCATGAGGAATATTCTGATAAATTTGGTTTTTCCATTGACTATTGTAAGGATTTGAAAATTGCAATGGGTCTTGAGGCATACCTTATCATGGTGCCCATCGGCGACATTGAGAAATGAAGAACACTTGCTCATTATCTCCTTCTATCTTCATGTACTCACTAGACAAATGTTTATTTTCCAGGTTCGCCACCAGCTTGCACTCACAGTCTTTCTTTTGTTTTCGGTAATGAGGGAAATATTTAGCCAATTGCAATTCAACATTTGCATGTTTCTTCTTGGCAGTCATGGTGTCGAGATGTGTGGCAACATCATTAATGATGTCTTGCTTGAAATCTGCTAGCAAGTTAGATATCTCCAACTTAGAAATGCCTGAACTGCTCCCTTTATTTGCTGTAGATTGATATCCTCTTCTTTTCTTCCCAGTTGATCTGGAGTAGTTGAGATATATTTTCTTGAGATCATCCCAAGAAGATTGGGATATGTCCCTACCAGCCATGAGGTCCAATTCTTCCAGACAGTTGTCATTCACTCCTCTCAAGAAGACTAGTTTTTGTGAATCCTCCGCCATAACATGTTGGGGATTCTTCTGCATGGTGTATAAAAAATGTGGAACATAGTCCTCAAAAGTTTCATCCTCCTTCTGTGACATTCTAAAAATTTCATCTCCCCTTGGGTCACTCCCCTTGCAATATTATTTGTATTTCTCTAGAAACAGGGTCTGCATCTCATCCCATGTGCCTGCTGCATTTGCTCCTAATCCCACGAACCATCGTAAGGTTGACTCTTTCAGTGTTTCTGGAAACAAATTGAGTGTGTGGGCATCAGTGTTATAGTCAAAGCTACGATAGAGGATGTTGAACTCAAACAAAAAGGTGTCAGGATCTTTGATTATCAGCCCATAAAATTTTGGAAGTGCAGCTGAGGGTATATTCTTGAGGTTAGCATTGTTTATAAAGCTTGGTAGAGGAAATGGGAAAGTAGGGTGTGCCATTACTGGAGGTATCAGGGGTGGTACTTGCTATTGGAAATGAATATCAGCCATAAGATTGTTATTAGCAGGTGCGTTTGGGTCAGAATTATCAAGAAAGTTGGCCAAGATTTTAGCAAAAGTTCGGAGACCACTTATATCAAAAGACCCTTCTCCAGTGGTAGATGCTGTTGGAAACTCGGGACTTGCATCAACAAAAGGCAACTCAACTTCTTCAGCTTGCTCATTCAAATTCATATGTTCTCCTAGAATAAATCTGCCATATTCATCTCTTCTTCTTCCCCTTTGATGCATGCAAATGAATTCTTCACACTAGTAAAGCAAATTTAGAACCACAAACCACTAAACTAACTAAAAGAATGAAAAAATGACTCAGAAGGTTTCTTAGCTTGACACCATCCCCGACAGCAGTGCCAAAAATGAACCACCTCACAATAGGTGCTTAGTAATCGTGCCCAATGCCTCTTTTCAGAATAGTTTATTCAATCTAAGGATCACTTCTCCCACCATGAGGTGCATTTAGTTTGTCAACCCAGAGATGTATACTTGAAATGGTATGACACAGTATGTGCACTAAGTTCCTTAAGGAGCCATTCTACCTATGCTGCAGGAAAGTAAAATACATGAAAGGAATCTATACTAGGGCTACAGGAATGGAAACACACTTAGTCCTTACTAAAATGAATGCTACAACTTGCAAACTCTATTTAAATCTATTATTTCAACCTAGAGCATTCACTATAGCTATCCTTCTAGGTGCTGCAGGAACATTCACAAAGTACAATGTTGCAGGAAGAAACTGTAATCTTATATCTAGAATACTAGAAATGTAGAAATTAAATCTATTCTACTTCTACTCTAATCCGCCTACCAAGTGGGCCCCCTTGGTTGGCTTCTGCTAATCTATGAACACAGAATATGAACCAAGATTTATTTCATTATCTTTCAAAACTGATTACATGAGAATAAGACATGAAACTAAAAATGAACTTGTTGTGCAAGATACAATCAAAACATTGTATTCCTTTCAAAAATCTAAACTTCCAAACAAGCAGTCTCCTCCCTATAAATAGAGGATTGACTTCTTTATTCCAAAATAGAAAAGAAACTAACTAACTAAAACCGCGCCAAAGAAAGAGAATAGGAAGTGCAACTGCCCATGACGTGCACAATGAAGTCTGGGTGATCAAGTCAACATGCTGGTAATACAGAGGGAATATAGCAGAGCTACATTTATGCATCTCTGAAATAGTGGCTCCTGATTTGTGGCAGCCGTGTCTTCTGATGCCATGATGTCTTATCTGCTCGAAGCTGGTCTTTACATCCTCCTTCAATGCTGTCGACCACTCCCAATGACTCCTACTTCCTGGCAAGATTAGTTGGTATGCAAAAGATATTCATGCAAGCAACTTATAAAATTAATCCTGATGTTAGAACACACATTCTGATTATTATATGAAATAATGCAACATATTTATAATATTGGTGTAATATGACATATCTATTCCACCCATGGCTTAATGGTTCTTTCTGTACTTAACAAAAGTTCAACTGACTAAAAGTTCACAATTGTTCTAATAATACTTGAAAATAGAGTGCAAGGATTACTATAATAAAGACAATAAAACAGGCTCATCAATGGCCTTAGGTTTCCCATCCTTATCTATATTAATAGGTGTCTCAGTTTCCATGTCATGTGTATCTTGTAAAAACTCAGTATTAATAGTGTCGTCAATTGTATAGCTTTGTACTTGTGTCATGATTGGATCTTATCTTAGAAAAGGTGCATTATCAACATCCATACACTCGGTATCATTCACTTGTGTATCCATGACATCTTCATCTTTTGATAACTCTTTTGCAAGATCTTCTTTCTCAAGTATATCTTCAAAAATAATTTTTGCATTATCAGTAGTAAGATCAATAGGATCTATTTTATTTGTGCTTTCCTTTATCTTGTCAGAAATGGTTGCATCTTGTTCCTTTTCTACTTCATGATACTCGGTATCATCTATGTGAAACATGTCTGTCCATTTTGCAGTTGTTTCCTTCTCCATAGATTGTATGTCTCCATTCATAATCCTTAGGGCTCTTCCATTGACTACAAATTTATTTGAATGCTTCTTTAATGGTTCATGAATTTAAGATGGTGCAAGGTCAGGAATAGTGTGTACTAATGACCTCTCTCTCATTTCCTTTTATGCATTGATTGCATAATTCCATCTTGCATCAATTTTATTGTATAGTTCCCCTGGTAACTTGTTTGCAAGTTCAATAGGTGTCAATATGTATCTCAGTAAAGTCACAACAATAGCTTCGTCAATCTTCTTTTTATCCTCTTCATTCCTTTTCTCATATTTTTCTTTCCTGAAACCCCAAATCCTCCTAATTTCTTTAGTCCTTCCAGAAAATCAACAATAATTTTTGGAACTCGTGAAAGGTATGCAACTGGTATACACTTATTTTCCTCATCAGACTCTATTTCACTTTCATTACCAAGTAATATTTTTCTTCTTGTCCATGCAGGATGTTTCCTTCCTCTAGATCTCACATAAGTCTTTTCTTTTGGTTGTACTACCTCTTCATTTTTCTTTTCTTTTGATTGTGCCAAAGATCTGGTGTTCCTTCAAATACCTCTCTTACTCAGTGATGACAGTTGTATATTTTTCTTGTCAACCACTAAAATTGCTTGATCATTCTCATTGTCTTTATCCAGAGTATCATCAACTCCAAGAGTCTTTGATAAAAAATCAATCATTTTTTGTTCTTTATTGATTGACCTAGGTACCAATATACCTTTCTTGATTTTATCTTTTACTTCCTCATAGGTATCATACCTCTTTTCATTAGGATCAATTGGTTTAGCTGTGATGTGTAAATGTTGTACTTGCAAAAATGTTTCACACAACCACTCAATAACTCATTATATAAATTAGTTAGTAAGATCAATTAATTGAAATCAATAGAAAACCAAATGAAATCAAATTATTGCTTCCTAGACATGAAAATTGTAATCTAATTTTTTATTTCTCTAAGAATTAACATATTAGATGATTGAATTGACGATCATGAAACAAAAGATTCAATCAAGAATGCCTAAAATGCATCAAAACATTTTCAATTATGCTCTATTTTGATCAAACACATGAAATTGAACTAGATTAGATTGATAAAAATGAACTAGATTAGATTGATAAAAATGAACTAGATTATTGCTAGAATGAAATTTCCATTAGTTCTATGCTAAAATTCTTTATGCACCTATATGAAATGAGCTAGAAAGGATGCCTTATACAGATTTTTCCTTGGAGGGAAAAGGCTTCAAATTCAAATTTGAATTTGATAGTTGAGATGCATCCATGAGGGATGGCTAAGATGGAAGCTTGGTTGATCCATGTGAGCACCTCTCATTGGTTAGAGGTTTGACTTTTGAGTCATGTTGAAGAAATATTAATATCTTAAATTAATTAATTCCTTTTAATTAATTTCCTTAGCCATGTATTTTAAGTTTTGATTCGATTTAATTGACCAAGGTTAATTGAATAATTAATGCCTCTTCATGAGTGATCTTGAATTATTGATTTTTGATGAATTATATATTTAAAACTATATAGTTTAAATATATAATTGTGATTAGCTTTGAGTTGACAGTCTTGGTTAGGACTTGGGGGACTTGATTTTAGATTAGGGCCTCTAAGTTTATCAAACCATTTTTAGGTCATTACATTTTCCCCTCTTTGAATGGACATGCGAGCAGCGTGTTGATTCAAAGAAAATCTATTGTTGACTAGCGATCGAATAGATGGATATGAAGCGATGCAACTACTCTTGATTAGAATCCAATTCCAAACTTGATTGAACAAAAAGTGATTGAAGCTGTTGGAGATTCTTGATTGCTTAGTGAGATCAATGTAACGACCAGGAGGTCAATTTGATGTGGTGTGCTAAAATTGATAACCTGTCTGATTATTGAGGATAATAACACCTAATCAATTTGACGTGAAGCAATGAAATTGATTACTGTTACAACAATTGTCTGAAATCTTGATCTGATACTCAGTTTGATATGATGTGATGAAACTGATATCTTTCAAGACCTGATTTAGAAATATTGACCAAAGAACTAGTTTGATGTGATGCGATGAAACTAATTTCTAAAAAATATTCAAACGAATGATCAATTTGATGAGAAGCTATGAAATTGATCATTGTTTTATATTTTGACTATTTCAAATGAAGATACTATCAATTTGATGCGGTGCGTTGAAATTGACATCTCCACTGATGTTTATAACTTGAACTTTGATAAGAGCGAGCAATTGGATGTGAAGCAATGAAATCACTCGTTCCAAGATTTGATAATTTTGATTTAGTATTGTCGATGAAGATTCCCCCAGCTATTGGAAATTGATTTTCTTGATAACCTGATCAATTGCAGAGTCAAATCAAAATTGGATAATACCCCAGTTGTTTGAAAATATTTATGATCACTTGATTAGAATGATTGATTATGCCCCCTTGGAATCAAAATGGACATGAGATTTTCTTGATTTCCACGTAAAAACATCCAGATGAGAATGATAATCTTGGAATGGAGATTTTGATTCAATAGAAAAGATAGTGGCAAGAACTATGAAGAAATTGCTTCTTGTTTGGTCAAAATCTGACTCCGTAGGACAAAGTTAGAGCCAAAAAGGTGTAATAAATGAGCAACAGTGTGGGTTAAAAGTTTGAATTAATTACCCCAAAAATGAGATTTAATAGGGTAAAATTTCAAAAATTACTATTCATTTTTACTATTCATAGTGAGAGAATTGCAGAGCTCATAGAGAGATGTCGATCCCTGTGCATAATCATTGATTCAAGACCGTCTGATGACACCCGCGACCTTCCCACTACCCTGCAGTGGTATGTCATTAAAATCCTCATGTCAATTTTGTAATTAATGCATGTTTTTGCTTCCATTTTGCAAGTTGCATCTATTTTAGCTTAGAATATCGTTTACGATTTATACAATATCATTTTCGGGGTGTTTCACCACCTCCGATTATTTAAGCGTCGTTTCCTATTTGTGAAACATCATCTTAATGAACTTGTTATTTCTAGTCAATATAGTGTCATTTCCTATTAATGAACCATTGTTTCTGGGATAAATGATCATTTCTTGGGAATAGATCATCATTTCCTGTGTAAAAGATTATTTCTAGGAGAAATGGCATCTGCAGTCCTTGAAACATCATTTTCGAGGAAGTGAGATGAAAACTTAGTTGTTAAGTCTAAAAATTTGGAAATTCTAAATGCCTTGGCCATCATGAACCTATTAGAATAATTATCTGCTAAGTGTGTCCTATTTTTATATCTCTATTTGCCCCAAGTCTGATTTTTCCATGTTTTTACCTTTGTAGGTTGATAGAGGCACCTTACAGACACAAGGACCTTATCCTCAAGTTTTCTCCATGATTCTGTTATTATCTACTGAGGATCAAAGAGACATTTCCCACTGTGGACTGGGGTTTCTGTTAGATATGACCGAGATGTATAAGATAAACCAAGGTTTACTGACAACTTTGATAGAGAGGTAGCATTCTAAGCGTAACACCTTTCACCTTCCTACTAGAGATATTATTGTGACTCCAGAGGATGTATGGAGGATTCTCTACATACTAGTCATGGGAGAGTTGCCATATTATGATTCAACTGGCTGAGCCTATCTAGATGTTGTTGTTAGGGTATTTCAGGATCCCTTGATTGTAGAGTGGCATATTACTTGGGAGTGAATAGAGAGACATGGTCTCGCACTGCCAGGTGTATTAGCAGGGTTGATCAGTGGCTTCCTTATACCTAATAGGAGTGTGCGGGGATTTGATGTCAGATGGGGCAAATTACTAGAGGATTTACTGTAGATTTCTCAATGTTTAGCCTAGGGTACCTGTATCCTGGCTCACTTATACCATGATTTACATCAGGTGGTCTATCAGAAGGATAGATCTATGTTATTTGGTCTGATATTGTTACCGATTTGGGCATGGGAGCACATCCTAGTCACATGTCTAGTAGTAGAGAGATATCATCAGAGAGATGCCCCATACGTATACATGTATGATGGAGATATGGTGCAGCCCCACCTAGGAAATTTGGAGTATTGGAGACAAGCCATTGATGATATAATGGTCATGATTTGGTGGCCATATTTAGACTATGAGGAGTGGTGGAGTGATAGGCGAGAGATGCCCTTTTTTTTCACTAAGCATTACCTAATCAGGCACACTCTATATATTGTCGAGAGATTCATGGTGACACATGTCTTGTGATAGTATGGTATGTCACGACCCATGCCCCAGGGTATGACAGCTTATGCAAGGACACAAGATGAGGAGGCACATTGGGGCCCGATACTGAGATATGCTACTGCCTTTATTGAGCATCAACAGTTAGTTCATGTTCAATGACAACTTGATCCTAATATTATAGATGTTGGGATGACTACATATTATTCATCATACTTTATGCAACATCTATTTCCATGATTGACCTCTCCTGAGGAGGCAGTTCTAGTGATGGTATATGAGGTTGATGATGAAGGTGATGATGACAGAGGTGGTGGAGCCGTTAGGGCTACTTCTCGTAGATGCTCTAACAGTAGTGATGAGATTAGTGGTAGAGGTTGTGGTGGTCAGCCTAGATACATCAGAGTACAGATCAAAGGTCTGACACAGTGAGTGGCTACCTAGGAACCATCTTTAGGACAGATTCCTCCTGCAGTACATGTTCCTTCTACATAAATTCCATCTTCCTCACAGGTTCCTCCTACAGTTACTATTGTTCAGGATCTAGGCATAGCTCTAATGCCAAGGATATCTCACAGATTTCCTTCTATTCAGATACCATTCTCATCACAGATGCCATCTTTAGGACATATGTCTTCTACTACTCATGTTACTACATTCGCACAGGTTCATCTACAGGTGAGGGTGATGAGGACTACTAGCACAGGGATTCATCTAGGTGTTCAGATTGGATCATAGTTAGGTACCCCACCTCTGTAGTCAAGCACAGGAAAAATAGGTCCCACAGGTGTATAGGTACCCACTCCTAGGTTGAAATGTATACCAATACAGGGTAAAGGTGACGCAACACTGATTTCATGGCTCCGCAGGGAGAGAGGTCAGCTATAGACTTGAATAGCTATGTTAAAGGCTCAGTTAGCATACATGGATAGAGATTTGGATATAGAACAGAGAGATGCCACCTTGTAGCATAGTAGGGCATCTTATCATCAGGCAACATACTTTTCAATAGTACCAGATCCTACTGCTAGACTTACACCATTTTCATGAGCATCGGCAGAGTTAGAGCGTGTCAGACCTAGTAGATCTGATGTTCCCCCATGAGGACCACTAGTGGATGATACATGCAGTTAGTCATGATTGATTTGATCCATTATCTACTTTTTTGATGATGATGATGTATTGATATTATTGTGATCTAGCACCATTTTTCTCAATTTGTACGATGTATCTCATGGACATTATTCAATATATGATGACTTTCTCATGTTTTGATTTCACTGTATATTTGTCACTGATATTTTATGTTTTATGAGATGATTATGATTATGCTTTGAGCACTTTACTTGATTTCTTTATGCTATAGATGCAAATGTATGGATGCATTTATTTTTGTATGTTTTTGATGCATAGATATGATGTTGGGTTTATGCTATGGATGCATATATATGGATTTTAATGATAATAAAAAAAATGCAATGAACATGATAATACAAATGATGATTTTTTATTTTTTATTTTAGTGACTAAAGATACTCAGTCATAAGAGAAATGATATTTTGTTGAATTTTTGAAGTTTTCTTTTCCCTCTTTAAATGTATACATAACTCTTCAATTACCGACCACATAAACTTTGTTTGTTCCAGATCTTTATCATAATAGATATTTATTACCATAATGATACTCAAATAAGTTGACATCAATGAAAATACATTAACTGATTAATGTCTATCATCACATCTATAACTTGATTGACTATCAACAAAATGACTTCAAACATACAATCATTTGTAGTTCATCATTAATGAGTTCATAAATTGAAATGAAAGTAATATAATGCTTATAAAACCATAACATAAAAACATTAATCAATTAGAACTCATAACACCATAATCTTGGTAATGTGGAAATCCTTGGTTAAAGGATAAAACTGCGATGGGGATTACACCCACAACGTTCACTAACTATAGTATAAAGGGTGCTCGGTTAGAGCTACAAAGTTTAGCTATTTATGATAGCTTAACCAGTTAAGAGTATATATAAGACTTGTTAGGTCTACCTGGTTAAAGGATTTTTACAAATTCTACACTTATAGATGTACCCTATTAAAGGATTTACAAATATAAGATTGGTTAAGATCTACTCAGTATTGGGATTTAAAACTCTCAATACAATAGTATTAAATAACTTAATGATGTCTGTAAAAATGCATCAAATGTAAATGTTTTTCAAACTCTATGTAATCTGATTTGTGTTACCTCAATCTCAAACTATAACATTGTTATGTTCTACTTTGTTGTAACTAAATTTTTTCTCGGTGCTCTCTTCTTTGTTCTTTGTTCTTCAATAACTCTTTTAGCTTTCTCAGCAAAAACAATAACAACTCTTTATCATCTTCTCCTTCTTCTCTATATTTCTCTCATACAAATTCATCCAATATATAGATGAGATTTGCCTCTTAATCGTATGTGTTAGGTATGCTGTAAATTTATTTTGACCGTTAGATCTTCTTTCCAACTCAATGACCATGTCACTTTTACCTCGGTACTTGTTGATTTAATTGTAAATGAAAAACTTTATTTTTTCTATTTGATCTATGCCTTAGATCTTCATTCTGCTTTATTTGAATCGTTGATCATGTAACAAATTGTTATAAATTCTTGTATACACATAATTAATGATTTGACAATCTTTAAATGTGATATGATCACATTTTAAATTTAACTGTTTAACTCAGTTGATTAACTCCACAATACTCTGTTAAATGATCTTCTTCACTCGGTGTACTATCAACTTGGTGTACTACATGTGCTCGATGTAGTGTGTCGCTCGATACCTGTAGGTGTTCGGTACTCTATCAACTCTGTTAATTTATCAACTAGATCAGTGTGCTTTATTGACTTGTCTTATACTTGACTATCTCCTTTTACTGATTGATTCTCCATGACACCATTACTTTGACTAAATTAATGACAAAACAATATCTTGTAGAAATAACATTACTTGCATAACATTCCCCTGTGAACACCTTATTAAAATCTGGAAGAACTAGGATGGGTTGCTCTGCAATCTTCTTTTATAGAAACTCAAATGAGTCATTATCCTCATTAGTCCACACAAAAGTACATTTCCTTCCTCCTTTAATAGCATTGATGATAGGAGTACATATACCACTGAAGTTTCTAATGAATTTCCTATAGAAACTACATATACCATGGAAATTTTTTACCTCAGATGTTGTAGTAGGTGTAATGACCTAAAAATGGTCATCCAAACCCTAGACCCCTAATCTAAATCACATATCAAGAAAACCTTGTTAGGATTAGGTAATACTGAGAGGGGGGTGAATCAATATTACAACACTTATTCAAACTTTTCAACCAATTATAAATAATCCATAAGCTTGATGAACTAAAAATAACATAAGAAAATAACATAATACTCATAACACCATTATTTATTGTCAAGGAAACCTTGGCCAAGGGAAAACCCCAGTGGGGATGGTTCCCACAAGCATGCACTAAAGTATAGTGTACATGGTAGGAGACCTAGCCCTGTTAGGAGCTGAATATTACATAGTACTGTAAAGGATAAAATGTTGTGTAGTAGGGTATGTGTTTATTTAACATAAAATAACTTACATTTAAATATGTTTTGGGGGTAAATAAGATGATCTCCTTCTATCCTTAGATATGTAAATGAAAGATCCAAGTTGATTAACCTAAAAGGAAGGATCAATGCATAAATGAATCAAATCATTTGGAAACAAGAATAAGAAAGGAAGATCTTAAGTACCCGGGTTTGATTGATTAATTTGAAATGTATTTTAGATTTAGATGGATTGAAAACCTTAATTGATTTGAATGGGAGAAATGCACTAACCTTGAAATATTGTAGATCCAAAGAATGTTGTTTTATGAAGCCTGTGTTGAGTTTCTAGAAAATCTGAGACCAGATCTGGAATAGAAACGCAAAGACGGACAAAAACCAGAGATTTTTTTCCATTCTGAGACAGTTTTTATTTGCACCCTCAAGTCAATGTCACCATTTGCCAAAATTTCTGATTGCTCCCTAGGTCACAATCAACCTAAAAATTCTCAGACTGAAATTCTATTTTTGGATCCTAGAAGTTTGTTGAAAAGGGTATCTGAATCTTTGTCCCGATCTGCTATTCCAAACTTGTACCTACAAGAAAAAGGGGTTTGTTTTTTGGGGGAGGGATTTGCCTTGGTAAAACCCCAATTTTGGAATTAACCTCAAATATATAAATGAAATTGCAGAAATATACAAAGTAAATGAAATAATTCACCTTGCTCATGTAAAAGTCCTTGTGGAGGATTCAAATCCTTGAATCCACAAGTATGGATGCACCAAATGGATGTAGAATGTAGAATGTAGGATGTCTCCAATCAATTCCTTGTAGATCTTCAACACCAATCTTGAATGGGTTCTTGAATTGAAAGAGGCTTGGAGGAATATAGATGGAGAAATCTTCAACAAGAGGGCTCCATGGAGCTTGAATACTTCAATGGCCACCAATGGATCTCCTTGATGAAAATGGATGCTTGAGAAGTGATTGAGAATGGATGAATGATTCAATGGATACGTGGATTACTTTAAATATTTCTTCTTCACCTTTGAGATTCACTCTTCAAGTCTTGAAAGTTTTATGATTCTTGATTATGCTTAGCTTTTTGATGGTTAGAAAAAATGAGAGGAGAAACCTTCCTTTTATATGAAATTAGGGCACAATCTTCTAGAGAGGATGACATAGGAGAATTAAATTCTAATTGGACCCATCCCCTAGAAGAGGACCTATGTTAAGTATAATTGAGGATTTGTTGTCCTAAATTCCAAAACAGCTGACCTGGAAGCAAGAATTAACTTTTTCCAAAGACTGACATCCACAAACCCTCAGATTCTAGAATTTGGGCCCTGGACCTAAAAAATCTTGATTGTGACCTAGTTCAAGGTCAAGGTGGACCTTGACCTAGGTAAAGGTCAAGGTTGACCTTGACCTTAAGGCCAAAGTCCTAGTTTCTCAGTCTGGGTTGCCAAAAATAGGTTGGAAAGAGTGGAAATGGGGCAGAACAGGGGGATAAAGCCAGATCAAAGTCAGGAACCCATACAAGGTACTTGACATGACCCCAAACCACTTACCCAAAAGGATAAAATAGTCTACCATGGAAGTGCTTCCATTTTTTGACTATACATTTAGCCCCCACTTTAGCAAGAGTATGGACTCAATACAAACTCTTGGTAAAGGAGATCATAAAGAATAGATAATCTTATTGGAATCATAAGGGACAAAGAAATCTTCAAGCCCGCAAGGGACTTAAGTCTTTTTCAACCCTAAGATCATGATAAGAGAGAAATCAAAAGTTAAGGAGAGAGAGAGAGAGAGAGAGGGTATGGTATGTACCTAATAAGAGAGACACAACACTTTAATAGATCATTGAATTAGCTCAAAAAGGTTAGATAAGCATGTAAAACCAATTAATATAGACCTATTGTCTTCTAACAAAGAAGAGTGTGATTAGTAACATAATAGCCCTCAGATTATGCTACCATTAGTGACATATATGACTTAGCATGAAGGATTTTAGTTTGAAACAAGATAAATGATGAGAAAACATGCATTCTAGCTCTAAGAATGGAGATAATAACAATGTAAAAGCATGAACTATGAAGTGAAATATGAGTTCTAAGATTAATTTAACAGTGCATAGCAATGCAGTTACAATAATAGATGAAGGCTTATTTTCTCTAAAAAATGGCTTCTATTTATAGAAGAATGAGAGAGAGAGAGGGGAGACAAGGTGGATTAATGAGTTGGGGGACTCATTAATGGTGGTGTAAGAACCATTAATGCCTTGGGAATTAATAAGGCATGGAGGAGACATAGGATTAAGGCATATTCATTAATAAGGTATTAATGAAAGCCTTAAAGAAGCAAGGGAAGGGTGTAAGAGGGTGGCTTGAGAAGGTGGACTTTGAGAAAGGAATCTTGAGAGTCCATGACTTTCTCAAGTGGGTGGAGTTGTTAATCATTCCTTAATGGAATGTGACAACATTAGGAGGTGGTATAGGGTAGAATTAGGATTAGGATTAGATTAGCAAGGGTGAATGGGTTGAGAAGGGTTAGAACCCAGGGTAGAAGTGGTTGAGATAGGTTAGGTTGGGGTTTAGGAGGATATTAATTAAATGAATTAAACTTATTTAATTCATTTAAAAATAGGAATTTAATTATTTAAACAATTTAATTTCTTTTTTAATAATTAAGGGACTATAGCCATTTTAATTAAATTAAATAGGCTAGGGGAATAGGGTATTTGCAAGTGGGTAATTGATTTAGAGATTTATTTAATTCCTTTATAATTAAATACTATAGCCATGTTTGAATTTGATTCATTTTAATTGGTTTGAATTGATTTGAATTGTATGGCTATAATAGTTAATATAATTCAGTGATAAAAATCACCTAGGACATTAAATTGATTCGAAGAATTATGCCAAGCAGTAACATGGTTGTTTGGACATAATCGATGGTATGATCACACTTAGGGAAAATAGGGTCCATAATTGGAACAGACCAAATTCAGGTGGTTACATTTGCCACTCTTTGAATTGATGTGCAAGCAGTGCATTGATTCAAAGAAATTTTTTGATTTTGACTTCAGAAAGATTGAGAATTCCGTTCTTGGTTGTTGAACGAAATGTTGATGAGATCAGTCTTGCACTTGATTGAACAAAACTAATAGAATTGATTTTTAACTTGGTTGTCATCCAAAAATAATAAAAGATTTGAAAGGTACCAATTCTAAACTTGGTTGTAGTCCAAAGATTGATAATACTGATTCTGAACTTGGTTTTCGTCCAAAAAGCCAGTATGAAGTTTCCAGGAGCTTAATAAAAATATTTTAAAAATGAGGAACCACAAGATATCCAGCTTATGAGAACCAAAGCTTTCTATCCAACAGTTTTGACTTTAGTCAAGGAAACTGTTATGCCCCTAGTTTGTTTGATAACAAAGTCATTTTAATGCTATTTTGAGAAAAAATTTAATTGATGATAATGTGATCATGCCCCCTTGGGAACGAAATCAAAGGAAAAGAATAAAATGCCTCAGTTGAAAGAATGTATCACTTGCAGGAAGCGGTTAGGACAAGAAAGAATGGAGTAGAAGAAGGTGTGTTTAAAAATAAATACACGATTACCAAGTTAATTATGAGAAAAATGAGAGTCATAAGACTGATAAAATGATGTTAGAACAAGATGTATGATAAAATGTGCAGTATTGACCGATGTTTGAAACAAATGAAGCAAATATGTAATTTTTAGAACTATCGTAAAAATGACACTGTGCTGCTAAAAACATCTTAGACACCTTCGATTTGGTTCCTGATTGATCAGAAAGAGAACAAAGATGAAGTTGTAGTTGTCTAGGAGGAGTTTTGGAACTCTTAAATGTCTCAAAAGACCCATCTAAGCCTCCAAAATTACCATTTCACTATTCATTTTCACTTTCCTCTATAGTAAATTAGAGAGCTTTGCAGAGAAGATGGTAGTCCCTGTGAGGAAGCACCATTTTGAGATGAGCCGTCAACATCAACATCTAGCCGACTACCCACCACCGGTAAGTGCTCGATAAACTACCCTGTGATTTTTGTAAATTTCAAATTCATGCATTTTTGTAGTAGTTATAGCCCTTGCAATTCAGAATCGCATCCAGGATTCTGAATTGCAACCTGTGAATCCCATGTTGCATCCAGTTTTTCCTGGATCGCATCCAGTTTTTCCATATTCTTGCGTCACATCTGGTATTTCCTGGATCGCATCCAGTTCTATTGTTTTTGCTATGTTTTTAAGAGAAATCCATCAGTGTGTCGCACTGGGGGTGCTTAGGGTTGCACCCTGCATTTAGGATCGCATCCCATATTTCAGAGATCGCATCTTTTAAACGTAGTCGCATCCTATATTTCCAGGATCGCATCTGGCAAAATGGATCACATCCTTCTATTTCAGAATTGTATCTGGTCAAAAGACTTAGAATTTCAATTTGTCTTATCCGTTTGCGTCTTGCAAACTTGGAATTGCTTAGCTGATTAGGAGTCTGCCCCTGTGTTTGTAGATAGGATACTGATGTATTGTCATTTTTGTCCAAAACAGGCCCAGTTTGAGGTAGTCACATTTCACAACACTTATCCTGTGCGTGTACTTGCATTGTTAGGATGATTGTTAGATGATGAGCAGATGACTGTGATTTGATGTGTATTATGTTCCTTGATAGGTTTACCCAAGATCGGGGTAAACTGTGGGTTTTTGACTGCTCTTGCTGAGAGATGGCACTCAGAGCACAACACTTTCCATTTATCGACTGGAGCAATCACCGTGACTCTGGAGGACATCTGGAGGATACTGTGCATGCCGATGATCAGATAGGAGGTATTCTTTGAGTCGAGAGTTGGTGTGGCTATTGGTGCTGTACGCAAATTTTTCTAGGATGATACCATTGACCGGAGATATCTATCATAGGACTACATGGTTGATCATTACGATCGGTTATCTATTTATTTAGTAGGTCTGGTAGGCAGCATCCTCATGCGAGATAGGGGCCAACATGGATTTATGGTCGGTTGGGTGAGTATGATAGAGAATATGGTTACCCACCGTCAGAGATTCGCTTGGGGTAGTTGTATCTTAGCTCACATTTACAGAGAGCTACATGAGATAGTATACCATTATACCCATAGTATGACTGTGGGTATCCTTATTCTTTAGATCTAGGCCTGGGAGCACATCCCTGTTACATGGATGATTACAAATAGACAGTGAGCACCTGAGTAGCCTTACGTATACATGTATGCAGACCTTCTTCAGACACCTCATCTGGGCAAGATTAAGTACTGGCACCATTTATTTGATGATATGACAGAGGTCATTTGGCGACCATACTTAGATTGTGAGGTGTGGACCTCAGATGCCCGACAGGTGCCTTACTTGTGCCAGAGCCGATATCTTATTGGTAGGACCATATATGTCATAGGGCGGTTTGTGATTACCAGGGTGCTGAGGTAGTATGGACGGAGACAGGGCAGGACAAAGGACATTACTGTATATGCCTAGACTAGGTACAAGACATCATTATGGGGTGCACAGTTGACATTTGAGACAACACACTAGGAGATCCAGGATATGGTAGTAGTAGACTGGGATCTTCAGCCTGATGTAGAGGACGTAGGTTTGTCAGATGGATATGCTACTGAGAGGCTTCAATACCCTTTTCCTCGGTTCACCATTCCTGAGGAGATTATTCCATGTATAGAGGATCCCTTAGATTATGATCCCAATGATCAACCTACCAGGGGTAGGGGAGGTGCATAGAGAGATAGGGCTCCCGACTTAATGGAGGTCATGATGGTAGCAGGGATGGTGGTAGAGATGGCAGGAATCCTCCTCCCGATGATGGTCCTGATGGAGATGATAGGGGTGGTGGTGGTGAGGTTGCTAATACAGGTGGTGCTAGTGGTAGCGGGCAGGGCAGATGCCAAAGGTTTAGATTTTTGGCCCCTCGGAGAGATACTAGTCCATTGCTTACAGGAGAGAAGCAGCGACAGAGGCGGTAGGGGTCCCAGGAGTAGGATGTAGGCAGAGATAGAGATCCTCTATCCTAGTGTGAGCAAGAGAGGGAGAAGCTCCAAGCCAGGATTATAGCTTTGGAGGCCAGAGTTACTACTATTGATGCCTTACTGGTAGACATGGCTAGATAGCTTGAGTGGCTAAGAGCTGAGAGAGATGCACAGGCTCAGCCAACGGTCCATCAGGGATAGAGGGCTACATACTATTATGCCCTATATCACGCAGTAGTTCCAGAGGGTTAGAGAGCACCTTCCTTCTCACGAGTGACTTAGTAGTTAGAGGGGGCCATGCCTCCTCCAGTAGCTCCTTTTGTACCACCTCCTCCTCCTCCTGACCAGGGAGAGGGGGTAGGACAGAGTTGACATTTTGTATCATTTTTATGACATGTATATCTTTGAGATCATATTGGTATATATGGAGACTGCTGAGATCCCCTCTTTTGTATATCTAGATCCTTCTGAGATCTATTTTTGTAGATGACATTCATACATGTATATCTGATTCATTTTGGCTCACTGATACACTGATACTCTTTATGCATACTGTTCCATATTTGATCTGTACCATGTTATGATGATATATATTTGATGCAGCTTCTCGATTCTGACATATTTCATGAGTTCTTTTTGCTTTCATAGAGCTGGTAAATGTATCTTTGCACATGTGATGATATCTTGGTCTCTTGATGAGTTAGTTTTTAGATGATAACATCATTTTATGATTGGATGTGACGAGTTATTACTGATATAAATATGTTTTAAATGATACTCATGTGAAAATGCAAATGTATATTTCTTTTGATTTTTCGGTTATGCCAAATAGATGTATGGATGCACTTTAGGATGTAAAAGTAAAAAATGTGATACATGGATGCTTTATTTTTGTATTTTCCTATTTCTTCTTTTCAATGAATGCAAAATGTATGCTATGGATGTGCAACGATATTTGATATCAGTAATATGGATGATGTAATTAACTTGATTGTTTAGAAGAAGATAGAAATCATTTTTTGAGCACAAAATTCCTTATACTGTTACTTCTTTCATAAATGCATCATGCAAGCTCTAAATGCAGCTATATGCAGACTCTTAGGACTTGTCATTGATTTAGCAAATATTGCAACATTTTTATCATCATTGGGTTCTTTTTAGAATGGAAACCATCAGATAGTACAACCATCACTAATACCCACTGATATTATGAAAGTATGAATACTATGTTTTATCGAAATGTCAGAAATAGACTTAGGCATCAAGGCATATAAGCCAGGATAAAAATAGTCACCTTCCTTTTAATATACCAGATTCTGATTAAGGCAAGATATTGGACCCGCAATGACCTTGAAAATTCATATCCTTGGGTACATTATGATTCGTATACCTTAGTGAGAATCTAGATCAGAAAATAGACAAGGAAATTATTTCAACCTCACCATAGTTTACACATAATGGAGATCAAGATATATGTGGCTATCCACCCATAGTGGCAGCTCTTACCATAAACATCCAAGTTAGGTGAAATTTATAGGATCATTTGGAACAATCACCATACGCAGAAAATAAAAAAAACATTATGCCCCCTATCCTTGTGACTCTTTGTCTTTGCGCAAACGTCATTGAGAAACTAAGAAGACATAATAAATCATCAATTGAGAATCAATCAAATAAAATTTATAACTACTTAGATGCCCCTAGTTGAAAACATCATCAGGACATGAAAGAATCATAATCAAACCAATAGAAAATTGTGTGTTTAAGATAGTACTTGTTCATTCATATGTCAAACACAGTAAAGATTCATCAATCAGAAAAATTGTAATACAAGCAATATGGTGTTCCATGTCTGTGCATTGATAGGATAATCCATTCCTGTTTGCGACCCAATATGGCCTTGTAGGAACTCTGTTAATGTAAATGTTGTGTTTGATGTTTTGGGAAGACACCCTTGTTTTGGAAAGTGACATTTTTTTTCATGTATCAAGAAACATTATGGTCGTGAGGCAAACCATCCTAGAGAAACCTAGCAACGGGAACTGACTATGCCAGCAAAGATGCCCCCATTACAGAATGACTTATTCCTAAGACATGAAGATAGAAAAATCCCAAGCGAGTATAAGATAGTCATTTAGGAAAATGAAGTCAGCGTATGAGCATAGACAAAACTGTGAAGGCCTAGTATCAGTAGTGCATTGATAGATGGAGCACAGAACACAAGTGACACCGGATTGCCAGGTTTTCACCACTTGGCAAGATCTTTTCTTTCT
This sequence comes from Thuja plicata, assembly GCA_018584345.1. Classification (NCBI taxonomy): domain Eukaryota; kingdom Viridiplantae; phylum Streptophyta; class Pinopsida; order Cupressales; family Cupressaceae; genus Thuja; species Thuja plicata. The sequence goes on from MU224199.1 coordinate 1,795,541, forward strand.
TTTTCCTTTTTTTTTGCTACCAAGTTGCCTGTTTTAATAGGTGCTCATCAAGGCACTTTCTTTTTTTTCAATTTTTTTTTGCTATTTTTTCTTTTTTTGAATGTTTTTGTAGTATCAAGGCACATGTTTACCAGGTTTTCACCAAGGATACCCTTTCTGTAGGATCTTTTCCACTATTTTTGGATTTCTTCAGGATCAATTTTCTGAATGTTTTTGGTATTTTGCAAGAACTATTTGCTGTACAAGCTCTGCTAGCCAAAAATTAAGCGTAGAACCACTTCAAATATAGAGTATTGATAGGATCTGGAAGAACGTCTCCCTCAGGTGTAGCTAACTGATAAGCTCCCATCCCAAAATTAGTAGTGATAACATAAGGTCCCAGCTAGTTAGGTTCAAACTTTCCTTTCTTCTCCCTGTTAGGCTAGTTCTTAGGATTCTCCTTGAGGACGAGATCTCGTAATTCAAATTTGCGTGATTTGACCTTTTTTTTGTAACCTTTGGACATACATGCTTGATATACCTTAAGGTGATCAAACGCTTGTTGTCTACGCTCATCTAGCAAGTCCAGATAATTCACCCTATCTATGTGGTACTACTCATCAATAACTAGTCTATGTAAAGATATTCACAAAGATGGGATTTCAACCTTAATAGGTAGCACTACTTCAGTGCCATAGACTAGAGAAAATGGCGTGGCTCCAGTTGGTGTTCTTATGCTTGTTCTATAGGCCCATAGTGCCAGATTTAGTTGTAGATGCCAGTCTCTGCCAGACTTGCTTAAAGTTCTATGTAGAATCTTGAGTATATTCTTGTTAGATGCCTCAGCCTGCCCATTACCTTAAGGATAATAGATGGAGGAGCAATGTTGAGTAATGTGGAACTGTTCACAAATGTCATCAATGTCTTGATTTTTAAATTGGCCCCCATTGTCTGTTACAATTGAAGAGGGTATCCCATATCTACAGATAATGTAGTTTAGAATGAACATAGCCACCTGTTTGCCAGTGGCTTTGATTAGCGGCATGAATTTGACCCACTTCGTGAAATACTTAGTGGCCGTAATGATAAACTTGTATCCATTTGAAGAGTTGGGATATATTTGTCCAACTAAGTTAAAGGACCATTGCTGAAATGGCCAATATGTTATGAAAGGTATAAGTTCTCTGGTAGGAGAATGGATAAGGTTTCCATGTGTCTGGAATTTAAGACATGATTTTGAAAATTGAATAGCATCTCTCTCCATGGTAGGCCAATAATAGCCTACTATGAGTAGTTTCTTAGCTGATGAAAATTTGTTCGAGTGTGATCCACATACACCTTCGTGGACTTCTTTTAATGCTAGATCGGACTCTTCGAGTTCTAAACACCAAAGAAGTGTACCATCAAGACCACATCGATATAAGTTGTTATCTATGAGGACATAACACGATTCTATCCTAATCAGGGATCTTTTCTCATTTCTGGATAGATTGGTAGGAATGGTTTGGTTGGAAAGGTAAGCAATGATACAGGCATACCGAGATTGATCCGGGGTATTCAAGGTACATATTACCTGGTATTCAGGGGTATCAAAGGCAGGATAAGATATTTATTCCACTAAGAAGTCATAGCAGAATTGATGCTCCTCCAGTTGTAACATGGATGCCAAGGTAGCCATAGCATCTGTAGCTTTGTTCTTTGATCTTGGTATCTGTTGGAAGGTGACAAAGACAAAGTACTTCTTCAAATCATTAGTTGGTTGCTTGTAGGGCATCAAATTTTCATCTTTTGTTTGATACTCCCCATTGACTTGATTGATAATTAGTTGGGAGTCACCATACATGTGTAACTCTATGATCTTCCATTCCATAGCTAGCTTGAGGCCGTTGATCAATGCTTCATATTCTGAAATATTGTTGGTGGATGGAAACATAAATTTGTAAGATTTGGAAATCTTGTAGCCTTGTGGAGTTATGAAGAGGACCCCTGCTCCAGACGCTCATTGAGTGAATGAACCATCAAAGTACATCTTCTAGGGATATTCAGTGAGATGCATGATTGTTTCATCAGGGAATTCAATTAGTAAAGGTTCATCATCCTGGAGTGGTGAATCATCCAATTGATCTGCAAGCACCTATCCTTTGATAGCTCTTTGTTCTACATATTCAATGTCAAACTCACTTAGAATTAGGACCCATTCTGCCAAACATCCTGTTAATGTTGTTCTTCTCAAAAGACACTTTAGAGGATCGATCTTAGCAATGAGCTTCACCGTATGAGAGAGCATGTAGTGTCTCAATTTTTGTGATGTGAAGACGACTGCGAAGCATGATTTTTTAATAATGCTATAATTGAGCTCATAAGTGACTAGTGTTCTACTAATGTAGTAGATAGCTCGTTCTTTCTTTGTTTCATCTTCTTGTGCCAGTAATACTCCTAGGGATGTAGCTATAGTTGAAATGTATAGGAGTAAGGGTTTTCCATGAATAGGTGCCATAAGGATAGGTGGAGCAGCTACGTACCCCTTCAATTCTCTAAATTTTGCTTCACAGTGTTCATCCCATTCGAAGGTAACCCCTTTATGTAGTAGTTTAGGAAAGCGTTGTGCCCTATCTGCAAGTTGGGACATGAATCTCCTGATAGAATAGAGTCTCACTTGTAGCATCCTCATTTGACTGATGTTACGTGGAGGAGTCATCTCTAGAATAGCCTTTACTTTTGTAGGATCTACCTCGATTCCCTTCACAGATACTATGAATCCTAGGAGCTTCCCTGATTGGACCCCAAAGGCACATTTCTTTGTGTTGAGCCTAAGTTGGAACTGTTCCATTTGATCCAATATCTTTCTTAGGTCAGTAATGTGAGTACCTCTTTCCTTGGATTTAGCCAATGTGTCATCTACATAGTCCTCCATGTTCTTGTGCATCATGTCATGGAATATTGTTGTCATGGCTCTTTGATATGTTGCACCGACATTCTTTAACCTGAAAGGCATGACATTCCAGCAAAAGGTACCCCATGTGCATGTGAATGCAGTTTTCTCTTGATCCTCAGGGGCGATCTTGATTTGTTTATAGCCCGAGAATCAATTCATTAATGAATACATCTGAAAGCCTGCTGTAAGATCTATGATCATGTCAATGTTTGGTAGAGGGAAGTCATCTTTCGAACATGCTTTGTTTAGATCTCTTAAGTCCGTACAGATCCTGATAGATTTATCAGATTTAGAAAAGTGGACCTTATTGGAGATCTACCTTGCATAGGCAATGACTCAAATAAATCCAACTTGCAACAACTTTCCTAACTCTGCTTTTACCAATAATGTAACATTAGGATGCATTTTTCTAAGTTTTTGTTTTACGGGCTTGATCCTGAGAGCTATAGACAAGTGGTGCATGATGAGATTAGGATCTAGCCCTGGGAAATAAGTATAGGACCATGCAAAGTTAATCTTCTTCTCTTTCAGGAATTCTGTGAATTGTACCTTCTCTTCTTCTGATAAAGATTGTGCTAGATGAACTATTTAAGGATTTTTAACAGTGCCCAAGTTTACTGGCTGTGTTGGTTCGATCAATACTGAAGATCTTTCCTGAAAGTGTTTCGAGAGGATATCAAGAGTCTCATCCTATTGAGCATTGTTTTAACACAAGCCAACTTGCTAGGATCTTGAGATTCGATCTCCTCTCTTGAAAGCATAACAAAATTATTCCCAAGGTTCTTCGGGGTCAGGTCACAACCTGCTTGGTTGCTCAGTTGAAGATAAATGTGATTGTTCATGAGGAGGCCTTTGCTGGTACATTCAAGACAGCAAATGACAAAATATTGTTAATTCTCTTTTTTGGGTATTTTCTATTTTAACAAATATGGTGTTTGTAAATAGAATGCAATTTTGTGTTGTTCAAGATGATAATTCAGAATTAATGACAACATTTAAAATAAGAGAAGGGTAACAAGAAAGGAAGCAAATTTGTGAGAAAGTGAAATCCTAAGGACATAAACCACTATAAACCCTTCCTTGCGAATTGAATACTGGAGAGATTTGGAACAACCCATGAAGCATAAACCAGACTGAGTCACAATTCACTACTTCACGAATGCAAGCGTTTGGAGAGAAGATGTATTCACTCGTGCAAGATATTCAAAATCTATCAAATCGCAAAGCCACCAAGACATGCGCACCCATGAGACGGATTTATCATTAAGCCCAAAGATGATCTCCTCCACACATTCATCACAACAAGGTAGATATACAGCAGCAAACTCCAACTAAAATTAGCACAAATTTGAAACACAATAACACAAAGGGATCTCTGAAAATAAAGAATAATGCAAGCATACATTCAATAAATTTGCATAGATAGCAGTAATTCACACACCACGAATGAAGCACCCAATGTAGATCTTTATTGTATTAAAAAGTTGGCCTTTTTACATTGTGTTTTGATTACAATATATAGAGTTTGGATCTACAACTCTGATTTTCAGAGCTAGGGCATCAAAGAGTCTAAACTAGAGAATAAAAGCTTAAAGCTAGAACTTTGCTGAAGGGAAACTACTGCTAACTGATACCATCTAACTTGCATGGATTTTAAACCCATTTAAAATCCATTTTCTCATGCAAAGATAGAAAAATCCATCAGAGAAGAGAAAGAGAAAGAAAGAGGACTCCTTTTGTGAACTGAGAGTCTTCTTCTTGATTCTTGTTGTTCTTCTCAGATTCTTCATCTGGGCCATTTATGATGGTGGGGAACTGATAGGAGACACTTAGTTCTTCTGAAATGAACTCAAGTTGTCCATCGATCTGATCTGGAGTCAAACTGGTGTTGAGAAAAGTGACCTCGCTGAAAACACCCAGTTGTTTTGGACCCCGACCTCTACCCCAAAATTTTAATGTCTTCAGAATTTCCCAGGTGCTTTTTCAAATCCTCAAACTTCGAAGGTCCAAAAGTTCAGACCTGTCATAGGCCGAAAGGCCAAAAAACTTTGAGAAGGCCGAAGGCCAAAATCTTCGCAGGCTGAAAGGCCAAAAAATGTTCTTTAGTGTATGGGCCGAAAGGCTGAAACATCGGAGTTTGAAAGGCCAAAAACCTGCCTTAGTGAATTTTAACCAAGTGTGAAAACACTGCCTGGTCTATCTAGTATTTGAATCATGAAGCTTTATCCAGTCAAAACTTCAGGGTGAGCTACCCGGAGCCTCTGCACTATCTCTTGGATTTCCTCAAAATTGATATCTTTCCTTTTTACCTTTGTGACCCTTCATTCTAGCTTCTCTCTCAAGATAGTCAGTTCAGAAGCGAAGAATGTGATCTCATCTTCATGCTGTGAAATCCTATGTATCTCTTTCTTCATGTAGAATAGTTGTTGCAAGGCCTCCTTGGTACTGACTCTAGTCAGAATGTCTCTAAACTGCTGGACCACTTCCTTGGAGGGGCGTAGAGCCTGTTGGCTTTCATCCTGGTAAACGCTGAGGCCAATCTCTGTAAAGAAGGCATCTATGTCTGTGACCCATTTTATTACCTCCTCCTAATTTTATTCTACAAGGGCTTGATGTTTCTTGTAGACCTTAATTATTTTGGTCATTTGTTTGATCCAAGTCTCAAATTTGTCCAATTCTTTTCCCTCATAGATCTTCACCAAAATTTGGAAGTGTTGCTTTTTAATTACTTCTAAATCCTGGAGGGCTGCTTGCCACTTAGCTACCTCGACATTCATACTGCCTTCATCTTCCACCAGGTTGATGAGGGAATTAATCTCAACGATTATGGTCCTATATGGCCTGAATATTGATAGGATTGCCTTCTCCCTGAACTGTTTGAAATCATTTATCCAATCGGCACTCACCTGGATGAAAGAGGGGGTTAATCCTGCTGGCAAATCTGGTGTAGCCCTTTTATCAATCAAGGCTTGTAATGAAGCCTCTAAACAATTTGGGTCAATGGGACCACCCATCTTTTGAATGACCCTTTTTAGAGCCTCATTTTGGTCCCTTAAAGACTTTATGGTTTCTTCACCCTTACTCATGAACCCCAGAGCATGTTTGAGTCCCAAAACAGCTAATGTTTTTCTTCCTTCCCTGGTCGGTTCCCCAAAGTCCATCTCCTTGAATGTATAGTCTCCTGATGAGCCCATGGTTTGAGAGGTGCTCAGGGGTGGGATAGCTATTCATGTTTTCCATCAACCCTTAGGGTCTTGGGTCACATATGACATAGTTTTAGCTGGCACACTCGTGTCTGCATGGTTGAAAGCTTGCTTCACCATAGTTATATTTGTATTTTCTCCAACCAGTTCACTGGTGTAGGTTCTTCTCCGAGGTTGTATCTCCTTGGTAAACCAAGTAGGTTTACCAGAGGTAGTTACTGGCTTCTCTGGTGCCATATGGAGGATTGGGGTCAAGCCTTGCTGCCCTGGGGCTATTCCCTATTCTAGTTCCTTCTCTGCCTCTTCTCCTCGCCCATCTTCTCCTTCCTCCATTCTATCCCCCTCTGAACCCCTTTGTATTTCCTCATCTTCCTTATCTGGTTCACTGACCTCTTTCTCCCTTTCCTTCTCCAGGCCTTTATCGGCTGATGAATCAATTACCACATTTGGCCTGAGACCGGTCATAGTGTCTAGTGAGGTTTGAAAAGGTGATGTGTCTTCTGTGCCTGCTACTCCTTTGGTTGTCTGGGTGGCACATGTCGGTGGGATTGAGGTTGAGGGGATAAGTGTTGGCATGATTGGAGTGGGAGATGAGGAGGTAGTGGTAATAGACGGGGGTGGAGTTGGTACAAGAGGAGGTGTTGGAGTTGGTAGGGAAGCTGGTGGAGTAAGTATGTAGGGTGGTGGAGTGAAAACATGGCTCCCTCCAGCTACATTAGCTGTTACCAAACCCTGAGTTACCCCACTATCTTGGGTTTTAGGCCCTGGAGTAGGATTGGGGCCTACTGGTGGAGTAGGAACATTCACTAGAAGATTGGTGAACTAGACCGATGGAGGAGTAAGGGCTACCTGTGGTTGTATGAGTGGTGGAGTGAGGGCAACTTGAGGTTGTATGAGTGGTGGTGTCCCAACGTATGTGTCTTGGCCTTGGTCTGAAAATCCTTCAAGTCCCTCAAAATAAGAGATCTTAAAGTCATTCGGCCCTAATGGATCCACAGGATCATCCTGTGCTTTGGGATCCTCTCTATGTTTCTTAGTAGTCTCCTTTTCCCTCCTCGTTTGTAACTTGGTCTTCCGCACTAGGGGCTCACTTTCATCCTCTTCCTCAGGCTCTTCCTGTACAGTTTCCAACTGCGGAGACTCAGAACTCTTCTTCCTCTTATAGGTTTTCTTCTCAATGGTGGGGGAAGATTGGCCAGAGGTGGATGGGCCTTCTCCTGATTGGGGTTGTGACAATCCTACTGGTGGGTCAATCTAGCCTGTCATTCTAGTTTTCTTAGGCCTAGGATTGGAGCCATATTCAACTGGTCATTCATGACCATACACCGTTCTTGGCTTCTGAGGGGGAGCCTTCTTGTATTTAGGAGCTGTTGTCTTCTCCCCTCGTTGTTTCTCTACTTTCTTGGGGGGCTCCATTAATGTCCTCACTAGGATTGGACTCATCTAGTGTGGCTTCTTGATCCAAGCTATGGTGGTTTTTATCACGTGCCTTGCCCTGAAGTCTATTTCATCATTCTCATCTTTATCTACCTCGACGTTCATGATTGGCCGGTCATATACCTTGTCTTGTGTGTAAATGTCTTCTAGGACATTCTCTAAATCACATTCTTATATCTTTGGGGAAATAGTAACCTTCAACACCTCTTTTGCCAGGGTTAGGTTCATTCTACAGTAATCTCAGATTCTGACCTCATGGTCATCTATACAATTTATCCAATGATCTTCTAGATGTGGCTCATGTACATAGAATCTACTGATGATATTACTATAATTACCTATGGGGTCAAAACAAACTCGCACTATCTTGTAAACTTGCAAGGGGCAAGCATCCCATTCAAAAGAAATGGATTTGCAGACCTTCATGTCCTGTAGTGTATAGGGTCCAAAAGAGATGGGAAAGTCCCAACAATGCTTCTTCTTATGCTTGATGTGCTTGTATGCATCCGCGAGCTGCCTCGCCATCTCCAATATGATTATCCAGTCAGATGGATACTTTGGTAGCTTCTTTGGTTGCATGGTTGACCCACCTATCCGAATGTAGGTAAATGTCCTAAACTAGATGAAATAAGCCCCAATGGCCTTCACCTTGGACACAGCTTCCTCTGACATTCTTTTAGCAAAGTCACCCTCAATAGATCGAATGACTGCAAAAATGAACACATCATTGACTATTCTATAATCAGGGGAATCCTCTAACATGTTTGCTTCTTTTACCAACTACGGGTATACAAGATGGGGCCATGCATTTGGATCATTTAGGCTTCCCCTCTTGGTGAGGCCGGGGTAATCTACCCATTCAGCTAGTAGGTACATTATGTAAGTGCTCATGTAGAACTTTGGGTTATGCTTCACTGCTGGCAGTTTCTCATCCAGGTTGTCACTTATAATAGTGCCCCAATCAAACCTTTCCTTTCATTTCCTGATCCTCTCTATCAACAGGATCATCCAATGCTCATGTTGGGTGGACTGTGGTAAACCATATACCCTGCTTATCATTGTTATAGCTGCCTAGATATCATCTTTCATATAACCTCTCCGGAGGTCTATCTTGTCCATTTTTTTCTTAGGAAGTGGTTGTTTGAGGTATTCATTGTTCATCATCTCAGTTACAGCTTTCTCCCTATTGCCAAACCATTTTTTCCCCTTTTCAATGTAGAAATCATAGAACTTATCTACACCTTTGTGGAGGTGAAAGACATCTTCGATGACATCTGGCCTGATGTCAAATACAACCTGGTCTTTTGAGTTCACTACCACCCTTTTGTCTGAATTATAGTGGTGGGCTAGGGTGATAATCAATTTTGAAGATGTAACAGCCACGGGGTGCGCAACTGCATTTACCATCCCAGATAGGGATAATGAGGTATAGTCCTCGGACCTATTTTCTAGTTGGGAGAATTGGGTCAGAAATTCATTCCAATCCACGTTCCCGATGTCGGTATCAGTTATCTCGCTATGTTTATTCCCCACCTTTGAGCCAGGGGGATTCCCCTTGTATAGATACTTCATTGGGGATGCTATCTTGGGTTTAGTCATTCCTGCAAGACAAGACAAATATCAGTAGCTTATTGGAATGAAAAACAAACAATTTAAACTATGAAAGCAAGATAAAAGTGTAAGTTTTCACACTTTCAGACCTTTCGGGGTTTCAGACACCAAAAACTTGATCGGAGATGAAAAGTCTGAAAGTGCGAACAGGCAAAAAGGTGAGGCCAAGTCCATCGGGGTTTTGGAGATTCGGACACTGAATTCGGAGGGGTCTTAGAGGTTCATCTTTTCAGAATTTCAGATCTTTCAAACATTCAAAAGGCTAAAACGTTCGAAATGAGACTTGGCAAGGATGAGGATCTAGTTTTCAGCCATTCAGAAGCCAAAAATGTGCGATAGGTGTCGTGACTAAAAAAAATGTGAAAACCTTAAACCTAGAATCGATGAAATGAGGAAACCCTAGGGTCGATAGGGAGGGACATCCTTGTCAATGCACGAAGACACAGGAGCCCAAAAGGACAACAAAATGATGTGCCCTAGGCTAGACAAGCACTAGGTGCACCGAAAAGACAAATAAAACCAGACCTAGATGAAAACTAGAAGAGAAAAGAGAGCGAGGAGGACTTACCTCAGACGAACGAGCAGGGGAGGACAAATAGGCGGCTCGGAGGTAGAAGCGGTCGGCGAGGAGAAACAAAGGGAAAATGCAAGCGGGAGCAAAAAACTAAAAAACATAAAGTGAAGTGAGAAGAGGAAGTCACCTCTTTTATAACCTATGGGCTGACGTCAGCAGCTTCAGGGTTTCGGATGTCGAAAAGCCAAAAAAATGAGTGAAGACCAAGAACATTCAGCCTTTCGATGATTTCAGACTCTGAAATCACCAAAAGGTCAGGTCTTCAGCCTTTCGGCCCTTTCGGTATTTTGGAGGACCTAATTCCTCTGAAAGGATGAAAGGGCTGAAAGATCGGGTCTTCAGCCTTTCGGCCATTCTGGTCTTTCAGGGGACTTAGGTCCTCCGAAAGGCCAAAAGGTCAAAAAAGCTTCTTCTTCTATCTCCTTCAGTTTCAGTAATGTCTCCCGGAGGCTGACTAGATCTCCTCGAGGGGTGGACACAATAAAAAGACAAAAAATAATAGGGGGGGGTCCCCATGGCCAGAGGACCAAAATGGGGTGTGTGTTGTGGAACCACAAAAAAAGGAGGAATGACCAAGGCATTTCTTTATCATCAATACTCTTTTGGAAAGTGACTTTGTAGTAGAGGTGGTGGAGTTGATGATTCTTCAATGACCTCCAATCTAAGGTTATTCCATTAGTTTCCTTGTGTGTGTTCATATGTGGACCTTGGGTTGTGATTACCAAGGTGCTCGCCAGCTATTTCTGACCTTTGCCAAATAAACCAGGGCTTCCCGAAAAGAGCTTTGCTGCCAGTCAGGCATCCATAGCCCCGACAAAGTTTTCCCCGAATCCCAAGTATAACCTTGCTCTACTACTAGCCGGGCATGCATAGCCCCGGTAGAGGTTGTCATATAATCACCCAAGTCCATCCTGTCTGCTAGGCTACAACTTTATTTCTTTGTGAGAGCTTTATCTTTTGGAAAATTGCTTTGTTTCTGTCGTTTGCTTGAAAATGTATCAAGCTCATGGACATTAATGTGCTCCATGCATTCAGGTCCATAACCCCCTTTTCTTCTTCTTCTTTCCTCTGTTCTGAGAAATGATTAGGTGGTGTTTCCCGGATGGTTTACTTGTGACCTCCTTGGGGCACTTTTCTTTTGAGTGTTTCTCTCTTTTTTTTTTTTTTGTGTGCCTTTGTGATTCAGTTCAGACTTCAGTTTTGGGATAGGTGGGTACCCAAACGTATGCACTCAGGCTGGTTATAGCTAGCAAATGCCTTAGAAACCAATGCCCTCAGGTGTTGTTTCTTTAATGTGCTTTGTGATCAGGAAGACCAAACTTTGAACTTCTTGTCTGTCAATGATAATCATCACTACTTTGTCTCTTGGGAAGGTTCTCCCACGCTGCATGTATCCTTGGAGAAATTTGACTAAGAAATATGTAATGCCTTTCCAGGGAACCCAGGAGAACTTAACCTAAACACGACACTAAGTTCACGGAATAATTTTTTTTTTAAATGTTTACAAACAATATTAATAACAATGCGGAAGCAACACAATGAAGTACATGACATACATG
>MU224199.1:1820653-1836725 GCA_018584345.1 Thuja plicata
CCCAGTTAGTTTAGGAAATAAACAAATTCATTGCATATCATTCTATAAGGGAGCTATACCTTTCAATTCAGAGGAAATCTATCAACCCCATGATAGATTATCCAACTGTTGGCATCTAATTGTTCTTGCAGATTTGGGCATTTTGGGAGTTTATTCAAAAATAACAATCTGTTTACCAACAGGCTGGTCCACAGTCTTTGGAACTTGGTGTGGCTACCTGGCTTTTCTTTTGCCTTATCCCACATGAGGACAAGGTCAGAGATCCTGAAGGCTTTGATGGTAGCTCTCTTGTCGAACCACCTTTTGACTACAACCTGATGTTTTGATACATGTTCCAGGGATAAATTTTGTTTCTCCTCTAAGTTCAGGAGATTCATGAGTCTGACCTGTACTCAGTCTTCCTCCCCTACATATTGGTCCATGAATCTCAAAATTGAGATCTTCAGGTTCATAGGAAAGACCGGTTGCAAGCCGTAGACTAGCTGATATGGAGACATCCCCAAGGCATTCTTGATCCTTACGTGATCGGTCCACAAAGCATATTTCAGTTGCGTGTGCCAGTCCCTGGGGTTGTCATCCAGGAGGTGTTTGATCACTGTCGTCAGATTTTTGTTTGTAGACTCTACTACACCATTGCCTTGTGGATAGTAATTTGAAGAGAACTTGAGGATTACCTGGTTTTCGAAGGCCCATTGCATGAGCGATGCTGAGGAAAAAGAGGGAGCATTATCACATACCAGATAGAATGATATTCTAAACCTAGTTATGATGTGTTCCTCAATGAACTTGGTTACGTCCTTAGTGGTACAATTCTTCAGTGCTTGCACCTCTGTCCAGCGTGTGCAATAGTTGGTAGCTGTCAAAATAAACTTATGTCCTACAGATGAAGGGGAGTTAATCACTGCAATAAAATCTAAGCCCCATTGGGCAAACGGGCATACCTCATAGACTGGTTGTAAGGGCATCGCTGGATTTCTCTCTCGAGTTGCGCTAGTTTGGCAAGTGTGGCAAGATCTCACATTTTCACTAGTATCTTTAAATATTGTGGGCCAAAAATATCCTGCCCTCAGGATTTGGTGGGCAGTGGCTTCCACCAATCCATGTCCTATTCCGTATTTATCATGAAAGTCCACCAGAATTTGCTTTGCCTCCATTCTATCTAGGCATCTTAAAAAAAACCCCTCATAATTGTGTTTGTAGAGTTATCCCCTTTTTAGCATGTAAGAGCTTCTTTTGATCTTTAGAGCTCTCCTCTGGGATGCATTCATTTCTTCAGGGCAGTGGTTCTGCAACAAGTAGTACACTATGTCTTGGTACCATATATCAGTGATTACACCTTGATCGGTGTATGTTTGGCAGACCAGACCTTCTTCAAACTTAGAGATCAATTTTGTAGGGCCTTGGCCCCTCTCCAGCTTCATCGGTTGGATTTCCATGTTGAACTCTTGGAGGGTTGCCATCCATTTTCCTCTCTATTCACCTAACTCATTCTGCATCAGGAGGGATTTAACTGCTGCGTTTGGAACTATCCCGATGACTTTACTCCTTAGAATATAGTGTCTAAGTTTTTTCACTGCCTTGACAAGAGAAAATGACTGCTTATCCAGGTTTGGGTATCTGAGCTTGGCATCTTTGAAAGGGAAACTCATAAAGGTGATGGACCTTTCATCTTCACCATTCTTCTTTTGCGTGAGGATGCTGACACAGGAATGTTCTGACGCGAAAGAATAAACTTTGAACAGGAGGGTATAGTCAGGGATAGGAAGGACTAGTGTTGTAGCAATGGCGTTCTTAATTTCTTTGAAAGACTTCTTGGCTAGGAGAGCCCATTCAATCTTGGCATCTTTCTTGAGCATGTCGTTCAATGGTTTCACTATTTTTGCGAAACCACAGATGGATTTCCTGATGAAGTTAATCTTCTTGAAGAAATACTTCAATTCCTTGCGGCTATGAGGTGGTGTCAACTTCAAGATCACCTCCACCCTTTTGGGGTCAATGGATATCCCCTTTTCAGAGATGATATGTCCTAAAAGGTTCCCTTCGGTTACCCCAAACACGCATTTCTTGGGATTGAGGGATATCCTGGATTCTCTACACCTTTGAAGGCACTTCCTGAGGTCATTTACGTGATCAACTCTCAGCTTTGAGTAGACTATGAGATCACCCATGTAGATGATAATGCATTTCCCTACTAATCCTTTAAAGGCTATGTCCATTTCTCTTTGAAAGGTGGCTCTGGCATTAATTAGTTTGAAGGGCATTCATCGGTACACAAAAGTTCCCCATTTAGTTGTGAATTTTGTCTTCAGTCAGTCCTCTTCTTGTACCATCACCTGGTTGTATCTAGAAAAACCATCTAAGAATGACATCGTTTGAGATCCATTAACCTTCTGCAACACTTCATCTAGAGATGGGAGTGGATAATTATCTTTTTGAGAGGACTTGTTGAGGTTCTGGAAGTCTATGCATAATTGGATTTCTCCAGTCTTTTTCCTCACAGACACTAAGTTTACAACCCATGTAGAATGTCAAATTGGGAAGATGATCTTGGCGTCGAGTAGCTTTTGGACTTCTTTTTGAATTAAGGGTTCCATAGTGGGATTCACGAGTCTTTTTCATTGCGTGAAAGGCTTAGAATCCAGTTTCAAAGGGATGTTGTGCACTATGAATGAGGTGTCATATGTCTTCAATTCTTCATAACTCCATGCTATGACATCTTGATATTTAGTGAGGAGATAGACCATCTTCTCCCTCTCTTCATTGGTCCCCACCTTTCTGATGTGGACTTCTCTTGGTTCTTCTTCCATGCCCAGGTTGTAGGTGTCACATTCTTTACCATTAGATGCTATGTCGGGGTGTCCTCTCATAGCAGTCTTATCACTATCAAAAATCCTCTCTAGCTCTATCATTCCCTTGGGTATGGCATTGGTCTTTAGGTTTATGACACCATGATCATCAGGCTCTTCAGGTTCAACTATCTCCTCACCTTCTTTATCTTCATCTATGATCTTCTTTTTGAATACATCGGCGCACATGATAAACTCTAAGATATGCTGATCATCCTGGAAGACTTGGAAGTTAGTGATATTATCCGGAATGGTCGGGGCTGCCACAAGTTCAACTGAGAATTTCTTTAGTTTGGATTTCTCCATTGGATGTAGTGAACTGGCTGAGACCGCCAATGCATCAGCAACAACATTCTTTCTCCTCGGGATGGTTTTGATGTTGAAAGCGCTCAAAGTCATTGATGAGATCCCACACTCTATTCTGATAGGCTGAGAGGATTTTATCATTGCAAGTATACTGACTATGGACCTGCTTGACAACCAATTGTGAGTCTCCTTCCACCATTAAGATTTTGATTCCTTTCTCGTGAGCTAGGAGAAGTCCGCGAACCAAAGCTTCATATTCTGCAACATTGTTAGTGCAAATGAACTGTAACCTATAAGTGGCATAGAAAGACTTACCTCTTGGATTTACCAGTTCAATTCCCGCACCGGCCCCTTGTTTACACTTGGAACTATTGAAGTGTAGTTTCCATATTTGAGGTGGTTTAGTAGGGCTTGGTTTGGTTGATCTTTTCTTAGAGAAACCCTTGGCCTCTAGTTTCTGGCCCCTCTCTCCATCGCTGCCAGAAGAAGTTGATTCTCCTGTATACTGAGTATGCCTAGGTTTGGGGAGCTTATTGTCTTCATCGCCTTTATCCTCCAGCATCCCCTTGTGAGGGGGACATGCTCCGTCATCTGAGGTACTCCAATCACTAAGCAAGTTTAGGGCAGGCCCCTTATCATCAGCATCTTACCCACTATCTTGGTTTTGGGGCGTACTGTTTGCAAGGACTAAGTTGTCTATGTCTGGTGCGGTGTCGTTCCTACTTTCTAGTCCAAGTGTACCTTCCCTTATTGGTAGTGCTTCTGGTAGCTTATTAGGTTTGGCAATCGGAGCCAACACTTGGGACAGTGCTTCTTGAGAACTGGGGCATGTAAACTCAGAATGGCTAGTTTGATGTAACCAGAAATATCCAGGTAGTAATAAGATGTTAGGATCTACGTCTGGACCTAGATGTCGTAGGCTAGCTGTGGTGCTATTGACAAAACTTTGGAAGACATCATTGCCAATCTTTGGCTCTAGGAGACCTTGGACGGGACTATGATCTGACTCTTCACTTTCTCAGATCTGAAAAATGAAGACATCGTCCAATCGATAAGTACCCAAGTCAGTTTGAGTGAACAAAACTTCATTCGGGGCATTGTACTCGGTGATCATCCTTTTCAGTTTAGGCTTTGCATCTATCTTGATCTGGTTGTTCAAACCTCTCCATGGTAGCCAGAGTTGGGTGAAATCTGTAGAAAGCCATCCTCTTAAACATTTTGTCCACTCTCGACTTAGCAACATACCATAAGACTTAGGGATGTCCACTATGTGTACATCAATGTGCTCCCAGATCCAGGGATCCATGACTAGTTGGATGTGCACATCTTGGAGGACACCAATCACTTTGACCTCAGTTTTGTCTAGCTATATAACCACCCAGTTTGTCACTTGGGGCACCATCCTTACCTTCTGGCAAATGGATAGGGGCATAACATTGCATGAGGCTCCTAAATCAATTAGGCAATTATGTAAGTTTTTTCGAACATCCGCAGGCTGAGTAGGAATGGAGGAACCTCTATCCTACCTATGAACACTATTGGGAATGCCTCAGATGTGTTGACATGGGACATAGGCGCTCTGGTGCTATTGGTTGATGGGCTAGCTTTTGAATGGTCCAAGGATCTTAAAAGGGCTTCCTTTTGAGATGGGCAACCTTGTAATAAATCAAACATAGAGATATTCGCCTTAGTTTTCTTGAGTTCATCTATTTCTCTATACTTGTCATTAGACCAGGTCATTCCTCAGTAGCCAGCATATGTACTTGTTGTAGGAGGTACAGGGGCACTTGGGCCTTTTGGAGGTGTGGGATTGTTACTAGCCCGAGGATCTGGCAGAGTTGGCTGCTTTCCTGGAGGTATGCCATCAATGAGGGGTTCCTTTCTACCCTGAAGGTTATATGAGTTTTGTTGATCATTTTGGAAAGCATGTAGTTTAGAATATTCAGGCTCATTTTCCTTCTAAAAAGGGAAGACAAATTCATCTTCTCCCATATAGGCTTTTGGGCCTCCCTCCTTTCTGGACTCATAAGAATCAAACACCATAGCATTGAATTGTGCTGGGGGGCCTTCTAGATTCTGGGTGTAGTGGTCTTTAGCATATCCATTATTGTCCTGATGCCTACTTGGAGCCCCCAAAAAATTGGCCTCTGAAGCTTCATAAGCATTGGCATTGTCTGCCGGGATGCTACCATTATTGGGTCTAGTGTTCCATGGCTGATTTGGCCTTTTCTGCCCAAATGGTTTCTCTTGTGCGTTGTTGTTTCTATATGCATTGAAACCCCTGTTTCGATTCTAAGGGTATGTATTCCGACCAGCAGATGCTTGTTGGTATCCACCTTGATTTTGGGGTGGGTTTAGTTTCATTCTGGTAACTTCGCTAGTGAGCTGTGATAAAGTATTTTTTACGGCGTCTAACTCAGAAGCCATGAGAGCATTAGGCTCATTGTGGGGTACAACCCTCTATTCTATGAATGCCATTTTATGAGTTTTGTAGCCTGGATAAGTAATGGATGGAGGCATAGTTGTACATGGTTGTACCGGTATGGGTGAGTGGTTGGCCAAGGTTTGATTGTTTACTGCAAATGGGTGTGGGATAGCAAGATTACTTGGAATGGGCACAGCTGCATAGCTTCCTTCTTGTGGGTCCATTTTCTGAGTAAAGGTGATGGCCTCATTATACACCTTTTCAATTGTACCTCTATCTGCCGGGGGAAGCCTTCATAGAAAGATTGAGGTGAATGGGTCTAGAGCTTTTAGGTAAACTTGTATGACAGCCTCATCTGGTATAGTGTAAGGAGATTCTAGCTTCTGATGCATTTTGTGAAAGCAATGATTAAACATAGCGATGGGATCCTTACGATCTTTCCTTGTGGTTATGAACTGGTGATGTGTCACAGCAGGATCAACATATAATTTGAATTGATTGAGGAATTTGGTTTCAAAGTCATTCCATACTGAGATAGACCCTCGTGGTAAATTAAGATACCAGTTGTATGCAAATTCTCCCAAGGTATATGGGAAGAGATGATAGACAATGTCTTGGTGGGAAATCTCTTTACGGTTTCAAATTTCCTTGAAGGCACGGATATGTTCTTCTGCTGTCCTAGATTCAGCATATATGAATCATGTACAAAACTTCTTCGGATTTTTAGGTAACTCATGGTGCTGTCCGAAAAAGTTCAAAGGTGAGCTTGTTGCATTAGCAAGAAAGGCCATCAGATGAGGTTGCTGCAAATTTTGATTTAGCAAGTTCTGATTTTGATTGATGGCTGCAGCAATAGTTCAGGCAGCGATGTGAGATTGCTGTCCAAGAGGATTCTATGGTGCGTCAAGGTGATAAGAATATTTATCCCTTGCTTTACCCTTGTCGCTGCAAGCCCTCTGGTGGTGAGTGAGTTTGAGAAACTCGCCTCTTTTCAGAGATGATCTAAGCACATGCTCGAACCTCTCTGGGGAGAAAGATCCAATATTATCCAGCTCTTGAGTCTTGAGGCCCTCCTTCTAGCGCCACTTTTTTTGAGCATTGTTTTAACACAAGCCAACTTTCTAGGATCTCGAGATTCGATCTCCTACCTTGAAAGAATAACAGAATTATTCGCAAGGTTCTCCGGGGTCGGGTCACAACCTGCTTGGTTGCTGAGTTGAAGATAAATGTGATTGTTCATGAGGAGGCCTTTGCTGGTATGTTCAAGATAGAAAACTGCAAAATATTGTTAATTCTCTTTTTTGGGTATTTTCTGTTTTAACAAATATGGTGTTTGTAAATAGAATGCAATTTTGTGTTTTTCAAGATGATAATTTAGAATTAATGACAGTGTTTCAAATGAGAGAAGGGTAACGAGAAAGGAAGAAAATTTGTGAGAAAGTGAAATCCTAAGGACATAAAATGCTATAAACCCTTCCTTGCGAATTGAATACTGGAGAGATTTGGAACAACCCACGAAGCATAAACCAGACCGAGTCACAATTCACTACTTCATGGATGCAAGCGTTTGGAGAGAAGATGTATTCACTCGTGCAAGATATTCAAAATCTATCAAATCATGAAGCAACCAAGACGTGCGCACCCATGAGACAGATTTATCATTAAGCCCAAAGATGATCTCCTCCACACATTCATCACAGCAAGGTAGATACACAGCAGCAAACTCCAACTAAAAGTAACACAAATTTGAAACACAATAACACAAAGGGATTTTTGAAGATAAAGAATAATGCAAGCATAAATTCAATAAATTTGCATAGATAGCAGTAATTCACACACCACGAATGAAGCACCCAATGTAGATCTTTATTGTATTAAAAAGTTGTCCTTTTTACATTGTGTTTTGATTACAATATATAGAGTTTTGATCTACAACTCTAATTTTCGGAGCTAGGGCATCAGAGAGTCTAAACTAGAGAATAAAAGCTTAAAAATAGAACTTTGCTGAAGGGAAACTACTACTAACTGATACCATCGAACTTGCATGCATTTAAAACCCATTTACAATCCATTTGCTCATGCAAAGAGGGAAAAATTCATCAGAGAAGAGAAAGAGAAAGAAAGAGGACTCCTTTTGTGAACTGAGAGTCTTCTTCTTGATTCTTGTTGTTCTTCTCAGATTCTTCATCTGGGCCATTTCTGACAATGGGGAACTGATAGGAGACCCTTAGTTCTTCTGAAATGAACTCAAGTTGTCCATCGATTCTATTTGGAGTCAAACTGGTGTTGAGAAAAGTGACCTTGCTAAAAACACCCAGTTGTTTCGGACCCCAACCTCTACCCTGAAATTTTAATGTCTTCAGAATTTCCCAGGTGCTTTTTAAAATCCTCAAACTTTGGAGGTCCAAAAGTTCAGACCTATCGTAGGCTGAAAGGCCGAAAAATGTTCTTTACTATATGGGCCAAAAGGTCAAAATGTCGAAGGCCAAAAGGCCGAAAACCTGCCTTAGTGAATTTTAACCAAGTGTGAAAATACTGCCCAGTCTATCTGGTATTTGAATCATGAAGATTTATCCAGTGAAAACTTCATGGTGATCTGCCCGGAGCCTCTGCACTATCTCTTGGATTTCCTCAAAATTGATATCTTTCCTCTTTACTTTTGTGACCCTTCGTTCTAGCTTCTCTCTGATGATAGTCATTTCAGAAGTGAAGAATGTGATCTCATCTTCATGCTGTGACATCCTATGTATCTCGCTCTTCATGTAGAATAGTTGTTGCAAGGCCTCCTTGGTACTGACTCCAGTAAGAATGTCTCTAAATTGTTGGACCACTTCTTTGGAGGGGCGTAGAGCCTGTTGGCTTTTGTTCTGGTAAACGCTGAGGCCAATCTCTGTAAAGAAGGCATCTATGTTTGTGACCCATTTTATTACCTCGTCCTAATTTTCTTCTACAAGGACCTAATGTTTCTTGTAGACCTTAATTATTTTGGTCATCTGTTTGATCCAAGTCTCAAATTTGTCCAATTCTTTACCTTCATAGATCTTCACCAAAATTTTGAAGCATTTCTTTTTAATTACTTCTAAATCCTGGAGGGTTGCTTTCCACTTAGCTACCTCGGCATTCATACCATCGTCATCTTCCACCAGGTTGATGAGGGAATTAATCTTAACCAAAATGGTCCTGTATGGCCTAAATATTGACGGGATTGCCTTCTCCCTGAACTATTTGAAATCATTTATCTAATCGGCACTCGCCTGGATGAAAGAGGGGGTTAATCCTGCCGGCAAATCTGGCATAGCCCTTTTATCAATCAAGGCTTGTAATGAAGCCTCCAAACAATTTGGGTCAATGGGACCCACCATCTTTTGAATGACCCTTTTTAGAGCCTCATTTTGGTCTGTTAAAGACTTTATGCTTTCTTCGGCCTTAATCATGAACCCCAAAGCATGTTTGAGTCCCAAAACTGCTAATGTTTTGCTTCCTTCCCTGGTCGGTTCCCCCAAGTCCACCTCCTTAAATGTATAGTCTACTGATGAGCCTGTGGTTTGAGAGGTGCTTGGGGGTGGGATAGCTATTTGTGCTGTCCATCGACCGTTAGGGTCTTGGGTCACATATGATGTAGTTTTGGCTGGCACACTCATGTCTACATGGTGGAAAGCTTGCTTCACCGCAGTTATATTTGTATCTTCTCCATCTAGTTCACTATTGTAGGTTCTTCTCCGAGGTTGTATCTCCTTGGTAAACCAAGTAGGTTTACCAGAGATAGTTACTAGCTCATATGGTGCCATATGGAGGATTGGGGTCAAGCCTTGCTGCCCTAGGGCTATTCCCTATTTTGATTCCTTCTCTGCCTCTTCTCCTCACCCATCTTCTCCTTCCTCCATTCTATCCCCCTCTGAACCCCTTTGTATTTCCTCATCTTCCTTATCCGGTTCACTGACCTCTTTCTCCCTTTCCTTCTCTGGGCCTTTATCGCCTAATGAATCAATTACCACATCTAGCCTGAGACCAGTCATAGCCTCTAGTGAGGTCTGAAAAGGTGAGGTGTCTTCTGTGCCTACTGCTCCTTCAGTTTTTTGGGTGGCACATGTCGGTGGGATTGAGGTTGAGGGGATAAGCATTGGTATGATTGGAGTGGGAGATGAGAAGTTAGTGGTAATAGATGGGGGTGGACTTTGTACAAGAGGAGGTGTTGGAGTCAGTAGGGAAGCTGGTGGAGTATGTAGGGTGGTGGAGTGAAAACATGTCTCCCTTCAGCTACATTATCTATTACCAAACCCTGAGTTACCCCACTATCTTGGGTTTTAGGCCCTGGAGCAGGATTGGAGCCTACTGGTGGAGTAGGAACATTCACTAGAAGATTGGTGAACTAGACCAATGGAGGAGTAAGGGCTACCTGTGGTTATATGAGTGGTGGAGTGAGGGAAACTTGAGGTTGTATGAGTGGTGGTGTCCCAGTGTATGTGTCTTGGCCTTGGTCCAAAAATCCTTCAAGTCCCTCAAAATCAGAGAGCATAAAATCATCCGGCCCTAATGGATCCATAGGATCATCTTGTTCTTTGGGATCCTCTCTATGTTTCTTAGTAGTCTCCTTTTCCCTCGTCTTCTGTAACCTAGTCTTCCAGACTAGGGGCTCACTTGCATCCTCTTCCTCAGGCTCTTCCTGTATAGTTTCCAACTACGGAGACTCAGAACTCTTCTTCCTCTTATAGGTTTTCTTCTTAGTGGTGGGGGAAGATTGGCCAGAGGTGGATGGGCCTTCTCCTGATTGGGGTTGTGACAATCCTGCTGGTGGGTCAATCTGGCTTGTCATTCTGGTTTTCTTAGGCCTAGGATTGGAGCCATATTCAACTGGTCGTTCATGACCATACATCGTTCTTGGCTTCTACGGGGATCCTTCTTGTATTTAGGAGTTGTTGACCAAGATATGGTGGTTTTTATCACGTGCCTTACCCTAAATTCTATGTCATCATTCTCATCTTTATCTACCTTGGCGTTCATGATTGGCTGGTCATATACCTTGTCTTGTGTGTAAATGTCTTCTAGGACATTCTCTGAATCACATTCCCATATCTTCAGGGAAATAGGAACCTTCAACACCTCTTTTTCCAGGGTTAGGTTCATTCTGTAGTAGTCTCAGATTCTAACCTCATGGTCATCTATACAGTTTATCCAATGATCTTCTAGATGCGGCTCATGTACGTAGAATCTGCCGATGATATGGCTATAAGTACCTATGGGGTCAAAACAAGCTCGCACTGTCTTGTAAACTTGCAAGGGGTATGCATCCCATTCAAAAGCAATGAATTTTCAGACCTTCATGTCCTATAGTGTATAGGGTCCCAAAGAGATGGGAAAGTCCCAACAATGCTTCTTCTTATGCTTGATGTGCTCGTATGCATCCGCTAGCTACCTTGCCATCTCCAATATGATTATCCAGTCAGATGGATACCTGGGTAGATTCTTTGGTTGCATGGTTGACCCAGCTATCTGAATGTAGGTAAATGTCCTAAACTAGATGAAATAAGCCCAATGGCCTTCACCTTGGCCGCAGCTTCCTCTGACATTCTTTTAACAAAGTCACCCTCAATAGATTGAATGACTGCGAAAATGAACGCATCGTTGACTATTCTGTAATCAGGGGAATCCTTTGACATCTTTTCTTATTTTACCAACTGTGGGTATACAAGATGGGGCCATGCATTTGGATCATTTAGGCTTCCCCTCTTGGTGAGGCCGGGGTAATCTACCCATGCAGCTAGTAGGTACATTATGTAAGTGCTCATGTAGAACTTTGGGTTATGCTTCACTGCTGTCAGTTTCTCATCCAGGTTGTCACTTATAATAGTTCCCCAATCAAACCTTTCCTTTCATTCCCTGATCCTCTTTATCAACAGGATCATCCAATTCTCAAGTTGGGTGGACTGTGGTAAACCATATACCCTGCTTATCATCATTATAGCTGCCTGGATATCATCTTTCATATAACCTCTCTAGAGGTCTATCTTGTCCAGTTTGTTCTTAGGAAGTGGTTTTTTGAGGTATTCATTGTTCATCATCTCAGTTATAGCTTGCTCCCTATTGCCAAACCATTTGTTCCCCTTTTCAATGTAGAAATCATAGAACTTATCGATGCATTTGTGGAGGTGAAAGACGTCTTCGATGACATCCGGCTTGATGTCCAATACAACCTGGTCTTCTGAGGTCACTACCACCCTTTTGTCTGAATTATAGTGGTGGGCTAGGGTGATGATCATTTCTAAAGATGTAACAGCCACGGGGTGCGTGGCTGCATTTACCAGCCTGGATAGGGATGATGAGGTACAGTCCTTGAACTTGTTTTCTGGTTGGGAGCACTAGGTCAGGAATTCATTCCAATCCACATTCCCGATGTTGGTATCAGTTATCTCACTATGTTTGTTCCCCACCTTTGAGCCAGGGGGATTCCCCTTGTATAGATACTTCATTGGGGATGCTATCTTGGGTTTAGTCATTCCTACAAGACAAGACAAATATCAATAGCTTATTGGACCAAAAAACAAACAATTTAAACTATGAAAGCAAGCTAAAAGTGTAAGTTTTTGCACTTTCAGACCTTTCAAGGTTTCGGACACTGAAAACTTGATCGGAGATGAAATGTCTGAAAGTGTGAATAGGCAAAAAGGCGAGGCCAAGTCCGTCGAGGTTTCAAAGATTTAGACACCAAACTTAGAGGGGTCTCAAAGGTTTGGCTTTTTGGACTTTCAGATCTTTTAGACATCCGAAACAACACTTGGCGAGGATGAGGATCTAGTTTTTGGCCATTCGGTGGTTGAAAACCTGCGATAGGTGTTGTGACTAAAAAAAATGTGAAAACCCTAAACCTAGACTCGACGACACAAGGAAACCCTAGGGTTGACAGGGAGGGACGTCCCTGTCAATGCACAAAGACATAGGAGCCTGAAAGGACAAAAAAACGAAGTGCCCTAGGCTGGATAAGCACTAGGTGCACTGAAAAGACAAACAAAACCAGACCTAGATGAAAACTAGAAGAGAAAAGAGAGCGAGGAGGACTTACCTCAGACGGACGAGTAGGGGAGGAAAACCAGGTGGCTCGAAGGCAGAAGCAGTTGGCGAGGAGAAATAAAGGGAAAACATGAGTGGGAGCAAAAAACCAAAAAATGCAAAGTGAAGTGAGAAGAGGAAGTCACCTCTTTTATAACCCGTGGGCTAACATTAGCAGCTTCAGGGTTTCGGATGCCAAAAATCCAAAAAGATGAGTGAAGACTAAGAAAATTCATCCTTTTGGTGATTTCAGACTCCGAAATCACCGAAAGGTCAAGTCTTCGGCCTTTTAGCCCTTTCGGTATTTCGGAGGACCTAAGTCCTTCAAAAGGCCAAAAGGGCCGAAAGATAGGGTCTTCAACCTTTCAGCCATTCTTGTCTTTCAGGGGACTTAGGTCCTCCAAAAGGCTGAAAGGCCAAAAAAGCTTCTTCTTCTATCTCCTTCAGTTTCAGTAATCTCTCTTGGAGGCTGACTGGATCTCCTTAAGGGGTGGACACGATGAAAAGACAAAAAATAATAAGGGGGTCCCCATGGCCAGAGGACCAAAATGGGGTGTGTGTTGTGGACCCACAACACATCCTTTGGTGCCTTAGAGAGGTTTTCACCATTAGATATGTCCTTTTTCTTTACTATTTTAGGATATGATACTGCCATAGAGTGTTTTTCACCATCAGTCCTCTTTTTCTTTTTATTTTTCATTTTTTGACTAAGAAACCTGATATCCTCCTGTGACATGTTCTCGCTCCTTGCATTGGTTGAAGAAGGGTAAGGTTCACAAGCATGGAGATAACAAGCTAGGGAGTGGTCATTAGAAAAGTTGAGGATAGGAGTAGGATTTGTTTTAGTCCAATCAATTAGGTCAGGATGTACCAGTGTTAGGGAATCAGATTCTAGGAAGGATAGCATCGTGTTAGCATCAAGACCATTAACTGACATGACACGATTTGTTAAGTTAATTTCTTCAATATTTAGATCAATAGGAGTGAGATTGTCATTAAAAGGGTCATTGTTAGTCATATGTGGATCAAACTCTAGCGACTTGTCAGTAGAAATCTCATCATCATCTCTCTGTAAATGGAGGTTTCTTACTTGTGGCCTATTAAATTCTTCTAGACTTATGTATTCACTAATGTCTCCATCAATGATCAGGGGATGGAACTCTTCTTCTGCTTCAGGAGGATGAGTATCATTGAGAGGAGTGTCAGATCGTTTACGAGGAGCTGAGGGAGCTACAAACATGTGAATTATATCTATTCCAATATCTTCAGAGGTGATAGATAGCTGATCCCATTCATAGTCATGAGAGTCTGTTACATCATCATCAGATCTGTTTAAGTATTCAACAATGGTTATTTGATGTATCTGGTTAGCTTCTTGAAGATCAAAGTGGGGTAGATCAAGGACATGTAAAATTGTGACCAATTGCCCCCAGTTAGGATGTAAATTCTATGGTTGGGGTATCTCTTGAGTGATTGTTACTATGGTGTCTCCTACCTCTTGAATGGGAGGTTGTGCTAGCAAAGGAGTGTGAAGGTCCTATGGTACCTCAAATCTAGGTACATAGAGTTCTCCTTGATATGCAAGATTCTCTGTACCAACATGTAATAATCTTTCATAAGGCCATGGTTCTAGTACTATCTCATCTGTTTCGTTGCTCCCTTTATCAGATGTCATGCTATCTTTTAAAGTAGGTTTGTTGGATTGGGTATTAAAACCAAGTCTTGTTTTATCTCTGCTGTTTTGGAACTCCATGGGTATAGGTTCAATGATCCCTCACCCGGTGTCATTTAGAGGTCCCTTTCCTTTGTAACCCATTTGTGTGAGGAAATCATACCCCTTTCCATACTGTTCTAGGGATATCTTTACATGTTTGATCTCAGATTCCACCAGCTCACCTTTGTAAAGCTAGTCCAGGATTGCTTGTTCTTCCGTGTTATCTGAAGAAGATGTGGATGCCTTTACCATGCCAGTTGCTTTGTGTACTTCTAGCTCTTTGGATGCTACGGGTGTGAATGTCAATGAAGGTTTTCCGTAGGATCTTGGTGACACCAGAAGTTCTATCAGTGAGGGAGTGAGGTCTAGCTTGTACTCTCCCATACCTATTTCTTCAAGTTTCAAGGTTTTGCTAAAACTCTTCATAGCCATATCCTTGGTAGTTTGAGGAGCATCTGCATCTATAGCCTCTTTGTTGTGTGGGATCATACTACCTACTTTGATATTGTTGCAAGTGTAGTTAGCATCTACAGGAATCGTTACTTCCACCCCATTATGTGGGAATTTTATGCCTTGGTGGTAAGTGGACGGTATAGCTTGCATTTCATGAATCCATGGTCTCCCTAGTAGGATATTGTAGGCCAATGGTAAATCCAGAACTTGACATATGACATTCCTTGCAATTTCTCTAACTCTGATAGGTAGGACAATAAGATCTCTGGAGGATCTTTCTTCCTCATCATAAGATTTGATGGTTATCTTGTTTCTAGAGTCAATTATTTGTTCTGAGAGACCTAGTCTCTTGATTAAATCCAGCATACAGATATTCAATCCTGTGCCTCCATCTATCAACACACGTCTAACATGGGATTTATGAATAAGGACTTTGATATGGAGGGGTTGATTGTGTGGATGGGTCAATGACTTGTCATCCTCTTCAGAAAACGAGAGGTAGTGTGGTGCTGAGATGTGATTGACGATCTCTTGGAACTTGTCTATGTCAATATCTTTTGGAATATTAGTAGCGTGTAGGGCTTGTTCTAGGATTTCCCTATGTACCGTGGATATCTTGAGCAATTCAAAAATAGAAATTTTGGTAGAGGTTTGTTGTAATTGGTCTACCAAGTCATATTTTTCTCTGGGGATAGTGACCATGTGTCTTGCTGCTGGTTTAGGAATAGTTACAATAGGAACCTTGGATGTTGATGTTGATGTTAGTTTTGGAGGTCCTTTGATTGTAACCTGTGCTTGGCTCTGTGTTCCAGTATTTGAGAGGAATGAGACACCTTTAATTGTGACCACATTGATGGATTCAGTTTTAATGTCAAGCATATTGATCACATTGTCATTTTTGGAATAGGTGTAGTTTACCTCATTACCCTTCCCTTTAGATGTCTCTCCTTGATTGTAATTAAGAAAGGGTTTGTTGAATGCAGTATGATCTTCATTTGTAGTATGTCCGTCTACTTTGATCTTACCTCCTTTGATGAGGTCTTGGATGACATGCTTAAGTTTGAGACAATTAATAGTCTTGTGTCCCTTATTTTTGTGGAAGACACAATAGGAATTATCATCCCACCATCTGGGTTTGACCATTGGTTCCCAAGGTTTTGAGAGGAACCTCCTTACAGCAATTTGGTGAGAATGCACGAAATAACAGAATATAGAGCAATAGCAGAACTCAGAATGAATCTATTGATCGCGGGCCACTTCGAGGGGGTAACCTCCTTTGAGCAA
>MU224199.1:1846706-1898148 GCA_018584345.1 Thuja plicata
TTAATATAATTCAGTGATAAAAATCACCTAGGACATTAAATTGATTCGAAGAATTATGCCAAGCAGTAACATGGTCGTTTGGACATAATCGAGGGTATGATCACACTTAGGGAAAATAGGGTCCATAATAGGAACATACCAAATTCAGGTGGTTACACTTATGTCCCATTGTGAACCATATAAGGAAAAAGTGTAACTGGAAAGATGGAGTTGAACCGCCTAGTGAATGTGGCTACTCACTAGTCAACCCATTAGGGATATCCGCTCTTAAGGACACCTTCCGACCTTAAGAGATCAAAACATTGTATATTCAAACTGGAGGGATCAAGAGATCCATGTAAATTTAAACTGAAGGGATCAAAAGATCCTAAAAAGTAAAATGTCCATGCTTTAAGGATTAGCCTTTAATCCATAAAGGGAAAAAGTTTTAAGTTTTGAAAATATTTTGAACGTGAGTATGTGAAAAAGGTGAGTAGAGCATATACCCCCATGTTAAAGTCATTTCTAACACTTTAACAGGAGCAATGACTTTGATGGAAACATAAACAACTCTATTGATTACGTTTCCACTATGAGATGCCCCCAAACGAAGACAAATAAAGGGAAATATCACATAAACATACAAAGAACACAGAAGGGATCTACCTACTATGGGGTTAGTATGATCATAAGATAACATGTAAATATACATATGATATTATTGCAAATGAATTGACATCATTCCCCAAAGAAAGTAGAACTACAATCACAATGGAGGAAAGAAAACTCAAGAGTTACAAAGAAGAATCTTTTTGAATCACAACATGGAGACCAAAAAGAATCAGTGCTACCATGTCCCAGATCTAAGAAGACTATACAAGGAAATTTTTTTTGAACAATAGCACAAGTATAAAAAAATAAAAGAATGGAGATACATATAGAGGAATTATACAACAAGTTTTATTCCTTTATCGCCTTGCAACAAAAAAGTAACAAGGGTCGTATAAAAGAGTCTAACAAACATTTTATGGGAGAAGCACAATACAACATGCAAACACAAAAATGGCTACCATGAAGGATAAGCCAATTAGGCACATCACCTACTCTCCCCATCTCAATTTATATCATTTAGGGAAGGTGGGAAACTCGCAAGAGGGACTATATCCAATACAGTAGGAATAATAGCCAGTTCCAAATAAGGATCCTCTTGAGGATCGCGTTGCTCAATACTAGGTGTAATTGTCAATTGATTTGAAAGCATATGAGGTAAATCAGTGTCAAGATCAATGGTGTCATATTCATCACTAAGATAAATAGGATCATCTAAAGTATCCTCCTCATCAAGATTAATTAAAATGGGATCTAAGATGAGAATAGGATCATCATACTCATTCATCTTAACATCATTGTGAATATTCACTTCTTCCAACGCATTAGGCATAGGTTGATCGAAAGAAGGTAAACAATTTAGAAGAAGAGAAGCATGGGCCCTAGCATTAGCTCTACGCTTCTTATGAAATTCATTAGAATATTTATTATGTTTTGATTTGTTTGACACATGTGGATAACTAGGAGGAATAACCCCTGATTCCTTCACAGGTTCTATAGGAGGATTGGTAGGATTCACAGTAGGCTAAGAAGTAACACTGGGAGGTTGAGTAATAGAGTTAGTAGTAATGTATAAAGGAGGTATAGATGAGTGGGAAAAAGACCACATTTAGATCTATCCAAGGCATGCTTAACTCGACAATCTTTCGATGTTTATAGGATTGATATGAGCAAAAAAGGTTGTCAGGGTGAGGAGGACATGAATTAGGTAATGAGAGCCAAAAGAAGTCAAGAGTAGCACAATCTCTAGGCCAAGAAGGTTGATATAGACTATGATTAATAGTTTTTACTTCTCCCTTATGAAGGAACTTAAGACATTTATGAATAGGAGAAGCAATAGCATGCATAGCAGTTATCCAAGGCTAACCAAATTTGACTTGAAATTGATCAGATGTAGAAACAATAATGAAGGTAGTATCTACAACCTTGCCACAGAGTTCAACAGGCAAGTTAGTAGAACCAAGTGTATGATAGAGAAAACCATTACAAGTTTAGATCCATGCATCTGATGGATCATAACAATCACGTTGTAGGCCTTTCATAAAAAGATTTTCCTTAGTAATAACATTGATTAAAATGTGGGATCAACAAGACAACCACACGTAGGTATCTTAGAAATCCTAGAATAAATATAAAGGGAACCATTGGGAGACTTAATAGTCTCCGATTCATCAAAGGTAATTGAAATTTCCCGAGGTCGCTTATCCTTAGTTTGTTTCTGATTTTTAGGTAGAACTAGAAGTTGAGGTGGAGGTGAAGGATCCTGAACAATAGGTTGAGATGCAACAACACTTTCCACATGATTAACAATGTGATTAAGATCATCCATCTTTGAATTGTAAACGATATCCACCGAAGATGGTTGAGAAATAGTATTAGTATCATGTGTAGGTAGAGGATTCATGTAGATTTGAAGGTTTTGATTAGGAGGAGAGACAGATTTGTTCCCATTACCATCAAAATTATCAATAGATAAAGCATTGGAATTGATTAAGTCTTGAACCTTATGCTTTAGAGAATAACATTTTTCAGTATTATGGTCATTCTGGCGATGGTATTGGCAAAAATATTTAGAATCAAAGGATTTTGAATCTATGGTAGTAGGAAGGAGAGGTCGAATAGGAGGCAAGGTAATCATATTAGCACTTAACAACCTACTCATAATAGAATGTAAACATTCAGAGAGAGGTGTAAACATACGATTCATTCAGAAAGCAGTGGATACATAAGCGACATTATGTGATGCAACATCAACTTTATCAACAACCAAATTCGTCTGTTTATTAACTTGATGTAGTTGTTAGGTTTCTTAAACTTATTACGATTAGGAGTATTGTCACTCTTATCAACTGGAATAGGACCCATTATAATGTTGCTCTCAAATTGACTCACTTGTAATTGATAATGATGAAGTGCTACACAAAGTTGTTGAAAAGAGGTAAATTCAGTAAGCAGAATCTTATCTCTAATATCCTTTTGTAAATTTGAAATAAACATGTGTTGAATATCAATATCAGGAATAGGATAAGAAATCTTATCATACAAATGCTTAAATCTACCTATGAAATCAGTCAATTTTTCCTTAATGTTTTGTTTACAATGCATTAAATTAGTTAAGGAAACTTGCGAACCAATGTTATTTTGAAATTGTTGAATGAAGGTATTAGCAAGTTTAGGAAAAGAATCAATGGAATAAGGAGGTAAAGAACAATACCATTGCAAAGCCTTATCATGAAAGGTTCTAGAAAATACTTTGGCTAAAATCCTATGGTCATGAGCATAATCACTACAAATGATTTGAAATGTTTTAACATGAGTAACGGGATCTCCTTTACCATTGTAATTATCTAGATGAGGCATATCGACTTGTTGAGGAACAGTAGCACGAATAATGTCTAAGGATAAAGGATTACCCATGTCACATGTAGGAATGCTAAAATTGGATTGAGTTAAAGATGAAAGTTATTGTTGTAAAGATGACACAGTCTGAGCCAAACTAATAATTATGGAATCATTAGAAGACACAGGTGGCATAGAAACATTAGGAACACTAGGAAAAGTGTAGGAAGTAGTAGGAATAGAATATACAATTGGTGGAACATTTGGAACCACAGTTGGAAGGGGATTAGTATAAGTAAAAGGTACACTATGATATGAAGGTTGTGAGGTAGGTAAAGATACCGATGGAACACTCATAGGAATAGATGAAATTGGGAGAGATGTAGTCATCAAAGGAGGAGTATAAGTAGGAATTCTAGGTAAATGAACAGAAGAAGGTCCTTGACTAATGATAGGAGGAGTATATCCTAGATCTTGAGCCTCTTGAGATAAAGGTTTAATATTCGAATGCACAAGATGAGTGATACCACGCAAAAAATTAACACCTTGATCACTATCACAAAGGAATTTATTAAGAGCCTCTATAGCTTGAATGGAATCTTGATTATGGTTTTCTTGAATAAGCCAATTTCCCATTTTATCAAGTTTGGTTGAAAGTTTTTGCACTTGTTCAGGAGGAACTCTTAAAGAATCCTCCTCATCATGAGATGAGTGAGAAGAGTTATGCTCCATAGAAGGATTGGAATCATGAGTATTTAAGATATCATCTAGGATCCTACAGAAAGGAGAGGAAGATTCAGGATCAAAGGAACCCATGAGTCTATGACTTCTTGTAACCGGGATACTATAAGTAGGACTAGTAGTGGTAAAGCTCATACACCAATTCAATGCAAATGAACTAAAAAGAGTTTTATTTTAATTTTTGAAAAGGAAAATGAAAGAAAATAAGAGAAATATAATCTAATATGCATGCAAGATCTAACATAAAATATGTAAATCTAACACCAAAAAGAAAGAGTTGTCTATCGCAGGTGCACCAAAATGTAATATCTAAAAATGTATGTGTGTTTTTGGATATAATAGATATTACATTTAAATATTTTTTGGGGGTAAATAAGATGCTCTCCTTCTATCCTTATATATGTAAATGAAAGATCCAAGTTGATTAATCCAAAAGGAAGGATCAATGCATAAATGAATCAATCATTTGGAAACAAGAATAAGGAAGGAAGATCTTAAGTACGCAGGTTTGATTGATTAATTTAAAATGTATTTTAGATTTAGACGGATTGAAAACCTTAATTGAATTGAATGGGAGAAATGCACTAACCTTGAAATATTGCAAATCCAAAGATTGTTGTTTTCTAAAGCCTGTGTTGATTTTCTAGAAAATCTGAGACCAGATCTGGAATAGAAACGCAGAGACAGACAAAACCTAGAAATCTATTTCCATTTTGAGATAGTTCTGATTTGCACCCTCAAGTAAATGTCACCATTTTCCATAATTTATTATTTCTCCCTAGGTCACAATCGACCTAAAAAGTCTCATACTAAAATTCTATTTTTGGATCCTGGAAGTTTACCGAAAAGGGTATTCGAATCTCTGTCCTGATCTGTTGTTCTGAAACTGTACCTACAAGAAAAAAGGGTTTGTTTTTTGGAGGAGGGGTTTTCCTTGGTCAAACCCTAGTTTTGGAATTAACCTGAAATATATAATTGAAATTGCAGAAATAAACAAAGTAAATGAAACAATTCACCTTGCTCTTGTAAAAGTCCTTGTGGAGGATTTGAATCCTTGAATCCACAAGTATGGATGCACCAAATGGATATAGAATGTAGAATATATCCAATAAATTTCTTGTAGATATTCAACACCAATCTTGAATGGGTTCTTGAATTGAAAGAGGCTTGGAGGAATGTAGATGGAGAAATCTTCAACAAGAGGGCTCCATGGAGCTTGAATCCTTCAATGGCCACCAATGGATCTCCTTGATGAAAATGGATGCTTGAGAAGTGCTTGAGAATGAATGAATGCTTCAATGGCTTCTTGGCTTGCTTCAAATCTTGCTTCTTCACCTTTGGTATTCACTCAAGTCTTGAAAATTTTATGATTCTTGATTATGCTTAGCTTCTTAATGGTTAGAGAAAATGAGAGGAGAAAGCTTCCTTTTATATGAAATTAGGGCACAATCTTCTAGAGAGGCTGACATAGGAGAATTAAATTCTAATTGGACCCATGCCCCTAGAAGAGGACCTATGTTAAGTATAATTGAGGATTTGTTGTCCCGAAGTCCAAAACAGCCGACCTGGAAGTGGGAATTAACTTTTTCAAAAGACCGACATATGGAAACCCTGAGATTATGGAATTTGGGCCCTGGACCTGAAAAAGGTTGATTGTGACCTAGGTCAAGGTTGAGGTTAACCTTGACCCAAAAAGGTTGACCTGACCGTTAAGGCCAAAGTCCTAGTTTCTCAGTTTGGGTTGCCAGAAATAGGTTGGAAAGAGTGGAAATGGGGTAGAATAGGGGGATTAAGCCAGATCAAAGTTAGGAACCCATTCAAGGTGCTTGACATGACCCCAAACCACTTAGCTGGAAGGCTAAACCAGTCTACCATTAAAGTGCTTCCATTTTATGAATATACAAGTACATTTCCTTATTAAAGGAATAACAACCCTGTTAAAGGTGTACAACACCCTTTTAGGGCCAACTAAGCATACGACTCTTATAATATAGTTCTGTTACAAAATGTTCTCAGTAATGAACAAAACAAGCATCTCTAATGCTTAAGTAGTTCTAGTCATAGTTCTTCAATGATCTCTATCATCCTCTACTCTTCCATTCATGTATCACATCCAAAAACTTTGTTCCTTAACTATATCTTCGCTCAACAAAAAAGATCTTACATATATATCTTTCTTCTTTACCAAGTCAGCTCTCAAGTACAAATATTACATAGTCGGCTCTCAATACAAAATATATTTAATAGAGAAAATATAAAATTCATAGTCGGTGCTCTTATATAATCCAAATATACATTATCAACAACCATAATCCAACTCTAATTTCCAGGAGTCCGCGTCATACTCCCTGAATCATCACTTCTGTTCAGTTGCTTTGTATCACTATTCTACTACTGTCTGTCTATCTTCAAAACTCTATAACTTACTGTAAACATCACCAAAACAAAATCAATCTTAGGTGGAGGTCACACATACCCCATACTATCTTCTTCTAAGCTCACTTTCTGTAACTCATCGATCTCGATCTTTGATACTCAAAATACCTCTGTATTTATGCTTTTGTAGTTAGCTGATTACAGAGTCAACAAAACTTAACTTTAAATGAATCAATTAGTATGCTAGATGTGTTTCCATAAATGACAACCAAAAATTGGATCACATCATACAAAATTGATCACTTTCCAATAATCTCTCCCTTTGGCATTGATGGCAACACTTAACAAAAAAAATGACTAAGTGTTCCAACAAAACTGTCTTTCTTTTTTCTTTCTTTATTCTTTTTTTTTCTCTTCTCTCCCTTTGAAAACAATGAAAAAGGTGCATAAAAAGTAATAAAACTGATGCTTTCTTACCAATTTTAGAATATCTTGAAAGGAATATTCCAAGGTCTTCACTTCTGCGCTCCATGACTTAAGCAATAGTTGACTAACATGAATTAGTCCATTCAATGCAAATGATGCAGTCTCTGCTTCTTTCAACTCTGTTGGCATAGAGTTAGCCAATGATTCTCTAATTTCTCCATGTATTATAAGTGGGCTTCAATAATTGATAGCTTAGGAGTGATTAAACTCTTCAGCAAACCAAACCTTGTCAAAACTCTCCCTTTCTCAATATCCAATACATGGAGTTTGGCCAAAATTATTGTTACTTCCTTGTCCATTTCTGTTATAGATTGTGAAGAGGTCTCACAACTGTCCATCATGTTGTTCAAGGTTTCCCTATCCTTGGCAATAATGTCTTCAATGTTCTGAATATGTTTGATAGGGTTTATGCAATAGCTAAATAGTTTCCTGCCATGTGCAATACAACTCTTTTAATTTGTAGTAATGGTTCTCAGAATTCCCATGTCCCATGAGATAGACTAGAAAACTTCAAGTAGCTTCTTCTCTGAGTAATTATTTTCTACCTTTCCTCCTGCAATCTTCATCAAGTTCTCATACTGTCCATCAAACGCATCAAGTGCCAAATTCAGATTCTCTACATCATCTCTGTTCTGAAAAACAATAGGTACTGGGAGCAATTTGTTCACAGTATCAATTTCTCTAGACATCACCTTGGTCTTCTTGTCACTCTTCTTATCAGACCTCTCCTTTTCTTTAGTAAGTGCAGTAAAAGCTAATTTTACCAACTCATCCTCATCTATGCAATCAACATACATATCAGTAGATTTATTTTTACTTGCCAACAAAAATGTAGAAGATGTGTCAAATTCTGTCTTCATTTACAGATTTATTATTTCTTCTTTCTGCTCCAATTCTTTCTGTCCTTCTTCCTCAATTACTGTATTATCATTATTTTGTTTAAATGGGTCCTTCTCATCATGTGAAGTGTTAGGAGTCACATGCACACTAGAAACATAGAAATATGGTTGCATATCAACTTCGCTCTTCTCAACACTTTCCTCAAATGTCTTCAAACTCTCTCCCATTCCTAAGGGTATAGGCATAGTAGTTGTAGGAAGAGGGGTTTTCTCAAGAATAGCATTCATTAGTATATGATCTAATGCTTTCTAAGTCTCTTCAGTAACTTCATCATATTTTCTTGCCATAATATTCACTAGTCTAGTCTTAGTTCTCAATAAGGGTTTCAGTTCCTTAAATATTCTCTCTCTTTCTTGCATAGAAAATACAGGCAACATATTATAAATTTCTTGATTTTTGATAGTTTCATCCTCAATCTGTGCTAGTTGTCTCCTAGTCTCGAATCTACCATATAAATCTTTAGGTATACTTCCCTCTTTCTCCAATAGATTCTTTTTGAAAACAAGTAAATGATTAACTACAACATCCTTAATCCAAATTTTATCATTTTCCTCATACCTGTCGTAGTATTTGTTCATAGAAACTAACTTCCCTTTTTCAATAGCTCTCTTCTCAATCATCTTCAAGTTAGGTTTCCATATATGCTTGTCACTTTCAGGTTTCTTCTCTTCTCTCATAGTGCTTGGTTCCTTAGGTGGTGAAATCTGACTACTGGATCTGGTACTCACTCTAGGAATAATATTTTCTACCTGCATGGTCTATTGTGGTGGAGGGGAGGTTACATCAATAACCATAGAAGGTGGAATATCTACCATCATTACTTCAGGAGGTGTAAGAGCTACAGTAATAGAACTTGCCAATCCAGAAGATCACTCTGCTAACTTCTTCTTAACTTTCTTCAATTCTTCCTCTGTGAATCCTACCTTAGTACCACATTCATGCACAATGTTGTCTACTTTTCTCTTCCTCAAACCTCTGGTCTATTCCTCTCATACTTTAGCTAATTTTTCCTCATAATTTCCCCATCTCTCCTTAGATGTATTTATCTTAGATGCAAGGACGTGTTCAATTTGCATAGATATTATCTAAGAACTTACCTCATATCCTATAAGATATCACCATTTCTTCCTTGATATAACTTCTTCAAAGCATACACAATCAGTTTCAACCATGAAACAGATTGTATCCTTGTACTTCTCAACTAAGTCTTCAGGTATGCTATATCTTCCTTTCATCTACCTCTAAAGAATCTTAATCATACCAAACAACTCACCATCAACCCATGTCATGTTCTGTCTTATGTAACTTTGTGAAATTTGAATACCAGTAGGTATCCCTTTTCTCCAACTACTAGGGTGCATGCCTGGAAATTTGTGTTCAATATGTATGTACATATGCATAAATAGTGAACCAAATCTGAAGGTTTTTGATCTATCTTTCTTTATCAATTTCACATTCTCCATAAATTGTTGTGCTAACACTTTGCATAGATTGTATTTAGTATTCTCTTTCACCATTCTATATGCCATCATGATAACTCTTGTAGATACTGAATTAGGTCTACTACAATAGTAGAATTTGTAACCAAGTATCATAGAAATCAACTTTATATATTGTTGCACAATGTCGCTCACTGACATAGCTCACCTATCTGATTTTGAGTGTGTTAGGGTTTCAACTTGCCTCTTCACATGTTTCTCTGCTATAGGAATGATTCCAGTATTATCCAATCCAGTAATCTCATGAATCAATTCACTGCAAATCTTCACAGGTTGCTCACATATCCAAATAAACTAATCATGAACTCTGATTAACAATATCTTAAACCATTCTTCTTCGTCGAATTTATATAAGTCCAGAATTTTCATGATACTCAATTGATCAACATTTTTGTATTCATCTCTCATAGTTCCTTTATCACTCATATACTCCATTTCAGTATAAATTTCATCAATACCCAGTATATCATACTTACAATTAATGTATGCCCTAATGTCTTCTACATGTAAAACTATGTATGGTGTTTGAGAAAATGCTCCTTCAGGGTCTTCTTCACAAGAATTGAAAGGATGTTTCTTGAATTTGTATCTAGGTTGATCTACAAAATCATAAATAACAGGTGAATCCATAGCTAGATGATGTAAATACCTCTTACATGCTGAATTTCGAGTTCTTGCTTCAATTGATTACGCAAGGAAATTGTAAGATAAACTGAATCTCTTTCCTCTCTAATTTCCTTAGGTATCTCTTCATCAAATGGTAAGGAAATAGATAATCATATGGTACTTTTTACAATGTTAAGTCATAAAAAGTTCAAATTACCCAATATTGTCCAGTCGGCTATAAATCTCACGATCACACAATATTCATCGTTCAATGTTGCGCTCTTTAAAATATACCCCATGATGTCTACCACAATCATACCTAAGGTCGCTAGAGATCAATCCACAAAATTAGGGGCAAGATATATTCTGATGTCTTCATCCAATGCTCCCCCTAAGGCCATGATCGACCAAATAGGTCGATTCTACTTTTCTACCATAAGGCAAAGATGCAGTATCATCTATTGTCTCTCCCTAAACCAATGTCACACTTATCTCTTTGATCTTCCATATCTTACCACTGTGTTATCCTCTAATTTCTTAAAACAACTATCAAAATCATTCTTTAAATCTACAACACTCTTACCAATATGATTTCCATTCTTTTGTGTATTCATAGGAGGTGGTACTCTTCTATTGTTTACTCCATTATACCTGCAAAACTTTGTTATATGACCTGGATTATTGCATTTGTAACATATAGGAGGTCTTCTTTCCTGATTTACTTGTAGCTTAAAAAAATTTGCAATGTGTCCAAGGTTATTACACTTGTAGCATGTAGGTTTATAGTAGTTTCTCTTCCATTGTCTTGTCTATATCCAGATTGATGAGGTTTTCTGCATTCTTCTTTCTTGT
The DNA here is from genome assembly GCA_018584345.1 of Thuja plicata. Taxonomy (NCBI): domain Eukaryota; kingdom Viridiplantae; phylum Streptophyta; class Pinopsida; order Cupressales; family Cupressaceae; genus Thuja; species Thuja plicata. The sequence continues at coordinate 1,857,593 of MU224199.1, forward strand.
GCTCTTATCCATTACGGTTAAAATAATAACCAAAAAAGGTCTTAAAAGGGGAATTACCTCTGAAATCTCTTTTCATGTGTCCAAACCTGTTACAACCAAAGAATCTACCATTGAAGGGTCTGATATGCTCTCTAGGTTCTTCAATAGTAGGTTTTAAGGCATCAATCTTTGCATCACATTTCTCTTCTTGTTTCTTCGAACATTCAACTTCATTGAATCCAACACAAGTCATATCACCTTTAGGTTTCTGTCTGTCTCTTTGTTCATTGATCAAATCACTGCTAGTGTGAAGTTTCTCAATGTGTTTCTTTGTCTCAACAAGTTCACCTTTTATGATATGATTGTATTTCTCCAATTCAAGATACTTGTTCTTGTAGTTTTCAGACTCATTCTTCATTTGTTCCATAAAAACATTTGCACTATTCAAAGCATCTTCAATCTTCTTCTTAGAATCCTTTTGTAATTGAATCTCTTTAGTCATGGCTTCATTCTCAAACTTCAAGGTTTCATTTTCTTCTTCAAGTTGCTTCATCTGATCTGAATTATCTTTGTCTGAGTCTTCTTTTATCTAAACCACAAGATCCTGTCTCTGACTTCTATAAAGTTCAAGCTAGTCTCTAAGTTTATTTATAAATTTCTCAGCTCTTTGCATGTTGAATCTTAATTCTCCATTCTCTTCTTTTTCTTTATCAAGGTCTTCAAGTGCAACATCAAAGTTTTCTTGCAAACTATCTAAATCCATTATGATCTCCCTTAAGATGTTAGACTTTCTCTCCAAGGGCCAAAGCTCTGATACCAATTGTTAGGATTAGGTAATACTGAGAGGGGGGTGAGCTATTATTACACCACTTTTTCAAACTTTTCAACCAATTATAAATAATCCATAAGCTTGCTGAAATGAAAAGAACATAAGAAAATAACAAAGTACTCATAACACCATTATTTGTTGTCGAGGAAACCCATGCCAAGGGAAAACCCTGGTGGGGATGGTACCCACAAGCATGCACTAAAGTATAGTGTCCATCTTAGGAGACCTAGCCCTATTAGGAGATGAATATTACATAGTACATTTCCTTTTTAAAGGAATAAAAACCTTGTTAAAGGTATACAACACCTTTTTAGGGGCCAACTAAGCATACAACTATTACAATATAGTTCTGTTACAAAATGTTCTCAGTAATGAACAAAACAAGCATCTCTAATGCTTAAGTAGTTCCAATCATAGTTCTTCAGTGATCTTTGTCATCCTCTACTCTGCCATTCACATATCACATCCAAAAACTTGGTTCCTCAACTATATCTTCACTAAACAAAAAAGATCTTACATATATATCTTTCTTCTTTACCAAGTCGGCTCTCAATACAAAATACATTTAATAGAGAAAATATCAAATGCATAGTTGGTGGTCTTACATAATCAAAATATAGGTTATCAAAAACCATAATCCAACTCCGATTGTCAGGAGTTCACGTCATACTCCCTGAATCATCGCTTCTGTCCAGCTGCTCTGTACCGTTGTTCTGTTGTTGTCTATCTGTCTTCAAAACTCTCTAACTTACTGTAAACCTAACCAAAACAAAATTGATCTTAGGTGGAGGTCAGACATACCCCATACTATCTTCTTCTAATCTTTCTTTCCGCAAATCATTGATCTCGATCTTTGATACTCAACATACCTCTGTATTTTAGCTTTTGTACTTACCTGATTCTAGAGTCAAAAAAACTTAACTTTAAATGAATCGATCAGTATGCCAGATGTGTTTCCATAAATAACAACCAAAAACTAGATCACATCATGCAAAATTGATCACTTTCCAACAACCCTACTCCTGATTATTCTAAGTCCTAAACCAAACAAACAATTTATCAAATGCAAGCTAATCTGACCTGAACCCTATGTCCTAATTAATCATCATAATTGATTAATTAATCAATTCTTAAAAATACATTATATATTGGAAAATAAACCTTATGTTAATTATTTAATTTATATTCTGATATATTAATTAAATAAAATTGCTAAATTGTCAATAAAACCCAAAAAGGAATTAAATTAATTAATAAAAACAAAATATTCATTTAAAATCATTTAAATCTTTAAAAATGCATATGATGTCATCAATTTTAGTTGGTTGGTTATCAAATTGGAAAAAAATTATTTTATTCAATTAACTTATTCTTATCTTTTCTCATTTTGGAAACAAAGTTGTTAACTAAAAAGTGATTTTAGAATTTTCCAAAATAACTGATTAGTCAGTTCAGTCAACTGACTCTTTCGACCAATCATCATCTTTCCACATGGATTGTGCTTCTTCAATCGAATCTGAGCCACTCTTTTCTTTCGATCTTGATCGTTGATTTGAGAGATATTTCTATAAAAGAGAGCCTTATTTCCTTCACAAAGGATCCCATTTTTTATTATCTTTATTATGCAATTTTTACATTGTAGTTTTGTTGCATTATTATCTTGTAGTTAGTTTATCTTTCTTAAATGTTCATTTACTTTTGTTAAGCATGCAAACTATAATCTTACAAAACATTTGATTTTGGGTTCTTAAAATCTATAAAAAAAACATTTCATTTGGTGCTTCTTAAAATGAACTCTTAATTGGCAATGGATGAAAAACAAATCTACATTTCCATATCATGTAGAGTAATCATTTAGCTTTCTTGAAAATCTTTCGTTTAGGATATGGTATAGTCATTGTTTCTTGTGATGACCTAAGAGAAATATTCAAACTCCTATGTACTAGAACTCAATGAGTCAATGTCGGTTAGCTTAGAATGTTTTTAATCTTCTGATTTTATCATTTTCTAACTAGTTAACCCCCTAATGGTTCATTTAAGTGTGTGTTGCAGCTTGCAGGTGCCTAACACAATTTCACATGCACGTTTTTGGCGCCCACCATCGGGATTACCCACATCTCCTTTTGATTTAAATCTAACCCCACCATCACATCCAGATTGTTGTTTCAGTTCAAATTGACTATAAATTCTCCCATGCTCGACGAAAGTCAAATCTGTGGCAAATTATTTTTGCCCAAATAAGCTGTACGACCATCTGCATGCAAATTAATGCATATTTCCTCTACATGTAGACTAAGGACGAATTTTCAAAAAAAACAATTGTTAGGGTTGACCCTAGTATCCTCTGCCACTATACTATACTACAAACCACATTTATGTGGCATTTTAGTATGGGCCGAAGCACCAATACCAAGTCAAATCCCCAATCAAGTCTCTTTTTTTGTTTATGTGTTTTTAAACTTTATATAAAAATAAAGCAGTCTTCCCCTATCCCATGCATGTGGGATTAAAAACAAACCACCCCACACCCATGCTTGTTCCCCCACCCACGCCCCACTCAGCCAACCCCCCACCTCCCAGCTCACGCCCACACGTTACCTCTCCGCTCACAACCTGCGTGCACCGCCCTCCTCCCCCCCGCTCAACCTTCATCCAATCTCATCCCTCTATGCTCTACTGCTCAGCCTTCACCCGAGATTATCCTTGACCTTACTCCACCTGAGCGCCTCCCAATCACCACAAAAAAAACATCACCTCTACTCAGCCCACTATCCTAAATTTGGCAGCTGTCAAGCCATCATCCTGTAGGTTTATTCATTTTCTACGATGGCCATGAAACTGTCAAATTTAACTTTGTGATTTGATGATGTCATCATGGGTTTGAATTTCTCTGCCTCCACCATTGGAGTTTTTAAATTTTCTATCTAACTTCAAAGCTTCATAACTTGCTCATATCAAGTCCTTTTTTCAAGCAATTTTTTTTATTTGGGGTAGAATTTCCTAAAGATTGCTATGGTGGAGCCAGGCTCTAGTTCTAGTTGCCACATTTGTCAGAAATTTAACTTTTTAATCATTGTACCTATCTAATCTTTCATTTTGCAACTTCTACATCCTTGTTTGGGCACATCCAATAACATTTTTGGGTGCAATGTTTTTTGAAAGTGCGTTATTTTTTGTCTAGTTTCTAAATATGCAATGAGTTTTATGATTTTCTAATGCTGAAAAGTTTCTTGCTTTGTTGTTCTTTGGATTGTCTTGTTGATTACAACCTAACAATGTTTTGCAGGATGTTGAAAAAGAAGACTAAAATGTAAACTACTAAAAAATCATCTTGCAGGTTGCTTTGAGTGATACCGAGAGAAGCATTCTATTAGCATGATGTTTTTTTTTATTAAAATAGGAACCCACATGCAAGACATCTTAAAATGAACTTCTGTATGGTATTTTAGGAATGAAAATAATGTCAGGAAATTATGCTCTCACCCTTTTGGGATGAACATAAATATCGAAACACTATTATTGTTCGTCGTTTGAGATTTACAACCTCATAGGGCATGTCTAGGTGGGAAAAGGTACTCACCCTTGGAGAATGACCCAAGTGAGAACAAGATAACACCAAGCTTCTTCATCTCACTATAATCAAAATGCTTCCTTGAGACCAAAGCCTCAAAAGATAAGTGGCATTTGAGCTTATAATCAGCTCTGTCCTAACACAAAGTAGGGCCTCAGGGTCTCAGTCACCTATTGTGACTGCTTGTGCTAAGGCTCTCTGTGAGGTTATCAATTTGAATCACACTTACATGGATATAGAGGATACACTTAAACAAAGACCCTGACTAAAACCCTTTTCAATTAGTGGCCAAAATCCTTTCTACTTGTTGATATGGGTGTTGTGAGATGGGCATGCCTAAGAAACCTCTCATGTACCCCTCTTGTTGAGACAGTAAATTTATCAGGATCTATGGATCTTGAGAAATTCGAAGCTTGATATGCCCAACAAGTTTGTGTTGTGGAGGGGAGCCAATGCTGCCAAGTTTCTAACTGTCCGAATTGAATAGGTATTTTATTGTAAGAGGATTAAAGTAATTTGTTAGCACTACAAAATCTGCAAAACAATTTGGTCAAAATCATGAAAACCCTACTATTTCTTGGTCTATCCCTGAACCCTATTTTCAAAATTATAGTTGTTGGTTGAAAAAAGTATTTAAACCCTTCTTGTTCTGTTATAATTTGTGATTACCTTTTCCAAGCCACTAAGAATATTTTTAAACTCATGTGTGCTTTTACTTTGTCTTTGTTGCACAATCTCCCAATCTAGATTGATTATTCCATTTCTTTCTGAGATTACGCGTGCACCATTGTTCTAGTCTTGTCCTTGCTCTAATCATCCAGTTGGCACTAGATTTCAAGATAAAGTCAAAGTTATCTATTCTTTCAGAGATCTAGCGATATCCATATATCTTGTCTTGATCAGGCGGTCTGCGCTAGATCTTGTGATGTTACTCAGGCTAAGAAAGTCATTCAGAGATCTCGAGACTTAGTTATCTTGTAATCTCCATATTTGATCATGGTAAAGAAAGTGACTCAAGGTAAAGATGGAGTTTGATCATATGCATACACGTGTCCAAGTGTAGGTTCAAAAAAGATGGTTCTCACTGAGTATCGGGATCAAATCATGGTTAGTGTATTCATTCAATGACTTGGCGATCTAGTCTATCTCGTGATCTCATAATAAACCTATGAAAAAGCTCAAAGTCTAGTCAAGTTTACTTTGAGATTAAACATTGATCATTGATGTATAAAAATATAAAGCGTATGTGCATGATCTCTAGATGATTTAAACAATTACAGAAGGATTTAGTGATTAAGTGTAGGCCGTCGATGTCTTTTTGATCATGTGGATGGTGTGTAATCTCATGATAAACTCAAGGGTTCAAGTTTTATTCAGCGACTTGGAGATTTCCTTTATCTCATGATCTCAAGATAAATTTGTGGTCAAGGCATGGTTCTATTTTCTCTTTCGTCGCGAGATATCTAGATGGACTCAGGGTTAAGTAAGAGATCTCAAGATTAAGCCTAAATTGTTGATGTAGTTTTGATCTTGTGGATGGCATTTAATCTCAGAAAGAAATGAGAAGGTACAAATATATTGTAAGATTAAACGTGCATCGTTGATCATGATTTCATCCTATGGTCTACGCATAATCTCTAAATAGACTCTAGGGTTAAGATATGCTTTGGCAACTTGGCGTTCTCTTCAGTTGTGTGATCTCATAATAGAACAGAGTTAGGGTCAATTATGGTTAAGGCTGAGTCAGGTTTTTAGATATTTCACATGATGTTGCCATGTTTTTCCAAGGACAAATGAACAGAAGGGCTGGTGCTAGATCTCATGATAGACCTGAGGTTACAAAAAGTATTGCAAGATTGAGAGATTTAGTTATCTCTGAATCTCTTGATTTAATCAGGGTTAGGCATTTTCAATTTAGAGTTAAAGAAAGGTTGCCTAGATTTGATCATGGTCATTTCTTGTTGGATGATCCTGTGGCGTGCATGTAATCTACCAATATACCTAGAGTTAAAGAAATGTTCTCGAGACTTAGATATTTCTTCAGCCACGTGATCTCCAGATTGGTTATTGACTCAGGTAAACTTAATGCTGGTTATACTAGTTTAAATTAGAACCATTGATGATGAGATGGATCAGAGGGCCTACACTAAATCTCTGAATGTAACTCAAGTTAAGTGAAATGATCAGTGACTTCAAGTTTTATTCAGTCACTAAATCTTGGGAGAGACTACAGTTAAGAGCATGAGTCAAGTTAGTCAGATAGGTTTGTCAAAACAATGATGTGTAATTTTGCTTGAAGAGAAGATCTTATGGCTTGCGCATAATCTCCAGTCTTAACCCAAGTAAAGGTAAATGTTCAGTGACTTGGAGATTACACAGTCACACAATCTCCAGATAAAGCCAAACTTTAAAGTACAGGTTAAAGGAGAGTTAAAGGCCAAGGACAGAGATAGAGGTAAAGAGTGATTAGCATCAATCTGATTCGATGATAGGCGTAAAGGCTCGTAGTAAAGGTGATTGATATCCATCCACTGATGGATTGTGCCTACACGACGTGTGGTAGATCAGATTCTTATGCCTGGGTAATTTAAGGTTCATCCATGACTATGATTTAAAATGATGTTGAGGCATGATCTCAACCATTGATGTTGATTCTGTGGCACCTATAGCTGTTAGGACTAGAATATTTAAATATTTAAAATTGTTTCTCAGATTTTCAAGCGGTGGTGCTATTTTTTGAGTTGTAAAGGTAGTTGGTGGATCGATCTGATCTTTGGGTCAATTTATTGAAGTGGTATGGTGCTGAGGGGATGTTTCCTATTGAATATCAATTCATTAATGCTATGTGGTGATTTTAAGGTTTTCTATTCAAGATTGTATAGTCTTTGAAACCCTAGTCTGCTTCCTATCACTTTTGCATTGATGATTTCAGTCAAGTGGTCATGAAGATCAGATTGTATTTTTAGATCTTTTCAAGAAAGATCAAGTCGGTGGAGAATTGAAGGATAAGTGTGAATCATATATCAAGAAGGAAAAATGTCAATTAAACCTGAATTATAGGGTTTCCTTCTTCTATTTATATCCCTCTTTTCTCTATTTTAAGGGTTCCTGATTGAGTTATTTTTTAAGGGTTTCTGATTCCATTCTGTTTGGGGGTTCCTTATTCGGTTTTGTTTCGGTTTCTCTGCAAATTTTTAGAGCAGGTTCCAAGTGTGGTACCTCTATATATATTCTCCCTCTTCTATGAATATAGGGTGTTCTTGTATCCTTTCTATTTTAGGGAAGAACATCATTGTAATAGCTTTCTTATGAATGAAATTTAGTATTGTTGTTATGTTTTCAAGTTGTCTCCATTATTTTTTTGAATCATATAAACTAGGGCATCTAGGGTGTTTTAGTTTTATCTATTGTAAGGCTTTCAATAGAGTTATTCAAGTGAAAAATGTGATTTAGGATTTGTATTCAAGTGTGTATGAGATGGGGTATTAAGGATATTCCAGACTTGTCTTTTAGTGGATGTTGATTAATGTATTGTCTATTCCAAGGTCTCTTCCAAGGGGAGGGTTAAATTATTTGATTAGGGAATTGCATATTTGAATACACAGGAAGATTCACAAGTAGAACTTGATTGATAGGGTATGTATTATTTAAGGCATATAAACATATAGGATTGTGTTGTTTCCCTTTGTTCATAATCTTCTTTGCAATGTTATGTTTTAGTATGTTTCCCATTGGATAAGACACTAGTCTATGAAAGATTTGGGGTATTTCAGAGATCCATTAATCAAATTATAAATTGAAAACCATTTCCCTTTCATGTTGTTTGAAAGAGTTGGGATAGTTCTAGTTTTCATACATACTCTATGCAAGTGGGATACTGCATAAGATCTGATAAAATAGTGAGGTACTGATTACCTAAAGGTTTGAAAACTATTCCACAGGTATAAATCTGCAAGCTATTGTTTGTCACAAAGGAGTCATGTGTGTGCAGATTGGGTAATACCGACTTGAGTGATGTGGAGCTAAGAGTGTAGAAGGTATTAGAACCTTGTCAATTGGACTTGTTTCTTCTCTCCTTTCTATTGAGGGTGTTGGGTTTGTGTCCTAGGTTAGTAACCCCACAGCCTGGCCTCTAAATCTCATCTAGGAAAGGAGAGTGCAAGAAAAATAACCAACAAATTGGTGACTCTACTGTGGATAGAGAAGTAAAAGTCCTACTAAACCTTTCAAGGAATCTTAGGTATTCTACTATTTATATCATTTTACCCATCCAAGTCACCAAAAAATTGGTGACTTTGCTTGGGATACAGAAGCAAAAGTGATTAGTGAGTGTAAGTGAGTTTCTTCCTTGTCTTTCTAAGTCAATCCCAGAGTCTGGTTATAGACTCATGGTTTTCAAAGAAATATTCCTCATTTTCTGTAAAGCGAGTCAATTATGTTCTGTGTGTCATTGCAAAGTGTTTGAAAGTCCAAGTTCTTCAAAGATATATTTATAATATCTCACAAAGTGGTGAGTGGCGACTCCAAGTTCTTTGATTTGCACCAGTGTGAATATTTGAAGAAAGACTACAAAGAAGGTGGACTTGCAATGATAGAGGCACTAGATGTTTGGGCTCTAATGACTAAATCATAGTCAAGGGAGGAATCAATATGAGACCCTATTTGTGGGATGTGTTGAGAGTTTTCTAGTTTTGAAGAAGGTCAGAGTGGGGTGAAGTAATCTTAGGTGATTCAAATTTTTCCTCTGCAAAGAGGTGGTGACCCTACCAAAGATTTTAATGTGATTTGAAGGTGACTTCAGATCAAATATTTTTGTAGCTACTCCAATACATCTAGGTATTTCTCAAGGTAATAATTTTTTTCCTTATTAAGTGGTCTAAGAACTAAAACAAGGAATAGGGTGTGGTAAGAGGTTTACATGCTTCAAGTTTCAAAATTGCATTTTGAAAAATTAAGTGGGAGCATGTGTTAGTTTAAATGGGTAAAATTGAAGAATATATTTCATTGTTAAACCAATGCATCCAATGGGATTGCATAGTGTGGATGAGATTGAAGGTGGGAAAGAGAAAGGATGTATCAATACCTTTATTTTATGAAATATTTTGTGATGAATATGATGAGCTTCCAAAGGGTGCTGATTTTTCTTAGTCTACTTTTATTGGTTTGTTTTTGGAACTTTGTTTTCCTGAATCAGCCCATTGGTCAACCTCCTTGAGGGAAGAACATTATGTGCATATTAGGAATTAGATAACTAATGCTGCAGATCTTGAACTTGAGGTTGTGCTTAGTAATTTTGAATTTGAAAATGATGGAACTTATGATGGAGATGTGTCTATTGTGGATGCTCTCTCTTTTAATAATAAGAGTGATGCTCTTTCTCAATATGAGGTAGAGGATATGTGCAGTTAGCAAGAAGAAAATTAATGGATAAGTGAAAATGCTGCTGGTGACTGCTTATCAGAAGAGAGTGAACATGGTGACAGTGGTTCACTTCACAGTGAACAAATTTTAGAGCTCCTAACTTGTGAGTATCATAGATATCCATGGAGGGATAGCTCTAAAGTATCCCACCTAAAATACATTGAGTTTGACAGAGAGTATGAGTCAGTAGGTTCTCATTTTGACATGTGTGTTTCTGATTCTATTTGTGCTTCTGCATTACTTGGATACAACAAGATGGGTTTTGATCTATCAGATGGTGAATGCAGTAGTGTTTCCTCTAATTCAAGGCGTGAGGATATTCTTGATACAATGTTGAGTACTGATTGGGATAGTTGTGTAGATTTTGAATCTTTTTCAGATTCTAAATCTTTTATTAAACCATTGAAAGATGGTCCTTCAGTTGCTCAAGTTACATATTTTTATAATGAGTGTATTGATGTTTTCCCTCCCACCCACTAATAGTTTTTGGGTTTGTATGATGCTGATAATTTGTAGGAAAGTTCTGTAGAGAATTCTCATATTGATATGCAAGCCAGTGTTATGATGCAAGATGGTCTCTCTGCTGAAGAGAAGAATAGAGACCAAGGCATGAAGCTTTATCAAGATGATGGTTTTGAACATAATTGCTATTCAAACATTGATATGTCTCCACTTGCAAAAAATACATCCACTAATGATGATTCCAGCAACTTGGCAGAACAAAAGTGCTTTTCTCACCTGGATGGTTATTGTCCCAAATGTGGCAGTGGATTGGACAATGATGATTGTTGGATTGATTCTCAGTTCCTTCTAATTGGTGAATTAAACATGTTTATGCCACATCCTTTTCAAGATCTATATGTTTCCATTTTAGCTCTAATATGGACTATGATGATATTTTTTGTCTTGAGCTAATGGAAAGTGGTAATAGGTTTGATCAGGTAGATGAAAGAAATTGTTTCAGCTTGCTTCAACTGTAGAGAGCAGAAGGTTTTGTGTTTGATAGAGGCAAGCTACAACAAAAATTTGGTGATGGATTAGGGCCATCAAGCCTGGTTTGTTTCTTTCAAATTAGGAGAAGAGGTGCAGAGGTAATATGACTCTTCTCAACAATGTATATATTTGTATAAAGTTTCCTATTTTTTCCTGCTCTAGGTGTGTCTGCTTTAGGGTTTCATCTTTTTTCTTGGTGTTCTCTCCTTAGAGATTTGGAATCTAGTGTTGATCTTGCACTCAACCTTCCCCAGTCAGAGCCTATGTTAGCACTGTAAAATCTGCAAGAAAATTTGGTCAAAATCATGAAAAATCTGTTATTTCTGGCTCTGTCCTTGAACCTTATTTTCAAAATTATAGCCGTTGGTTGAAAAAAGTCTTAAAACCCTTCTTGGTCTATTAGATTTTTGAGATTACCTTTTTCAAGACACTAAGAATGTTTTTAAACTCATGTGTGCTTTTACTTTGTCTTTGTCACACAATCTCCAAATCTAGATCGAATATTTCATTTCTTTATGAGATTACGCATGCACCATTGATCTAGTCTTGTCCTTGCTCTAATCATCAAGTTGGCGCTAGATCTCAAGATAAAGTCAAAGTTATCTATTCTTTCAGAGATCTAGCAATATCCATAGATCTTGTCTTGATTGGATGGTCTGCGCTAGATCTCGTGATGTTACTCAGGTTAAGAAATTCATTCAGAGATCTTGAGACTTAGTTATCTCATAATCTCCATATTTGATCATGGTAAAGAAAGTGACTCAGACTAAAGATGGAGTTTGATCATATGCAAAAATGTGTCCAAGTATAGGGTCAGAAAGGAATATTCTCGCTGAGTCTCAGGATCAAACCATGGTTAATTTATTTATTCAGGGACTTGGAAATCTAGTCTATCTCATGATCTCATAACAAACTTATGATAAAGCTCAAAGTTTGGTCAGGTTTATTTCAAGATTAAATGCTAATTGTTGATGTATAAAAAGATCAAGCGTCTATGCATGATCTATAGATGATTTGAACAAGTACAGAAGGATTTAGTGATCAAGCGTAGGCCATCGATGTCTTTTTAATCCTATGGATGGTGTGTAATCTCATGATAAAATCAAGGGTTCAAGTTTTGTTCAGCGACTTGGATATTTCCTTTATCTCATGATCTTGAGATAAACCTATGGTCAAGGCATGGTTCTATTTTATCTTTGGTCATAAGATCTCCAGATGGAATTAGGGTTAAGTAAAAGATCTCAAGATTAAGCTTAAATCATTGATGCAGTGTTGATCGTGTGGATGGTGTTTAATATCGAAAAGAAATGAGAAGGTACAAATATATTGTGAGATTAAATGCACATCATTGATCTTGATTTAATTCTATGGTCTATGGGTAATCTTTGAATAGACTCTGGGGTTAAGATATGTTCTAGCAACTTGGAATTCTCTTCAGTCACGTGATCTCGTAATAGACTAGAGTTAGGATCGATTATGGTTAAGGATGAGCCCAATTTCTAGAGATTTGACATGATGTTGCCACATGTTTCCAAGGACAGATGAATCAAAGTGCTAGTGCTAGATCTCATGATAGACCTACGGTTATGAAAAGTATTGCAAGATTTAGAGATATAGTTATCTTTGTATCTCTAGATTTAATCAGGGTCAGGCATTTTCAAGTCAGACTTAAATAAAGGTTTTCCTAGAGTTGATCATGGTCATTTCTTGTTGGATGATCCTATGGCGTGCATGAAATCTCCCAATATACCCAGAGTTAAAGAAATGTTCTCGAGACTAAGAGATTTCTTCCGTCGTGTGATTTCCAAATTGATGCTCTACTCAGGTAAAGTTAATACTGATCAAACTATTTTAAATTAGAACCATTCTTGATGAGATAGATTAGAGGGCCTACACTAAATATCTAAATGTAACTTGAGTTAAGTGAAATGATCAGTGACTACGAGTTTTATTCAGTCATTGAATCTCGAGAGAGACTACAGTTAAGAGCCTGAGTCAAGTTAGTTAGATAGGTTTGTTGAAAGAATGATCTGGACCATTGATTGAAGAGAAGATCTTATGGCTTACATGTAATCTCCATTCTTAACCTGAGTAATGGTAAATGTTCAGTGACTTGGAAATTACATAGTCGTGCAATCTCTAGATAAATCCAGAGTTTAAATACAGGTTAAAGGTGAGTTAAAGGCCGAGGAAAAAGATAGAGGTGAAGATCAATCAGTTTCAATCTGATCTGATGATAGACATAAATTCTTTAATAAAAGGTGATTGAGATCTATCCATTGAGGGATTGCGCCTACGCGACGCATGGCGATTCAGATTCTTGTGTCCGGGTAATTTAAATTTCATCCATGAATATGTTTTAAAATGATGCAGAGGCATGATATTGACCATTAATGTTGATTCTGCACCACCTATAGCCATTAGGGATGGAATATTTGAATATTTAAAATTGTTTCTCAGAGTTTCAAGCGGTGGCACTATTTTCCAAGTTGTAGAGGCAGTTGGTGATCGATCTGATCTTCTGGGTCAATTTATTGAAGTGGTATGGTGCTAAGGGGATGTTTCCTGTTGACTATGGATTCATTAATGTTATTTGGTGATTTTAATGTTTTCTATTCAAAATTTTATACTCTTTGAAACCCTAGTCTACTTCCTATCACTTCTGCATTGATGATTTCAGTCAAGTGGTCATGAAGATCATATTGTATTTGCAGATCTTTTTAAGAAAGATCAAGTCAGTGGAGAATTCAAGGATAAGTGCAAATCAGATATCAAGAAGGAAAGATGTTAGTTAGACCTGAATTATAGGGTTTCCATCTTCTATTTATATCCCTCTTTTCTTTGTTTTAAGGGTTCCCGATTCTGTTCTATTTTAAGGGTTCCTGATTCCGTTTTGTTTGGGGGTTCCTTGTTCGGTTTTGTTTCAGTTTATCTGCAAATTTTCAGATCATATTCCAAGTGTGGTACCTCTATATATATTTTCCCTCTTCTATTCATATAGGGTGTTCTTGTATCCTTTCTTTTTCAGGGAAGAACATCATTGTAATAGTTTGCTTATGAATGAAATTTAGTATTGTTGTTTTGATATCAAGTTGTCTCCATTATGTTTCTGAATCATATAAACTAGGGCATCTAGGGTGTTATATTTTTATCTATTGTAAGGATTGCAATAAAGTTATTCAAGGGATAACTGTGATTTAGGATTTGTATTCAAGTGTGTATGAGATGGGGTATTAAGGATATTCTAGCCTTGTCTTTTAGTGGATGTTGATTAATGTATTGTCTATTCCAAGGTCTCTTCCAAGGGGAGGATTAAATTCTTTGAGTAGGGAATTGCATATTGAATACACTGGTGGATTCACAAGTTGAACTTTATTGATAGGGTATGTCTTATGTAAGGCATATAGAAATTTCAGACTGTGTTGTTTCTCTTTGTTCATAATCTTCTTTGCAATGTTATGTTTGACACCGTTGCCCATTGGATAAGGCACTGGTCTATGAAAGACTTGGGGTATTTCAAGGATCCTTTAATCAAATTATAAATTGAAAATAATTTCTTGTTCATGTTGTTTGAAAGAATTGGGATAGTTTTAGTTTTCAGACATACTCTATGCAAGCGGGATGTTGCAGAAGATATGATAAAATAGTGAGATACTGGTTACCTAAAGCTTTGAAAACTATTCCATAGTTATATATCTGCAATCTATTATTTATCAGAAAGGAGTCATGTGTGTGCAGATTAGGTAATACCCATGTGAGTGATGTAGAGCTCAAAGTGTAGAAGGTCTTGGAATTGTTAGTTATAACTAAGGAGGGGGGGGGGTGAATCAGTGGCCTCAAAAATATTCCAATTAATCAACCCAAAAAATTAGTACCACAATATTAAGCCTCTAGTTATCTTTAGTCCTATAAGATGAATGTATTCAAATATACTTATCAAATTAATACTACTCAGAGTGCTTTGTTAAACCTTATTCTTTATGTTTACCGAATAGCAGTTTTTCAATTTACCAAAAAATAGTAAATTACTTAGAGTATACCGATCAATCCAGATTAGCTATGTCTAATGCAAAATAATAAAGTAATGACTCATAAACACATTGATGCATGGATTTTTAACATGGAAACCCTATTAAGGGAAAAAACCACTTGGGACAGGTAACCCAAAATTTTCACTATTCTAAAGTGAGCTCAGTGAAGAGACAACCCTGTTAAAGGTTACAAACACACTGTTAGGTGTGAACTTATTAGAGGATTTAAAATATTAGTTTGTCACTTGATATCAGGCATTTCTATGCTACCTTCCTTGTCCAAAATCTTCTGGTTTGTCAAATGGTATCTGGCATCTCATGCTATCTTTAGATCAAACTTTTTGATACTCCTTGAGATGTATCTCAAAATAGAAAGGATATTTAAATCATGTTCGATTCAGAGGCTTTCTGAATCGATGGTTAAACTAAAATAGTATGATCTATTCACATATACAACTTATACTTAAAGATATTTAGATCTATTGTAAGCTCATTAAACAAATCTGATCAATATATCTTTTCAATACCTTTGCTCCACTTTTTTTCTACTCAGTAATGCTATGCTTTGTTGCTCGGTGTCCGCAGAAATATTTAGCTCTTTCCTTAGCTTGATTGATTAGGATTGTATGAAGTTGTTCTTCATCAATTTCTCTCCAATATCCTCTTTTCCATTCACTCCCCTTAATTCGTGTTGAATTAAGTTGTCTCTTTATAGACATGATATCACCGTTTCTAGGTTCTTAATTTTCTTGATATTGGCGTGATCCAAAATCTTAACCAATCTTATTTAAATCATTACATCCTATTTTATCTCGTAGAAATATTCTTTCCAACTAGACAAAATATCTTTAAATCCTTTACTTATCTCTGGCTTTATCTTGTCGATGAAAATAATGATAACTACCAGTTAAGTCTATATTTAGCTCTGCCAACTGGATATTCTATCATTTCTAAACTCTAGTTAATTTTGATGTTTTAACTCTTTGATAGCTTCGGTCAACACTCTAGTTCTCCTTGGGCTTTTCCATTAGGGTTGTCTATCTTTCAGGTTACACTATGATTATGGCAGTCAGGTATGCTTGTGATTCTTCTCGTTGGTAATGCTTGTCGGGTTTATTTCTCAGGCATCACAGTGACTTAAATTTTGGTTGTCTGTGTCTGTCAGGTTCCACTAGCTGTCAGTGTTTGTATTCACTTAGTGAATGCTTGTATTTTATGCATTACTAAAAGCATAATCTTTATCTCTTTGATTCTCTAAAGTCTTTGACACTTTGATTATAACCAATTAGATTATATCAAGTTGACATCAATGAAAATACAATCCATTAACTCATTTAATGTCTTGCATTATCTTTCTGCATTGCAGTGATCAACTTAACATCTTCAAACATTCAATCAGTTACATGTCATCAATCTCTCTCTTTGGCATTGATGGCAACACACTACATTATCATAATATACTATTGCTAATACAATATGAAATATAACATTTTCATCAATATATCCTATTGTAACTATTACAAATGTTTGGTTCTCGGTAAGCTCAAAATAGCTTTGATTTGTTTCTTCCAGAGTGTGTTTCTTCAATCTTCAATCCCTTCATTGGATAAATGTAGCATCTTCTATCTCGGTTCTGATATGTGTTTTTCCTTGACTGTTCCTCTTCTTGATAATTCTTTTTCCTTTGATAAAAATCTCTCTCTTTGTATGAACGCTCTCTCCCTTTGTTGCTTCTCTCCCTTAGATGGATATTTCATATGTAATCAATCTCTCTCCCTTTGAATATTGATGAACTCTTCCTTCTGATTCTTAGGAACTTTTCTTCATGGATAATGATATAATCTTTTCTGATCAATGAGATAATCTCTCCTTTGACAACAATGACAAACAAGTT
This sequence comes from Thuja plicata, assembly GCA_018584345.1. NCBI lineage: Eukaryota > Viridiplantae > Streptophyta > Pinopsida > Cupressales > Cupressaceae > Thuja > Thuja plicata. The sequence goes on from MU224199.1 coordinate 1,874,311, forward strand.
TCTTCTATATCATCTTCCATCCCTTTATATAATATATTCCTTGAATTTCCCTATCCATCAACAATACAATGTCTCTTGTATTTGGTGCAGATTTGTACCTTGTTGTGTACAGATGTATATGTTGTTGTTCATCTTGGCGTTTGCATCAACATGAATGATCTTTAGATTATGTGCAGGCTGATGCAGCCTCCTAGTCAACTTACTAACTAGTAGATAAGGGTTCTACCCCTGGTCTCTATCTCAGGTCCTCAAATGTATCTTTCGGTAATGGCTTGGTGAATATATCACCTAATTGTTCCTTTGATTGAACATATTCCAATATCACCTCCTTTCCTTGCACTTGTTCTCTCAGATAGTGATACTTGATAGCAATACGCTTAGTCTTAGCATGCATGACTGGATTCTTAGAAATGTTAATTTCACTTGTATTATCACAGTAGATAATTACTGGTTCAAGAATTTTCATATTCATACCATCCAGCAACTGTTTGATCCATGCAATATTGGAGCAATTTGCAGTAGAAGCCACATACTCTTCTTTTGTACTAGACTGAGAGATGCATCCTTGCTTCTTGTAGATCAATGTGACAAGTCTATCACCCATGAAGAATGCTCCTCCAGTTGTGCTCTTTCGGTCACCAATGTTTCCAGCCGAATCAACATCTGTATAGACTTGTAGCTCAAATTTTCCTTCTCTTTTATATCATAAGCCATAGTCCTCTGTGTTCTTTAGATATCCTAGAATTCTCTTGACAGCAGTCATATGTGATTATTTGGGATTAGCAAAGAATATTGCAACTATTCCAACTACATGTGCTATATCTGGTCTGGTATGAAAAGCATACATTAGTTTGCCAATCATTGATCTATACAAGGTTTGATTTACCTCATTTGATTTTTCTTATTTTTTTAGCTTACATCTGGTAGCCATAGGTGTTCCAACTGGCTTAGAATCTTCCATCTTGAATATCTTCAGCACTTCCTTGACGTATTTGGACTGAGTGATATATATGCTTGCATCTTGTTGAAGAATTTGTAGACCAAGAAAGAATTTGATTTCCCCAAACATAGACATTTCAAACTCTTTGCTCATTTGATTAGCAAAGGATTTGCATAACATTTCATTTCCCCCAAAAATGATATCATCAACAAAATTTTTAGCAATCAAAATATTACCATCGGTATCTTCTTTTAAGTACAGATTGCTATTTTCACTTTTTCTTACAAATTTAATGCTAATGAGATAGGAGTGAAGTCTATCATACCAAGCTCTAGGTGCTTGTTTAAATCCATAGAAGGCTTTATGTAGTCTAAATACCATGTTTCTCTTGTCTGGATCAACAAACCCTTCTGGTTTTTCAATGTATACCTCGTCTTCCAGTATTCCATTTAGGAATGCAGATTTCACATCCATCTGGTATACCTTGAATCCTTTGAATGCATCATAAGAAATTAAGATTCTAACTCCTTCTAGTCTAGCAATGGGTGCAAAGGTTTCTCCATAATAAATACCTTCTTCTTGTGCATACCCCTTGCATATTAACCTTGCTTTGTTTCTTGTGACCTCTCCATTCTGATTCAACTTGTTTTTGAATACCCATTTGGTACCGATGACATTCTTGTCATCTAGTCTTGGTACTAGTGTCCATGTATTGTTCTTCTCAATCTGTTATATTTCTTCATTCATAGCACTGACCCATTCTTCATTGTCAAGTGCAGTATTAACAGATTTAGGCTCAAAATCACAAAGTAAACATCTAGTGTTTAGTGACTTACTTCTTGTTCTCATTCCAACCTTCTTGTCTCCTATGATTTGATTATGTGGATGATATCTTCTGACATACGTGGAAAGTTTCAGTTCACATCTGTGTTCATCATTCTAATCATCTTCTTGACCTTCGTTCTAATCTCCATTGCTTAGAAAATCATCTAGAGGATTTTTTTGATTTTCAGTAATTGCATCCTGATGCTCGGGTGCAATATTCAGTTGCTCAGGAGTGATACACTGTTGTTTGGGTAGAGTGTTAGGTTCTGTATAGACAAACCTTTTTTAGTCCTCTAGTTCTCTTTTGTTTTCCTTATCATCATTTTCTGTAAATTCATCTATTTTCACATTCACACTTTCAATGATCTTGTTAGATGACTTGTTAAGACATTTATAAGCCTTTCTTTTGGTTGAATACCCTAGAAAGATACCTTCTTCACTTTTGGAGTCAAGTTTCCCATTTCTATCATCCTTCAAAATATAGCATTGACTACCAAATATTTTGAAGTAACTTACATTGGGTGTACCACCATACTAAAGCTCATAGGGTATCTTCTTTGTGTCCTTCTTTAGTTGTACTTTGTTCAATGTGTAGACAGCAGTACTGACAACTTCCCTACAAAATTTTTGAGTGATGCTCTTCTCAATCATCAATGTTCTTGCACAGACAACAATTGATTTGTTTCTCCTTTCAGTAATTCTATTTTGATGTGGTGTTCTCGGTGTAGAAACTTGTATTTTAATTCCATAATCATTGCAATAGTTAGTGAATTCATCTAAAATAAATTCCCCTCCTCTATCTGACCTTAAGCATTTCAATTTATTTTCACTTTATTTTTCTACAATAGCCTTATACCATTTACACATCTTGAATTCTTCTCATTTATCATTTAAGAACATAATTGTCATCATTCTAAAATAATCATCAACAAAGAGAATAAAATACCTATCACCATAGTAACTCTTTGTCCTTATGGGTTGACATAGATATGTATGGACTAATCCTAGAATTTCATTAGATGTATGGGTTTTACTCTTGAAACTAGAATTTGTCATCTTACCTTTTTGACAGTTCTTTCACATGATATTCTTGGGCTTTGTCATGCTTGGTAAGCCTCTGACATTCTTTTTATTTCTTATATTTATCATGTTGTCAAAATTCACATGACACTATCTTTTGTGCCACAACCATATGTCTTCATTTCTAGCCATTAAACAAGTGGTGTTAATGTCATCAAGATAGAAAAGGTTACCTTTTGTCTACTCACCAGTTCCGATCAACCTTCCTAATTCATTGAAGATATTTTCCTTCTTATTTTCAAATACCACTCGGTGACCTATATTATTAAGCTATGAAACACTTTAAAAATTATAATTCAGTCCTTTTACCCAGTAATAATTTTCACATTTGATTAGGTTATTCAAAATTATAGTTCCTTTACCTTCAACTAGACAAGGTGTATCATTTCCCATTCTTACTGAACCACCATTGTAGTATTCAAAAGTCTCAAACTTTTGTTTATCATCGGTCATATGGTGAGTGCAGCCACTATCTATGATCCAGACATAATTCTTACTAACCTTAGATATGAGTGCAGTTTCTACATACCGTCCTTCTTCTTTATCTCAATCATCCTTCATGGCTACAAATATCATCTCAATATCTTCTTCTGATTCGGTGTCAGTGTCATTAGCTCTATTCTCAGCTAGGTAACAAGATTTTTCCCTTTGACCTTGTAGTCTCGGGTATCTCTTTTGTCAGATTTTTGGTTGCTTTGGTAATCTGTGTTATCACCTCTATCAAACTTCTTCTCATATGATCTATCATTACTTCTATCATCTTTTCTTTTGTTTGGACATCTTGTAGCAAAGTGTCCAACCTCTTTACAATTGAAACATACAAGTGGTAATTTACCTTCGTATCTACCTTTGCCTCTCTGCAATCTTCTTGCCATTAGTGCTTCAATCTCACCAAGTCCTTGATCCTCATTATCAATTTCACTATCATTTCTAATAGCATGTCTATGACTTGAATTGCTTATTTATAAAGAAGATTTGAATGAAAATTCTATAGATGGTAAGACACTATTATCAAAGTTATTCATGTCAGATGAAATCAGTCTACCAATTAGAATATCTAGAGTAACTATATTATTTGCAACTGATCTCATTTCTTGAATAGTAGAAACTCTAATAGCATATATAGGAAGTAAGGCTCTTAAGGTTTTACTTACCACTATCTCCTCTTCAAGTACACCTCCAACTCCTCGGATAGCATTGACTACCTCTTTGATTCAATAGCTATATTGAGTGATATTTTCTCCTTCTTTCATCCTTAGGTAATCAAACCTTCCTCTTAGGATTTTTGCCTTGGCTCTTAGCACATTAGCATCTCCTCCATGAACCAGCTTCAACTTATCCCACATTTGCTTTGCAAAGGTGCAGGTTTTGACATCTTCAAACTCAGCATCAGAGAGTGATGAGTCAAGTTCTATCATCATGCAATTATGCTCATGATTTTCTCTCAATTTCTCAAGAGTGTGAGTTCTTGTAGGCAACACATATTCAGTATCAAGGTGTTGAGTAACATCATTACCAATACCTAATAGGTGGAGTCTTATTCTGCTTTTCCATGATGCAAAGTTTTCTTTATTCAACTTGGGCACATCTCGTCTGTTCATCTTGTGATCTTTTTCTTCAGCTATTAAAATCCCTTTCTAAGCACACAAGCTCTGATACCAATTGTTAGTAATAACTGAGAGGGGGGGAGGGGGTGAACCAGTGGCCTCAAAAATATTCCAATTAATCAACCCAAAAACTTAGTACCACAATATTAAGCCTCTAGTTATCTTTAGTACTATAAGATGAATGCCTTCAAATATACTTATCAAATTACTACTACTCGAAGTGCTTTGTTAAACCTTATTCTTTATGTTTACCAAATAGCAATCTTTCAGTTTACTAAAAATAGTAAATTACTTAGAGTATACCGATCAATCCATATTAGCTATGTGTAATGAAAAACACCAAAGTAATGACTCATAAACACATTGACACATGGATTTTTAACGTGGAAACCCTGTTTAGGGAAAGAACCACTTGGGATTGGTAACCCAAAATTTTCACTCTTCTAAAGTGAGCTCAGTGAAGAGCCAACCCTGTTAAAGGTTACAAACACACTATTAGGTGTGACCTTGTTAGAGGATTTAAAAGATTAGTTTGTCACTTGATATTGGGCATTTCTATGCTACCTTCCTTGTCCAAACTCTTCTGGTTTGTCAAGTGGTATCTGGCATCTCATGCTATCTTCATGATCAAAATTTTTGATACTCCTTGGGATGTATCTAAATCTAGAAAGGATCTTTAAATTCTTCTCAGTTAAGAGACTTTCTGAATCAATGGTTAAAATCAAACAATATGATATGTTCACATATACAACTTATACTTGCAGATTTTCAGATCTATTGTAAGCTCATTAAACCAATCAGAACAATATATCTTTTCAATACCTTTGCTCCACTTTTGTTCTGCTCGATGATGGTACGCTTTGTTGCTCGGTATCTGCAAAAATATTTAGCTCTTTCCTTAGCTTGATTGATCAGGACTGTATGAAGTTTTTCTTCATCAGTTTCTCTCCAACATCCACTTTTTCATTCACTGCCCTTAATTCATGTTGAATTAAGTTGTTTCTTTATAAACATGATATCACCATTTCTAGGTTCTTGATTTTCTTGATCTTGGTGTGATCCGCAATCTTAGCCAATCTGATTTAAAGCATAACTTCTTATTTTATCTTGTAGAAATCTTCTTGCCAACTGGAAAAAATAAATTTAAGTCCTTTACTTATCTCTGACTTTATCTTATCGATGAAAACAATGATAACTACCAGTTAAGTCTATATTTAGCTCTACCAGCTAGATATTTTGTCATTTCTGAACTCCAGTTAATTTTGGTGTTTTAACTCTTTGATAGCTTCGGTCAACACTCTAGTTCTCCTTAGGCTTCTCCATCGGGGTTGTCTGTCTATTGGGTTACACTGTGATTCTGGTCGTCAGGTATGCTTGTGATTCTGCTCATCAGTAATTCTTGTCAAGTTTCTTTCTCGGGCATCACAGTGACTTAACTTTTAGTTATCTCTATTCATTGGGTTCCACTAATCGTTAGTGTTTGTAGTCACTTAGTGAATTCTTGTCTTTTATGCATTACTGAAAGCATAATCTTTATCTATCTGATTCTCTGAAGTCTTTGACACTTTGATTATAACCAATTAGATTATATCAAGTTGACATTAATGACAATACAATCCATTAACTGATTTAACGTCTTGCATTATCTTTCTGCATTTCGATGATCAACTTAACATCTTCAAACATTCAATTAGTTACATGTCATCAAGAACCTTGTCAATTGGATGTGTTTCTTGTCTCCTTTATATTAAGGGTGTTGGATTTGTGTCCTTGGTTAGTAATCCCACAACCTGGTCTCTAAATCTCATCTAAGAAAGGAGAGTGTAAGAAAAATCTCCAACACAAGTATTGTCCATCCAGTGTCAAAATTTTGGAAATCTAGAAATTTGTTGTCCAATTCTATCTTCCGTTGCGCTGGTTCTACCTAGATTTTCTCAAATCTATGCTTTCAAAACATTACTACTAGTTTGTCTTTGACTACAATCTATTGACTGTTTGACTCCTTGTTGTCTCAAGTTATGATTTTGTTGTGCTAGTCCAAGTGACCCATTATCTATTTTGATTTAATCATCTTTTTCTGTGTTGTCCTTATCTTGAGTTGTGAGAGCAGGTTCGTTAACCTTGACTCAAGATTGGAGTCGTTCCTATTGTAATCACCTAAAATGGTCATCTAAACCCTAGACCCCCAATCTCAAAAATTAATCAAGAAACCCTAATCTTGATTATTTGTAGTCCTAAATCAAATAGGCAATCTATCAATTTAAGCTAATCTGACCTAAATCCTAGGTCCTAATCGATCATCTTACTTGATTAATTAATTAATCCCTAAAATCACATTACATTGGAAAATAAACCTTATGTTAAATATTTAATTGATATTATGATATATTAATTAAATAAAAATGCTAAATTGTCAATTAAATAAAAAAAGGAATTAAATTAATTAATAAAAACACAAATATGCATTCAAAATAATTTAATTTATTAAAAATGCATATGGCATCATCAAATGCAGTTAACTGATTATCAAAATGGAAATAATTCAGTTCCACTTAGTTAACTAATTCTCCACTATTTATCATTTCAGAAACATTTCAGTTAACTAAGAACTGAACATGGAAGTTTCCAAAATAACCGATCAGTTAGTCCAGTCAACTGACTCTCTCGACTAATCACATCGCTTGCACATGGATTGTGCTTCTTCAATCGAATCTAAACCCACCACTGCATCTGAATTGTCATTTTGGTTTGAAATGACTATAAACATGCCTATCTTTGCCCAAAAATCAAATTTGTGGAAAAAACATTTTACATATAGAGGCCGTACGACCTTCTACATGCAAATCAAGAAAAAAATCATGTTTTTTTCCCTACACACAGACCGAGGCAAATTTTTGTTTTAAGGAAAATAATTGTTTTGGCACTTAATTTAACCATCTATCAACTCTGCGCGCTTAGCCTAACCATCTATCACTCACTCCACACAGTTCAAGCTCCATCTACGCTTCTTGTTTGAGATACATGTTATAACTTTTCTATAAAAATAGCGAATAGTCCACCCCGCGGTGAATGTGGGATTAAAACCCCACATCACCTACACAACCCTCACCTCCTACCCTCCCACTGCTAACCCTTATCCACTCCCAAAAACCTCCCTACAACACCCACCCTACGCTAACCCTCCTCCCTACCCCGCTCCCCCATCATGCAACCTCCCTTCCACCGCTACGCGGCCTCTGTTCCATCATCTGTTGCTCCTCCCTTACCCTGTGGCTTCACCTGTGCTGTCAAGACATTTCTCGCAACCCCAACCCGACACTCACCTCTGCTCACCCCAGATTCTTCACTTCCTCCTCTGCTCACCTTGCACAGCTCATCCACCTCCTCCTCTACTCACCTTGCAGCACCACCCTCTACTAAAAACCCTCACAATGCCACCCTCTATGCACAACACCTATTCTACTACACCTCTCCTTCACCTCAACCTAAATCCAATCTTTTGTACCCTGCCACTTAGCCGCTCAGCCTCACCACCACCTAGAACCACTACCTCCGCTCGGGCAGTGTATCTTAAATTTGATGGGCATCGCACCTTCATTTTAATGTCTTATTGGCATTCGGCGATGGCCACGGGACTGTGAAATTTCATCCCCTAGGTTTCTGATGTCAGCAAGGATTTAAAATATTTTCCCTCACCATATGGAGTTTTAAATTGGCAGTCCGACTTCAACCCCCCATAGCTCACTCATTTTAGGTCCTTTTTGGGAGCATTTTTTTTTTGATTTGGGGTAGAATTTTGCAACGATCACTGTGGTGGAATTATTTTTTTATTTTTCTTATTGGATTTATCAGAAATCATAGTTTTTGAGGACTGTACCTTCCTAATCCTGTGTTTTACAACTTCCAGAGCTTCGTACAGGCTCATATAGTAATCTTTTTCAGTGCATTTTTTTTTGAAAGTGTGTGATTTCTCATCTTGTTTCTGAATATGCAATCAGATTTATGATTTTCTAATTTTTCTAACACTGACAATTTTACGGCTTTTTTGTTCTTTGGCTTATCTTGTTGATTACAACCTAACTGTGGTTTGTAGGATGTTGAAAAAGAAGACTAAAAAATAGACTACTAACGAATCATCTTGCACGTTGCCTTGATCGATAGAATGCTAAAAATTATGCTTGTATATTGTTTTTATTTTATTAAAATAGGAACACACATGCAAGAATTTTTAAAATGAACTTCTATCTGGTGTTTTAGGGATGGCAATAATGTTAGGAAACTATGCTCTCGCCCTTTTGGGATGATCATAAATCCAGAAACATTATTGTCATTCAGTGTTTGAGATATGCAACTTTAGAGGGCTTGTCCAAGTGGGAAAAAGTTCTCACCCTTGGAGAAAAACCCAAGTGAGAAGAAGCTAACACCAAGATTCTTCAATTCACTATAATAAAAATGCTTCATCGAGGCCAAAACCTCAGAAGATAAGTGACATTTGAGCTTATACTCGGCTCTCAACTTACAAAAAGAAGGGCTTCCAGGTCTCAATCATGTATCATGAACTGCTTGTGCTAAGGTGCTCTATGGGGTTAGCATCCTGAATTACGCTTGCGCGGACACAGAGGATACACTTAAAAAAAGACCCTTACTAAAACCCTTTTCAGATAGTGGCCAAAATCCTTTTCTACTTGTTGATACGGGTGTTGTGAGATGTTCATACCTAAGAAACCTATCATGTACCCCTCTTGTTGAGATAGTAAATTTATTAGGATCATCAGATCTTGAGAAATTCGAAGCTTGGTAGGCCCAAAAAGTGTGTGTCATGGAGGGGAGCCAGTGCTTCCAAGATTCTAACTATCTGACTTGAATGGGTATTTTACTATAAGAGGATTCAAACAAGTATTGTCCTTTTCTCACCACCTAGGAATAGGGTTTGCTTGATGTGCTTGAATAGTTAAGGGCTTCTTGATGTGCCTAGTGTGAGTGTTCACTGAAACAACAACAACAACAAAATCAATCAAACAATCTGGAAAAAAGTACACTTTAGGTACTTGTCTGACATATCTCGTCTGAAACATCAACAGTTTGTCAAAAACTTGTCAAAACTTTGTCTTTTCATCAGTCTATCTTACTATGTTTAGTCTGTTCTCAAATCTATGTTGTCATTACACTTTTGCTAGTTTTTATTTGAATATGATCTATTGTTAGTCCAACCTATCATTGTCTTGAAATCTAATGTCATTACGCTTGTCCAATTGACCAGTATTTTGTTCAAATCTTATCAGTCTTTGTCTGCACTATCCTTATTCTGGTTTGTGAGAGAAGGTTAGTTAACCTTGACTCAAGATCAGAGTCGTTGTTATCTCCTCCTCAATTGGACGTTTATCACTTGGTCTCTTTGGTCTTAGATTTAGATATCACCACGGTGTTGGTCAGGAGAATCAAATAACTTATGCCTGTGCGAACTAGAAATCAGTTTAAGGAACTACATGAACAAGGATTCCCATTTGAAGACAACTCCTTGTTTGAAGAGAATCCTCTTTTTGAGAAAGATCCTCAACCTCCTCCTAGATCACTATCCCTGTAGAACAAGTTACCTAGTCCTAGGATGTCAAAAGAAAGACAAAGTCAAGGTAGGTCTTGATAAAGAGATCTCTATATTCACCACTCCTCAATTCCATCAGAACTTTAGGAGGAAGAGATTGACGAATGTCTCCAGGATAAGAGGTTTGTAAAACTCATGAAAAAATCATAAATCATGATTAGGAACAATATTTCCTCAACCTAGCAGAGCAAGGCACTCAACTTCCACATCGCTTCAAAGTTGAGGATACCATTGCTAAAGAAGAAGAGACTCCCATGATGATTACGGCTAAACAAATGAAAAATTTGCAAATGGAATTACAAGAACTCAAAAAGGAAAAGGAAAAAACACAATCTATCCTTTTCCTTTTGATAAAGATTTGGACTTACCTCTGTTCCCACGCAGAGTTGAAATCCCACGATTTGATAAGTACAATGGTCACTCTAATCCACAAGATCACATCTGAGAATCATGTGCTCTTTGTACATAATTTATGCATGGTGAGACATATCTTATGCATCTCTTTCCTCGGAGTTTGAGTAGCTAGGCTATGGAGTGGTTCTCAAAGTTACCCACTGGTATCAAAATTTTTGATGAGATGATAAATTTGTTCCTGAAAGAGTACTCTTACAATATCCAACATCCTGTGATAATGATTGATATATGCAACATGGAGAAAAACATAGGAGAACCCTTTCTGACCTTTCTTCATCGATGGAGAAAGATGTTTTCTAGATATCCATGAATTGCACCTGAATCTGAAAAGATGGATATTTTTTCTAGTGTTCTGATTCCAATACTAAACTATCCCCTTCAGATGCAATGTCCACCCTCTTTTGAGAAAATGGTGGAAAACACGATAAAAATAGAAGATGTGCTTGTTAAAAAGGGTGACATTACCCTCTATAAGGAAAACAATTTTGGTTCCAACTCCAAAGACAAAACTAAATATTGGAACAAAAAAAAGCATGTGGTAAATGACGGAGTAGTCGATCATTCTGCTCCCTATTCAAAACCAGCAGTCTTCAATTTGAGAAGCGGCTCAAAGGCCCTAAAAGCTGTTGAAAATACCACTAAACCATCATCTTCTAAAGGGGTCAATATTTTTTTGAAAGACAAACCATGGATTAAATGCAAACGAGAATTTGACTCTTTAGGAGAGTCCTACGAATCTGCACTTAAGACTCTACTAGAAAACAAGTTGATCATATTTCCAGATAACTCCAAACCATATGATCCAGAGGTCAAACCTAAATGGTGGAGAGAAAATTATTTCTATCAATACCATAGAAACAAAGGACATACGATAGAAAATTGCATGAGGGTCAAACATGAGATCCAAGATCTCATTGATAACGAAATAATTGTGGTTGATAATCACAACAAGAATGTTGATCATAAGGCATTCAAAGATCCTTTCCCAGAACATCACAAGGGAGAAACTTCTAAAAAAGGTGCTCAAATCAACCACACTTATTCTAATGATGAATACAACATCATTAACATGCTTGAGCCATCTCATTCTGAATATTGCAATGTCGTCATTGTCAAGAAGAAAGAGAAAGAGTCTCGATCGTCCAACACAGTGACCCGAGTGCAAGAAAAGGTCACCCTAGGGGGTTTCAAATCTTCCAACCCTTCATCATCTTTCAATAAACTATTTGTATCCAAATCCTAGGTACCTCTTAGAAAAAAAGATTTTGTGGGTACCTCTAAAGTGTCACAGTCTAAACAACCGACTTCACCCAATACTGCAAACTATAGCATTGTCAAGAAATTATAGAGAACATCTACCCAAATTTCAATCTTTGAATTGCTCAAACTCTCTCCATCTCACTGAGAGGTCCTAGATAAAGCATTGTCAACTACCAATGCCTCTAAGGACTTGGATCTGGATCGGTTTCAATCCATGGTGGGTCACTTGACCTCGCCTCATTACCTATCATTCTCAGAAGAAGATGAAAACTCTTTAATTCCTCCACACAATCTCCCCTTTCATATCAAAGTCATGATCCAAAAACATTGTGTCAGACAGGTCTTGATAGATGGAGGTGCAGGGTTGAATATCTGCACATACAGGTTAATCGAGCAATTAGGATTTTCAGAAAATGTCATTGATCCTAAAAAGAAAATCATTATTAAGGCATATGATGAACAAGAAAGATCTTCTAAAGGTCTTGTTACTTTACCAATCTGAGTGGGTCCTGTTGAGAGGGATGTTACCTTCCAAGTTTTGGATCTCCCTCTAGCTTACAATATCCTATTGGGAAGACCATGGATCCATGAGATGTAGGAAGTGCCATTAACATTCCATCAGTGCATCAAGTTCCCATTCAATGGTGTAGAGGTAACTATTCCTACGGACACTAACTATGCATGTAACACATTAAGACAAGTAGCAGACACTCTAGTCCCACATAACAGTGAGGTGTCCAACTCTGAATTAGCCACAAATTTTCTGAAGGAAAAGGAAAAGAAACTCAAGCTAAAGGAAAATGGTATGGGTGGGTACATAGTGGAACTCGTACTATAAATCACATCTCTTCCTACATCACCTATGTCCTATGGGAGACCTTCAGAAAAGATGAAATTGACAACATCCCAAGAAATCTATGATGGTGACTTTGTTAAAGCCAACATACCATTAGAGGATGAAAATGAAGAACAAGACATTTTGGATTGGCTATATAAAGAACCTGAAGATAATGAGGTCGAACTATGTGAAATATCCCCGTAAACATTTGGAGTGGGGTAGGAGCTGGCTTTTAAAATGGGTTATTCAGGTAAAGGACCCATTGGATGTAATCATAATGGACTTAAAGAGCCAATCTCTGTTAAATTCAGACGACCTAGAGATACAACTGGTCTAGGGTTCTTATCCAGGAAAGCACAAACAGAAAATAATTGTCTAGATAAAGGAAAGAGACATCAGGTTCATTTAGATGAAGAAGATCATAACACAGTAGAACAAAGCACTGACACACCCACTCCCAAAATGGATGATTCTGATGATTCCAATGTGGAGGATGTGTATCCTTCTCCTATTCCTCCCAATATCCTGGCTCTTCTCTTTGAAGAAGAAACACCCTAGGTCAACACTACTGAAGAGTGTGTTCTAGAGGAATAACCAATGACTTCTGATCAGTCAGAGACTACTACATCTAAACATATAGAGGAAAGGAGTCTAATCATAATGGTGTTTTTAGAGGGAACTCATCCAAATTGGGGGCAAAAAGTAGATTTCACTCATGTCCTTGATATGAAACCTAACAATGAAATAGATTCCCATGAATATGAGTTTGACAGTCTTTCATAAGGCACTTTAGAAAAAGAGGTGGATACAGGTTAGCAATATGTACCCACGCTCAAAGTAGGTGAAGGCTTAGAGGTTAGGTCTGACAAATTAGGACCTCCTATTTTTGACATGGGCTTCAATGATGCTGTTAGGGCTCTTTCTGATTTGAACATGTCTATACAAGGTTCAAGTCTAGGAATCTACTTAACAATCACTATCTATGATGAACATACTGTGAATGCCCTTGAACCCATTGAACCTTTGCCACTAAAGCATCATGAACTTATTGATTGGTCCTTACAGGGACAAACCGTTGAAGTGCCTACATTTCCCAATGACTATGCTTTAGCCTGCTATCTTAACATTATTGAACCTGTCAGTTCTTCCACCAGTGAACCTAGTGTGAGCATGACTGAAGCAAACATCAAGTGTCTCAGTTATAAAATAAAAATGAAAAAAATAAAAGGGTTTGAAGGCGAAAACCACATTATGGCAGTTTTAGAAACCAAAATAGTAAAAAGAAAAGATGCATCCAAAGGTGAAAACCTCTCTGAGGTGCTTGAGGTTGGGATTCTTGATGTCTTTCCTATTCATTTATAGGCACAATCATCAGTTCTCATAGATCCCACTCAACCAGTGAATATTGGTACAGAGGAACACCCGCACATCATTCATGTGGTTAAATATTTGTCTGCAGAAGAGCTCAAGGAATTCACAGACTTCTTTAAGAAGAAGAAGATAAAATTTTCATGGAAATACTTAGATATGTCTGGTTTAGATCTAGATCTTATCATGCACCATCTCTCAATAGCTCCTAGAGTAAAACCAGTAAAACAAAAAATTAGAAAAATGCACCCTCATGTTGCATTACTTATCAAGGCTGAACTAGAAAAACTACTCAAAGCTGGATTCATCCAAGCTATTGATTATGCAGAATGGATTTCCAACATCGTACCAGTATCAAAGCCTGACAAATCCATCAGAGTCCACACTAATTTTAGGGATCTCAACAAAGCATGTCCAAAGGATGACTTTCCTTTTCCTAACATTGACATGATTGTAGACATGATCACTGGGTATGAAATGTAATCTCTCATGGACAGTTTCTCTAGGTAAAACCAAATCAATATTGCACCAGAGGACCAAGAAAAGACTACCTTCACATGTGCTTGGGGAACATTCAACTGGAATGTCATGTCTATTGGTTTGAAAAATGCAAGAGCTACCTATCAGAGGGCAGTAACAACTATCTTCCACGATATGATACACAAAACCATGGAGGACTATGTGGATGATACTCTTGCTAAAACATTGAAATAATCTATGCACCTAAAATACTTAGGCCCAATCATGGACATAATGGAAAAGTTTAAATTAAGGTTGAATCCCAAGAAATGTGCATTTGGTGTTACTTCTAGAAAGCTATTGGGTTACATTATCTTAGCTAAAGGCATAGAGGTTGATCCTGAAAAGGTATGAGAAATACTAGAAATGCCACCTCCTAATAACATCAATCAGATGAGAACACTCCAAGGGAGAATCCAGTCTATCAGAAGGTTCATCTCGCAGTTGGATGATAGAGCACAACCATTTACCAAGACTTTGTGCAAGGGCATTACTTATCAATTGAGTGAATTATGTGACAAAAGTTTCACTCAAATCAAAATGTACCACACAAACTCGCCAGTACTCATGCCACCTCAACAAGGAAAACCATTGATTCTATACATTTTAGCAACCTCAACGTCACTGGGGGCACTTCTAGCATAAGAAGATGAAAACAAGAAAGAAAGTGCTATCTACTATATAAGTATAACATTGGTATCCTATGATATGAATTACTCTATTATCGAGAAAGCATGCCTGGTAGTAGTCTTTGCATCTCATAAATTGCTTCAATACATGTTGGCTCACTCAATCAAACTAGTGGCTAAAATTGACCCTTTGAAGTATCTCCTAAGTAAAGATACCCTCATAGGAAGATTGGCTAAATGGGATATGCTTCTTAGTGAATTTGACAGAGAGTATATTGAGTGTAAATCAATCAAAGGGAAAGCAATTGCAGATCAACTGGCTGATACTCCACTACAGGACAATGAACCAATCAATGCTGAGTTCCTAGATGGTTCTATTTTGCACATCACTCACAGATGCTGGAAAATGTTCTTCGATGGTTCCTTCATGCAACAAGATTTAGGCGAAGGTATTTTATTTTTGACTCCTCAAAACTATTCCATTCCAAAGGCGTACAAGCTCATGTTTCCTTGTACAAACAACATAGCAGAATATGAAGCACTGGTAAGTGGACTCAAACTGGCTCTTGAATGGAATGTTTCTGAGTTACATATCCATGGTGACTCTCAACTTTTAATCAACCAAATCAATGATGTATACTAGACTAAGGATGACAAAATCATGCCTTTTAAATGAATGGTTGATCAATGAATTTAAGAAATATTTCACTTTTATCACATTTCAACAAGTGCCAAGGACACAGAACATAGAAGCTAATGACATGGCTACACTATCTTCCTCACAGCAACAAGAGGATGATTTCCGCTACAAGTTCCTGGTGGAAGAAATCCATTTCCCTTCCTACAACTCCCCCGAATCCCAAATGGTTTGTTCAGTCAGTGAACAAGAATCCTCTCATTATCACCATGTCTACTCTTACCTGTACCATCTGGTCATTCCTAACGGACTAACTAGAAATGAAAAATGACACCTCATCCGCATTGCCTCACGGTATGTTCTTGTGGCCAACGATTTGTATAGGAAAGGATTAGATGATACTTTTCTTAGGTGTCTAGAAAAAGAAGAGTCCAACCACGCATTGTCTAAATTCCATGAAGGAATTTGTGGTTCTCATTCTAAAGGTTTGACCCTAGCCTAAAAACTACATAAAGAAGGGTATTATTGGAAATATATGGAGAAAGAAGCTATCAGGTTTGCAAAATCTTGTAAGAAATGCCAACTGCATGGAAATCTTATGCATGCTCCAGCAAGGGAGCTCATTCCTTTTGTAATACACTAGCCCTTTCAACAATGGGGATTTGATCTCGTCGGGAAGATTCAACCCTCATCTTCTAATGGACATAAGTTCATTATTAAAACTACTGAGTATTTCACCGAGTGGGTTGAAGTAGTCCCACTCATTAAAGCGACTAGACAACAAGTCTCATTGTTCATTCTGAACTACATCATTTTTCGCTATGGCATACCTTCCTCCATCATCACTGACAAGGGAGGACAATTTAAGAACAAAACCATAAATGCGTTGTGTGCAAAATTCAAAATCACACAACACTACTCTTCCATACATTACGCACAAGGTAATGGACAGTATGAGGCCTCAAATAAAAATTTTCCAAAAATCTTGCATCATATGGTTAACAAGTCTGGAAGGGATTGGCACCTGCAGATCAATCCTACTTTATGGGCTTATAGAATGAGCATCAGAAAACCTATAGGGGAAACTCCATTTGCACTGGTATATGGGGCAGAAGAAGTTTTACCCCTAGAGGTAGAAATCCCATCTGTTAGGGTTTCTTTGCGCACACTTATACCAGATGAAGAATACAGACTTTTAAGATTCCAAGAACTAGAGCCGCTAGATGAATGTCAGAAAGTGGTATTTGATCACCTCAGAGATTATAAAAAAGAATGTCAAGAGGATACAACAATAAATTCAGACCTAGAGAAGTTCAAGTGGGCGACCTTGTGTTGAGAGAAAATCCCCGCAATCAGTCACTTAGAGAGCAGAAGGGGAAGTTTGAACCAAAATAGCTGGGTCCTTATATCATTATTGCATCTTTTGGCTCTAGAGCCTATCGACTCTCCACACCTAAAGGAGAACCACTTCAGGATCCCATCAACACTCTCCATCTGAAGAAGTTCTACACCTAAGGCATTCTCAGTGATCAGCATCAATGAAAAAATGATCATCTTGGTGAAAACCTAGTAATAGGCACCTTGATGCAACAATCAAAAAAAGAGAAAAAAGAGAAAAAAAAAAGAGAGAGAGAGAGAAAAAAGAGAAAAATTAAAAAAATTAAAAATGGAAAAATACAAAAAAATTTGAAAAAGAAGAAAAAGTGCCTTGGTGAAAACCTGGTAAATAGGTGCCATGGTAGTAAAAATAGAATCTCTGCCAAGAAGGTGAAAACCTGGTAAACAGGCACCTCTTGTACTTAGTGCTCCATCTATCAATGTTCAGTCTTGGCAATCCTTTGCTTCAATTTGTACATATCTTTCAGTCACTTTCGTGACACTCTGGTTCTTCTGAGAACCCTCTTGGCTTGAAACCGATCTAGAGTCATAACCTGGGGGCAATCAAATAGGCTTTGTTCCAGCAGTACGAGTCAAGTTAGTCATCATTGTTCGCTACTAGGGGCATGGGTCCAAAAATTTGATCACATATTTGGATTACACCAGAGTCAATAATCTTGTCACTTCTCAAGGAAAACTCTCTACTGACACAAATAGGTGTTTCTCAACACCCAATAAACTATATTTTTTAACACTATCTTTGGACGCATTTTTTTTTCTTAACACAGATTAGATACCACAAACATAAACAACAGATTGATAGCAATCAAACACAAAGAACTCACAAGTAGGACGGTGTTTATCAACACCTCCTACATATACGCATTTGAAAACTTTGAAACTGGCTGAAGTATGTTGAACTTCTATTTGTATGTCATTTTTTCTCGTTGATTTTATTTTCTTTGTCTACTGCTTGTTGGTTTGGTCCTGATGAACCAACAATGTCAAATAAATTGGGTGTATGTGATAAGAGCTCCTACATTAATACGAAAAAGCCTCACATCCCTTGATCCTGTTTATTTGTACGCCAAGGTAAGGTCGGAACTATCTCCTTGACTTTTATTATCCTGCTTGTTTACGAAAGATCGCATTCATGGTTATCTTGGATTTGAATGTCGTGATACTGGTGTACTCTTGCAATATCAACTAGAAACAATGTTTAGGTCATCTTGGATTTTGTTCCCTGATGCTTACGTTAGTTTTCCATATCTTATTTGATGTAATTCATATTCATATTCTTATGGTCGCAGTGGCACCAGTAAGGATTATATCGACTCTGACATTCCAAAAATGCTCAATAATGAAAATTTTCAATGCTAAAGCTTTAGTGACTACACCTTAGGTTGCATTCATGTTAGTCTTGCATTTGCATCTGCATCTTCATGGTGTTAAAATCTGCATAATATCAATATCTCTCTCCAATGTGAAGGATCTGAGGTTCTTATTGATCAATCTTCTCATCATCCAGTGGTCAGTTGTGCATGAACATGACACCCTCGCTAATTCAACTATCCTGATTCCATTTTCAAGACCGAAAACAAAATCTGAAATTGACCGCTTGCACAACCAATGGAAATCTCTCATACTTTTCTTCTAGTCAATCCATGTATCTTAATTTTGGTCAATCTCATTCAAACATGACCTCCAATCAAGTACAGATTGTGTCCTAACCACTTGTGTCTTGCATCATGTTATCAATCAAATTGCTTCTCATCACTGGGGCACCTAGCCATATTTCAATTTCGCTCCCGAAGGGGCAGGATCAGGACATCAACATTCTAGTGATTACATCCTCAATCCAAACCACATCGCTTGGGGCATCTCAGCTTATACAGTTGGGAGATCATCTTAAATCAAAGGCAACCTAATCAATGATCTTATATAGTGGTGAATACACTCAAAACCAGACAAGATCGGTCTTATGCAGGCTATTCACTATTGAAACTAGATACATTGATCAAATTGACTTCATCACTTCAAATCAAGTCAATTTTCTTGCTAATCAAATCTCTTAACAGTAATCAGTTTCATCGCTTCAAATCAAATTGGTTATTTTTTCAAACCAATCAAAAGGTTTAAGAGTACCTGATAGATGTTCAATTTCATTTCTTCAAATCAAACTGAGTATTTTGTTTATATCTTTTGATCAATCTTTGTCCAATCAAGCTCAAAGTCGATCTTCTTCTTCAAAAGAATGGTTTCATTGCTTCAAATTAGACTATTTTTGATCTCATCGCTAACAAGTCATTGAATCAATGCACTGATTGCACATCAAATCAAAGAGGGGAAAATGTAATCACCTAAAAATGGTCATCTAAACCCTAGATCCCCAATCTCAACAATTAATCAAGAAACCCTAATCTTGATTATTTGTAGTCCTAAATCAAACAGGCAATCTATCAATTCAAGATAATCTAACCTAAACCCTAGGTCCTAATCGATTATCTTACTCTATTAATTAATTAATCTCTAAAATCAAATTACATTGGCAAATAAACCTTATGTTAATTATTTAATTGATATTGTGATATATTAATTAAATAAAAATGTAAATTGGTAATTAAATAAAAAAGGAAAAAAATTAATTAATAAAAAAACAAATATGCATTCAAAATCATTTAATTTATTAAAAATACATATGACATCATCAAATCCAGTTAACAGATTATCAAAATGGAAACAATCAAGTTCCACTCAGTTAACTGATTCTCCACTATTTCTCATTTTGGAAACATTTCTGTTAACTGAGAACTGAATATGGAAGTTTCCAAAATAACTGATCAATCAGTTTAGTCAACTGACTCTCTCGACCAATCACATCGCTTGCACATGGATTGTGCTTCTTCAATCGAATCCGAGTCACTCTTTTCTTTCGATCTCGACTATCGATTCAAGAGAGATTTCTATAAAAGGGAAACTCATTTCTGTCACAAGGATCCAAATTTTTATTATCATTATTATGCTGCATTTTGCATTTTAGCTTTCCTTTTAATCATCTTATCTTTTATTGTTAATTTTTTTAAGCATGCAAACCTAATTTAGAGCACGCTTTTGAATTTGGGTTTTAAAATGAATATTAAACACTTCAATTTGGTGCTTTAGAATTGAATCATAAGTAGATTGGATTAACAAAAAATCTGCATCCTGCATTATCATTTTAGATCATTTAGCATAGCTTTAAAATCCTTCGTTTAGGTTATCGGTGTAGTCACTGAGTTTGTGATGACCTGAGAGCAAGCTCATACTCCTGCCTACTAGAAGGCAATGGGTCATTGTCGGTTAGTGTAGATTATTTATTTCAATTTCATATTGTCTAACCCACTAACCACGTAAAGACTTTATTGAAGTGTGTGTGGCTGTTGTGCAAGTTGCAGGTACTTTCCCATAATTAATGCATACACCTATCTCTCTCTTAGTTGGACATTATCTCTTTTGTCATTTGGTCTTGGACTTATTCGGTAATTTAGATATCACTTCAACACCTATCAGGAAATCAATTGATTCATCATACAATCTATTCAATCTTCTAAGAAAGGGAATCAAGACAATATTACAATATCTAAAAGAAAATGGGCTAAACCTTATGGTCCTAATAATGAGAAAGAAGAGATTCTTATGGCAGCTATATCAAAACATATTCAAACTTTGAAATTTGAAATATTAGAATTAAAGGGGAAAAAGGATACACCATCCAACAAGTCCTCATTAAAATTGATGTTTCCTTTTCTCTATGATCATGATCTATTCATACTTCCCTTTTCTTCAAACAAAGAGGCATCTAAGAACAATAAACCCATCTTTGATCAAGAAAAACTTCATGACCATCCTATCTTTGATCAAGAGAGTGTATTTACAGCCCTAAAAGCTGCTAAAAACACCACGAAGTCTCCCTCCAAAGGGGTTAGTAAGCTCATGAAAGAAAAACCTTGGGTTAAATGCAAGAGGGAATTCACTCCTTTCAGACAATCTTATGAATCAGCATTGGAATAACTTCTTGATTATGATCTCATCACATTACCTCAAGTCACATCACATGGATTGAAATTTTTTCATATATATTATGCATATCATTGACACAATGAGAATAAAAATTTGTCTTGCATTGAGTTGAAACATAAAATCCAAGATCTCATAGATGATGGCATAATCAAAGTGTAAAATCCTGATGATTCATCTAATCTCAAGCATGATCAATATCAAGAATCCATGTCTAGTAATGGTTCACATATCACATCTACTTCTTCCACCATTCCTCCATCTCCTAAACTTCAAAACCATCCACACCATCTCTATCAAAGAATGAGACTAATGATGACTATGTCTACCCTCAAGGACTACCTCTAAAAGAGATCCGAGCTAATCAACATACGACTGCAAGTCTTTCTCAGGCTTAAAAGATCATAGACCCAAACTGTCCATGTGCTTCAATGCTTATCATGCCTACTCAAAATGATGCTTCATTAGCCTTTCAAGAATCCCTCATGTAGATCAAAATTCCTACCTCATCCTTAGAAGTGGCTCCATGTCAAGAGGGCAATCCACAGTGTGAAGAAACAAATATCAGTAATGATCAAGATCATGAAACCATCCATCCTTATCCCATGGTTGACCAAAGTCACATATCTCAAGAGTCTCATAATGATCTTATCATCCCCTTCCATTTCTTCCAAGAAGATAGCCCTCCATCTCCCAAGCAAAATCAAGATATCATTTCCACCATGTAAGGAAACTCAGGTGTAGAAACAACTTCCTACACTAATCTCTAAAGGAAAGTATTGTGCAAATTCTTTTAAATCCTTACAATTTCAGATTCGTTAACTACTTTAACAAAGATATTGCAACCATATACCATGTGTACAAAAAATAGTGAATGACAATGATTTACCCTAGGGAAAACCTTTCGGTAAAAAAACCCCAGCACTCCAAAACCTACACAATGTATTATCTTCAACACAACGGTTACAACACACTTGTAATGCAAGTTCTTTCAGGAGACAATTGACACACACAGACAAATCTAGTAGCACCAGATTATACCAACAATATACTCTTTTTGTATCCTTTCCTGTAACCCTAAAAAATGCTTATATCATTACGCTTTCCTTTTTAGGGCAACTCCCAAAGATAGTCGTATTAGGGTTTTACCATTCTTTGAGAAAATAGGAAGAGCGTAAGAGTACTCAACTTTATCAAGGATTGGAAGATTGTACAGTACTCAACTTTATCAGTTGCCACATGTCATTGCATTTCTTCACCTGTCATTGAAATCTCCTAGAAATAGCTCTTACGTGTCATAGGAATCCGTCATAACCATTTCAGCCATGACCTCCTTACACACAATTCAAGATTTTGACACATCAAGTGGAGTGACACATCAACATGCCAACTGGACATGTACACTCACACTTAATTACATTATTTTCAAGAAATACATTTTACAAAATAAATAATTAGAATAGGAATTATCCAAGGTTGAGACACCTTATTCCTAACATTCTCCCACTTGTCGGACACCTTATAAGAGCAATAGGATTATAACAGGAACTAACCGCTATAGGCCAAAAGGCCCATAGACTTCGAACACCATCTACACTTTGCAGTGCCCACTGGTTTCATTAATGCATCTGCAACATTATTCATAGTATCTACCTTCTCCAAATTTACCTTTCCATCTTCCACCATATCTCTCACAAAGTGAAACTGCACATCAATGTGCTTCGAGCTGGCATGGAAAGTTGGATTCTTTTCAAGGAAAATAGCACTCTGACTGTCACACCAAATAGTAACCTGTTCTGCATCAACACCAACATCAGAACACAATCTCCTAAGCCAAATGGTTTCCTTACAACCATGAGTAGTAGCCATGTACTCAGCTTCTGTAGTGGAAAAAACAACCACAGGTTGTCACTTACTCATCCAAATGATGGTACCACCAAACATAGTGAACACATAAGCACTGGTGGATCTCCTGCTATTAATATCACCTGCCCAATCTGAATCCAAAAACCCATGAATACAAACTAAATGTAGAGATCCAGAAGAGTTACCATGGTAACATATGGAGTAATCTGATGTACCCCTCAAATATTTGAATACTCACTTAACTGCATCCCAATGTACCCATCCAGGGTTAGCCATAAACCGACTCAGAACTCCCACTGCTTGGGCAATGTCTGGTCTAGTACAGACCATAGCATACATAAGACTGTCAACTGCACTAGCATAATGTACTCTACTCATGTCCTCCACCTCACTAGGATATTTTGGACAATCATCTACAGATAACTTTGTTCCCACTGAAATAGGAACACATAGTGGTCTACAATCTACCATGTTGAACCTGTCCAACACAGACATCACATACTTACTCTAACTCAACCAAAGTTTTCTGTTAGACCTGTCTCTACTGATTTCCATACCCAAGATGTACCTTTCTGCCCAAAGATCTTTCATCTCAAATTGTGCTGACAACTGAGATTTAAAATCAGAAATCATACCCTTACCCTTCCCAAACAACAACATATCATCAACATATAATGCAACAATAAGAAGGCTATCATTTTCAACTCTGAAATAAACACAGTGATCTGATTTTGATCTTACAAATCCAATTGACAACACAAAGGCATCAAACTTAAGGTACCACATCCTAGGAGATTGCTTCAAACCATATAGAGATTTC
>MU224199.1:1900143-1912300 GCA_018584345.1 Thuja plicata
AAATCTGATAGTGACCCTTCCGCGTCCAACTATCTTTAGGTGAGAATCATCACCCAAGTACACCTTTCCACCATCAAAATCTTCATATTTTGAGAACCAGTTTCGATGAGAGGTCATGTGAAAAGAATCACTTGAGTCTATTAACCACACATCATTCGATGCATGGGATACCAAAGCTACAATAAAAGCATCTCCATCTTCTTGAGATTTTTCAAAAACTGAATCTGAGCCTTTCTTCTTCTTCTTCGGTTCTTTGCAGTCCCTTCAGAAGTGCCCAGATTTATCACAGTTCCAACATTTCGACTTGGACTTTCCAGGAGTTTTAGAACTCCCACAGGATTTGGATCTACCCTTCTTTGACTTATTGTCATTCTACTTTCCTTTGTCGTTGGATCTCCCATGAACAACAAGGGCTTCCTTAGACGAATCCGAAGTCTTTCTTCACATCTCCTCAGATAGCAGCAACGACACCACATCATCCATATAGAATGTGACTGTAGTACTTTCAAGAGCCATCACAAGATGGTCCCATGAATCCAGTAAGGAACAAAGCAGGGTCATACATTGATCCTCCTCCTCGATCTTGGCACCGGATGATGCCAACTGTGAAATCAATAAATTGAATGCATTAAGATGATCAGTTACGGATCCACCTTCCTCCATTCTTAAATAATACAAATTATTTCTCAGGAACAACTTATTCACCAGAGATTTGGCCTGATACACAGACCCAAGTCATGTCCACAAAGAATTTGCAGTAGTCTCATCAAGAACATTCAGAAGAACGACATCTGCGGAAACAGCTTCCTACACTAATCTCTAAAGGCAAGTATTGTGCAAATTCTTTTAAATCCTTACAATTTCAGATTTGTTAACTACTTTAACAAAGATATTGCAACCATATACCATGCATATAGAAAATAGAAAAATGACACAATGATTTACCCTGGGGAAAACCTTTCGGTAAAAAAACCCCAGCACTCCAAAACCTGCACAATGTATTATCTTCAACACAATAATTACAACACACTTGCAATGCAAGTTCTTTTAGGAGACAATTGACACACATAGACAAATCCAGTAGCACCAGATTATACCAACAATACACTCTTTTCATACCCTTTCCTGTAACCCTAAAAAATGCTTATATCATTGTGCTTTCCTTTTTAGGGCAACTCCCAAAGATAGTCGTATTATGGTTTTATCAAGGATTGGAAGAGTGTACAGTACTCAACTTTATCAGTTGCCACATGTCATTGCATGTCTTCACCTATCATTGAAATCTCCTAGAAATATCTCTTACATGTCATAGGAATCTGTCATAACCATTTCAGCCATGATCTCCTTACACACAATTCAAGATGCCGACACATCAAGTGGAGTGACACATCAACATGCCAACTAGACATGTACACTCACACTTAATTACATTATTTACAAGAAATACATTTTACAAAACAAATAATTAGAATATAAATTATCCAAGGTTGAGACACCTTATTCCTAACACACCACCTCTAATGAGCCTATTGAAAATCAAGAGCAAAGTACCCTCTATACACCATCTAAAGGTCCTTGTCAAGATCATAGTATCCCATCATCCCCTTGTCATAATCTTCTATATCTACCTAAGAAAACCATCATTCCTCTAAATCCCTTGTATAGAAATAAATCCCCTCAAGCTTCAATTGATCCTATCCACGATACTCATGCACCTATTGATATAAAGATGAATTCTAAAGAGAAGAGCCTTGGTCATGCAGCTCACTCTCCAGATGTTGGTATCCCTTCCACACCTTATCTCCCTCCATTTCCACATAGGCATCAGCCTTCTCCATCCTCCAAATCCATCCTTGGTCCCTATATCCCAAACATGAAGCCTTCAAACCTTCCATCCATATTGGGTCCTTATATCCCTCCATCCAACATGCCTATAATTACTAGTTTGTCATCTTCTTTCCCTATCCCTTGTCAAGATAAACAAAGACATTCATCCTTGAATTCTCCCTATCAACCCATCCATATAAACTATCTATATCTATCTTATTCATCCACAATCCCCAATTCTTTTGGAAGCAATTTGGATATGTAACAAGAAAATCACAAACACAAGAATCCACTTACATATGAAGATCACTATGTCCAGTCTTATCGACATGTGATTAAAAATAAAAATGAAATATTCAAGAGACCAGAAGTGTCCACTAAGAAAAGAATAATACCAAAGAAAATATGGGTTCTTGAATCCATCATGGAAGAAATTCATTCTAAATGATCCAAAAGCAAAGGAAAAGAAAAATTTACATGGATTCCCAAGTGTCTCTTAAAAGACTTGAACAAAAAGAAAAAGTCAGAGTTGGCATTCAAGCTTCCAAAGTCTTCCACTTCATCTCCATCTAAACATCTCCCATCTTCTAACTCTATTTTGGGTCCTCATGTCCCAAAATCCATTACCTTGAATACTTCACCTTCTTCTCCATCCATCTTCGGTCCCTATGTACCAAGATCCATATCCACTGATACATCAAAGCCTCAAGCTATTCCGCCCATTTTTCCTCCATCCATCCACTACTCTCTCTCTCTCTCTCTCTCTCTCTCTCTCTCTCTCTCTCTCCTTGGCACTNAAAGCCTCAAGCTATTCCGCCCATTTTTCCTCCATCCATCCACTACTCTCTCTCTCTCTCTCTCTCTCTCTCTCTCTCTCTCTCTCTCCTTGGAACTTTGGGTATTTTAGTAACATCCTAAATGGTACTTGAAACCATCCTCAATTCATTCAGTTCCTTCCATAGTCAAAAGTTTCATAGGAAAAACCTCTTGGAAAAGGCTACAAGAATCCATAGGTCAAGAAGATATCTTGGTGTTTTGAGTGTTGAGGAATGAAATAGTTGAGTTATTCCCTATCTACAGAGCCTAGGTAAGGTGATTCAACCCTTTTATAAGTTGGTTGAAGTCACTGGTGAATATTTCTACATTTTTGGCTTAGTTTAGGGAAAGTGTCCCTAGAGCCCAATTTGAGAAGATCTAGAACAAAGTCTAGAAGTGTCCATTGGGGTAAGAGAAGTTTCAAGACCCCCTTGGAAATTAGGAATCCATCTCTTTTAAAGGTTGGTGGAGTTGGATTGGAGCAAGCCCTAGTTTGAAGGGTTGTACAAGTGATATCATATCTCTTTTTCTTCCTACTTTTATCTCTAGATAGGGTTGTGTCAGAGCACTATGACTATTCTTTGGGGAGGAATTCAAAGAATGGGAGATAGGATAGAAGAGAAGGGTGAAGAGGAAATCCCCTCAAGAATAACCAATGTGGAATTGGAAAAGATAGTGAGAGAACAAGCCACTAGGAGTAGAAGGCTTGAAGGAGATTTAGAGAAGTTGAAAAGAAACCAAGAAAGAAGTGTTGTAGAGGAGTCAAAAGAAGAAGAATATGCTCTCATTCATGAAAGAGGAGAGATACCTGCTAATCAAAGATGCTTCATAGAAGCCCTTGAAAGGGTTGGGAGGAAAGACAGACCTAATCTACCTATGTTCTTTGGAAAAAAACAATCTAGAAGAATGCGTGGAGTGGATTGAAGTATTGGAAAACTATTTTGAGTGTGAAGAGGTATCTAAAAGTATGAAAGTGAAGTTGGAAAAGTCCAAGATGAAGGGTCCAGCCCTTAGTTTGTGGAACTTCTTAAAAAATGAAAGGCTAGAAGAAGGAAGAAACCCTATCACTACTTGGAAGAATATGGTGATTGAGGTTAATAGACAGTTTGTCCCTGAGGACTATGAAGTGTTTCTACATAAGAAACTTCAAAACCTAAGACAGGAACACCTTGATGTTAGTACTTACACTGAGGAGTTCCTTAGAATGATGTTCAAAGAAAAAATACCAAAGAATGAAAATAAAGAATCCGTAAGGTACATAAATGGTCTCAAGCTCAGCATCTAAGATGAACTCAATTTGTTCAACCCTGAGATTGTACACAAATGTTTGCAAATGGCACTAAGGGTGGAAGAGAAGCAAAAGAGAAAAGGAGAACAAAATAAAATAGGTAGAGGGAACAATTTTAGAGGCAGAGGTGGATTCAATGGTAGGTTATTATTTCCCAGAAGCCGAGGTTAATCTAGAAATCAAGAATCCAAGGGAGAGTCAAGCAATAGAGATGATTTCAGAGGTAGAAGGTCAAACATTAGGGTAAGGTTTGGTGGAAGAGGATCTAATGTCTTCATTGGTAAGTGCTTCACATGCAACCAAGTTGGGCATCAATCCTTTAGGTGTCTTGAGAAGCTTGGTACAATCAAGCAAGGAGGGGATAGAAGGATTCAGTTGACACAAGAAGATGACAATCAAAGTGTGTCCTCTTATGACACATCAACATTAAGGCCTAAAAATAGAGAGCAATTTGAATGTCTTATGAAGCAAAGAACACTCTTGAAGGTACCTACCACCACAGAGCCACCTCAAAGGAAGTCACTATTCAGGACAACTTGCAGGGTCAACAATAAGGTATGCAAATTTATAGTATATTCTGGTCAATAGATAATATTGCATCTAAATAGTTGGTTGATAAGTTAAAACTTAAAAGAATCCCTCATCCATTCCCATATAGAGCCTCATTTTTGACAAAGTAAAAGAAAACTCTCATTTGTGAATAAGTGTGGGTAGATTTTACCCTAGGAGAGTATATAGATAGAGTCTTGTGTTATATCACAAAGATGGATGCAAGCCACCTACTATTAGGTAGGCCCTATCAATTTGATGTTAGTGTTAAGCATGATGGGAAAATAATGTATATACCATAACCAAGGGTGGTATTAAGTATTTTATGAATCCACTTCATGAGGATGGAAAATAAAAACATGCTATAAGTAGTGTCTTGTGTGTAGGGGAGAAAGAGTTCATGAAGGTCTTAAAGGAGAAGGATATACCTTGTTTTTTACTTGTTGTGAGACCTCAAAAGAAACCCTTAAATGAGTCCAAAGTAAAATCCACAGGAAGAGATGCAGGTCCTAAATAAGTCAAAGCATTGTTGGAAAAATATAGTGGTCTTATTGTAGGAAGTACACTAGAGACTTTACCACCACAGAGGGAAGTAAGTCATTGCATAGACATCATAACAGGGTTCATTAGGAACAGTGTGAGTCTATGTGCAGTCCTTGCAGTCCTAGCACCTTAAGGAGGGTACATGGAGAATATGTACGGATTCTAGAGAAATCAATAAGATAACCATAAGATATAGGTTTCCTATACCTAGAATAGAGGATCTAATGGATTTCTTAGGGGGTGCAAACTACTATTCCAAGGTTGATCTCAAGAGTGGCTACCATCAAATAAGGATAAAGGGTGGAGATGAGTGGAAGAAAACCTTCAAGACAAAAGAGGGTCCTTATGAATGGCTTGTAATTTCTTTGGTTTATCCAATGCCCCAAGTACATTTATAAGGCTTATGAATGAAGTCTTGAAGCCTTTTCTTAATAATTTTTTGTGGTATATCTTGATGATATTCTGATTTTTAGCAGGGATAATGATGAGCATCTCAAGCATTTGGATATGGTCTTGAAGAAACTTCATGATGAATAGTTGAAAGTCAATTTGGAAAAGTGTGTATTCCTACAAGAGGAAATTTTGTTCCTAGGATTTGTGATATCAAAGAATTGTCTAAAATTGGATCTTTCTAAGCTTGAAGCTATCCTTAATTGGCCACCACCTACTACAAAATCTGAGGTAAAGAGTTTCCATGGTTTATGTAGTTCTTACAGGAAATTCATTAGAAAATTTAGTGGTATATCTACTCCTATCATCAATACTAATAAAGAAGGAAGGAAATGTCATTTTGTGTAGACTAATGAGGCTAATGAGTCATCTAAGTTTTTGAAAAAGAATATTGTAGAGAAACCTTTCCTAGTTCTATTACATTTTCACAAAGTTTTCACAGTGGAATGTGATGTAAGTAATAAGGCTATTGGTGGGGTTTTGATCCAAGAAGGGAGATGAGTTGCCTTCTTCAATGATAATTTTAACGAAGCCAAGCAAAAGTATTCAACCTATAATCTTGAACTCTATGCCATGGTTCAATCACTTAGAAAGTGGAGGCACTACTTGTTGCCTAAGGAATTCATTGTCTTGACAGATAATCATGCTCTTAGTTTTTTGAATAGGGAGGAGAAGCTTCACCATAGACATGTCAAATGGATGAAATTGTTACAATCCTATACTTTCACCATTAAACATAAGAAAGGAATTGTGAATAAGGTTGTTGCTGCTCTCAGTAGGAGGCACTTGACTATTCAAACTATTCAGTTAGAAAGTGTTGGAGTTCATGCCATGAAAGATATGTATGACACAAATGATGACTTTAAGGAGGCCTATCAAGTTTGTGTTGACATGAAAGACATGTATCACACAAATTTCTCAGAGTTTCTTGTCAGGATGGATTAATTTTCAAAGGCATTTTTCTTTGTGTGCCTAAAGGATCCATAAGGGAGAATATTATCAAAGAAAAGCATTGTGATAGTTTGGTAGGACACTTTGGTGTGGATAAGACACTAGAACTTGTGAGGAAATTCTACTATTGGCCCAAATTGTAGACAGATGTGAGGAAGTATGTGGAGAGTTGTTTGGTTTGTCAGAAAGACAAGGGTGACACATCCAATGCAGGGTTGTACACTCCATTTCCTATCTCTTCCAACCCTTTGGATTATGTGATTATGGACTTTGTCTTGGTCTTACTAAAACCAAAGCTGGAATTAACAGTGTCTATATAGTAGTTGATAGATTTTCTAAAATGGCACACTTTATACCATGTAGAACCACTCATGATGCCTCACACATTGCAGGTTTTTTTTTTAAGGAAGTTTTTAGAATCTATGGATTACCCTTGTTAATTGTATATGATAGAGATCCTAAGTTTTTGGGACACTTTTGGAGAACATTGTGGAAAATTCTTGGAACTAATGTATCTTCATCCTCTACATATCAACCATAGTCTGATAGTCAGACATAGGTCATTAATAGGTCTCTTGGTAATATTTTTAGGTGTCTAACTCGAGAGAATGGAGCTACTTGGGATTCCATTCTGGCCCAAGTAGAATTTTCTTACAATGATTCTATCAACAGGAGTACTGGTTTGACTCCTTTCCAAATTGTGTATGTTGTTCACCCTAGAGGTGTATTGGAACTTAGAGATGTTAGGGATATGAAGAAGAGGAGTGCTTTGGCTCAATACTTTGATGAAGTTATGAAAAATATTCATGAACAGGTGCACGCAAAGTTGCAACATACTTTTGATAAGTATAAACAACATACAGACAATAAGAGAAGAGACTTGCAATTCAAAGTAGGAGATATGGTGATGATCCACCTCAAGAAAGAGAGGTTACCTAAGGATAAGTATACTAAGGTCATGATGAATAAACTTGGGCCTTTCAAAATCCTAAAGAAGTGTGGCAACATTTATTTTAAGCCTGACTTTCCTTCTCATATTGGTTTATCTCCTATTTTTAATGTTTCTGAAATTTCTACATATAAGCGTGATGTCTGTGCTGCTGGTGATCAAGATCCTCAACAAGCCAATGAGATGAAAGAATTTCCCACACCATCCATTCCTGAGATTGAATACATTCAAGATAAGAGGGTGAGTAAAAAATCAAGGAGAAACACTTACTATGATTTTTTGGTCAAATGGAAACATCATCCTCTGGAAGATGCCCCTTGGATGACCCATGAAGCTATTCAGAAGACAGGCTTTAAGCTTGAAGATATTCCAACTAAAGAGACTTGAGTTATTTTTGTCTTGAGGAGTATGGTGCAGGGCACCCAATGCAGTCAGTGCATTTGGTTACATTCTAGGATATTATTTTAATTGTAATAAGGGGATGGATCCTTGAGATCATCCTCCATGTGTTTTTTTTTCCACTTTGTGTGGTCAAGGGTCCCTAAGGTACATCTATAAACCTTGGGACACCTTAGTCCACTTGGATCTTGAATTTTATTTGTTTAGGTGTGTTAGGAGTTTTGGTTGTGTTTCCAATGATTTTAGATCATTTTGGTCATTTTTTATCATGTTAAGGTGATAGGAAGCAATTGCAAGTTATTTGGGTTAATAATGTTGCAAAATGCAAAAAGTTGCAAAATTGTTCAAATGTTGCTTGAACAACTTTTCCAAAAGTTGTCCGAGAAGTTAAAATTAGTTTCCAATGGTGATAAACATCCATGGGTCGGTTGGATATATGAGATGGAGGTATTTAAACATGAGAAACCTCTCCAAGAAGGTTAGATGAGATGTATTGAAGTTTGATGCATTTTTTAATAAGAATTAGCCAGATTTCCTAAGCATTTATTATAGGTATGGACATGTACATATTGGTAGGTCTAAATTATTTCCATTGAAATATAGCCTAGCAAGTCTAGTTTCCATAACATTTTATTTTGTCTCAATTGGTGTTGATTTGTGAAAGTTATAAGCAATTTGGTGAAGATAGTCCAGGGACACACCAAATTTAGGCATGTTGGTGAAATGGAGCCCTAACTTGAAATTTTTCTAGTGGAAACTAATGGCTAGTTAGAAAATTCAATTTAGGGATGTACTTGCAATGATTCCAAAGGCTCAAGTTGAGATTTGGTTTTTTGTTATTTTTGGCATCAAGCCCTAGGCTAAATATCTCTATGTATTTAGCCAGTCAAGTATGCATAGTTATGTGCATATGAGTAGATCGACTGGAGGGAAAAAGTATAATATGGTTTTTTTTGACCTTCTTGGGTTACTAGAAGGCTTCCCAAACCCTTCATCAATTCTTTGAACCCATCCTCAACCACTTGCTTTGTAATACAGGCCTAATTTGGCCAATTAGGTTTGTGAGCATTGTGAGGGTTTAGTGTTGTTGGAGTAGAGTTGGTCCTTGGGACTTTGTGGATTTTAGTAAATGGTACTTGAAACCATCCTCAATTCATTTAGTTCCTTCTATATTCAAAAGTTTCATAGGAAAAAACCTCTTGGAAAAGGCAACAAGGATCCATAGGTAAAGAAGAGATCTTGGTATTGTGAGTGTTGAGGAATCAAATGGTTGGGTGGTTCCCTGCCCATACAACCTAAGTAAGGTGATTCAACCCTTTGATAATTTGGTTGAAGTCACTGGTGAATATTTCTACATTTTGGCTTAGTTTAGGGAAAGTGTCCCTAAAGCCCAATTTGAGAAGATCTAGAACAAAGTCTAGAAGTGTCCATTGGGTGAAGAGAAGTGTCAAGACCCCCTTGGAAGTTAGGAATCCATATCTTTACAAGGTTGGTGGAGTTGGATTGGACCAAGCCCTATTTTTAAGGGTGTAAAAGTGATATCATATCTCTCTGTCTTCCTACTTTTCTCTCTGCATCACTTTCCCCACTCTGACTCTTTTCATATTTCCCCTAAACCCTACCTATGATTAAGACCATAATACCTATAACCATAAGATTTAAACCTTATAATAGGCCCTAAAACCTATAATCATATGTATTAAACTTTGAATCCTTTCTCCATTTCTCCATTTACCCATGTCTCACTCTCTCCCTATTTCTCTTGATATAATTAATGTTAGGATCTATGACTGTCTCACATTCATGATTAACCAAGATGAAATATTACATGAAAGAACACAATATATTACTTTCAAATGCATAATTGAAATAACACAACATAAGTGATTTAATGAAAAGAAGAGAGAAATAGAAAGTACATAGAGACAATAGATTAATTAAGGATTTCATCGATATGACTACGTCTCTGGGTCCTCCAAGTAGAGCGAATGGTTCTTGTTAGTGTTCCCAATGATGGTTACAAAGATTCAATATAGAAAACATTTAGCTACATTTATTTTCAAGCTCTTACCTCAACAATAAATAAGTCTTCAAAGTCTTGGAAAGGACACTCAATTTTTAAACAAATCTCTCACAAAAAACCACTAACTTGATGAACTACAACTGATTGTATG
Source organism: Thuja plicata (assembly GCA_018584345.1). Taxonomy (NCBI): domain Eukaryota; kingdom Viridiplantae; phylum Streptophyta; class Pinopsida; order Cupressales; family Cupressaceae; genus Thuja; species Thuja plicata. The sequence goes on from MU224199.1 coordinate 1,910,090, forward strand.
TTTGGAGTCATTGAGTTGATGATAAACTGAGTTACTAATTTAATGATAGACATTAATTAGTTAATGTATTTCCATTTATGTCAACTTGTTTTTATTATCATCATGGTTACAAACATCTATTATGAATTGAAGATCTCAAATAAACAAAGTTTATGTGGTCGGTAACTCAAGAATTCTGTATACACCAAGTTGGAACAGTGGACACTGAGAAAATATAGTGTATATTGAGCATAGTGTTAACCAAGCTAGGTATCGCTGATGCATCACAATATTGATTGAGTAAATAAACTAAAGGGTGACTAAAATGATGAGCTAGAAAATTATTTATGATTTCAAGGTAATTGATAAGGTTTGCTATGTTGATCAAACGACTGTGAAAATTTAAGATGATTAGATGAAGGAGACTGAAACGTGTTTTTGACACAACTGTCGAGGAAGGTTGAAGTGAAAAATCAACGATGGAGATTAAGCATAAAAATCTAAGGATGTAGATTAAACAGTTTATGATGTCTATATGAGAGACAAGAGATACATTATGAATGATGCACACACATGCATATTGTTGAAGAGATTAACTTCATGCATGACTGATTAAACTGGTTGAAGACAGAACTGAGCATTTCTGCAGACATCACCGAGCGACATAGAAAGAGAATTTACCAAGCAGAACATAGTATGAAGAATCAAAGGGACTACAGTTAATATTGATTAGAGGTATTATTGTTCTTAGCATAGATCTGAAAATCTGCAAACAGAGTTTTATTTGAATAAGATCATAATTGTATCAGTTTAACCATTACTACAGATAAATCTCTTAACCGAGTGGGACTTACCAGTATTTTTATTTTTATCACATTCAATGAATGTTGATTGTTTTTTTGTTTGAACCCATAGTGAATGATTGGTCAAGAGAGAATTGTTAGTGATAAATCTTCTAACCAGGTCACACCTAACACTGTGCATTGTAACCTTTAACATGGTTGGCTCTTAACCGAGCTCACTTCAGAAGAGTAAATTATTTTGGGTTATCGTTCCCAAGTTTTTTTTCCCTTACCAGGGTTTCCACATTAAAAATATTTTTGTTAATGTGTATGTATGTGTTGGATTGTTATTTTTCTTTACACATTACTTTATCTGCATTGATTGGTAATCACAATATTTGTTTTGCTACTACTCGGTAGATGAGTTTGAGATCATAGTTTATATTTCACATACTTGATTTATATGTTTCAAATTGTTTCTATATACATCTAAGAGTACTTGGGACTATAGGATAACTAGAACTATCTGATTCACCCCCCCTCTCAGTTATCTAACATAACTTTCCTCCCTATTCACTTCTACTTTTAAGCACAAAAATTACCAAATATTGTGTAAAACTATATGATTTACAATATCCCCCATATCCCTTCAATAAAGAATCATATCTTAAAAATGTACTCAATCACTTAAATATGTTTGTCTCATATTAATCCAAGCCTTATGTAAAATTAAGGTAGAATTTGTTTAAATTTTATTTTTGGCATGTATGACATAGAGGAGAATCCTCCATACTTGGCAGGCCTTTGAAGAATTTGTTTTAATATAGTTTGGAGTCTTTGGCATGAAAGGGGAGGTTCACAGTTCAAACTGATACCTCTCCATTTGGCATTCATTCTTCATTAAATTGAAAAATGCTTTTCTTTGTTCATGAGCAGATCGCGGAGCTCACCAGTAGTAAGTGAAAATAATAATAAATAGACCTACCATCATCCATTTGGTAGGATTCATAGGGGTTCTATATGGTTCCCTATCATGGGGCGATATGACACTTCTTTATCAACTAATAATTGGAATGTTTCACACTCGGATTGGGCCAACTATGCACCCTTCCACAACAATGACACTTTTCTTGTCACGTAAATGTCATGTGTCCTGCTACATCATCACCTCAATGCCTGTCATGCCAATATTAATTTTGACTATACTGCCACATTATGTTGATGTTAGAAACTCAACCCTTTCCCTTAGAAACTTTGACAATCTGTATCTTGAGAAAATAAAGTCTATTTTTCATGATTCAAGTTGTGTCGGGTTCATTTCAGCTATAGCTTTGATCTAGCAGTAGTTTCTAAAGCATTGGGAACACTTGAATTTTTAGCGGAAAAAATCCACCTAGATCATCTCTCTCTCTCTCTCTCTCTCTCTCTCTCTCTCTCTCTCTCTCTCTCT
>MU224199.1:1925903-1978222 GCA_018584345.1 Thuja plicata
TCACCTTGTTGATACAGTGTGTATCAAATAACCAGAAGGTTGTAGCCTTCACCACTTGGACAGTGAGTCCTTGGATAGTGATTCCACCACCCCTAACAGGGTTATTGTAAAAGACTCCTAATAGGGTTCGACCCTTAACCAGGTCACTATACTACTGCATTGTAATGAACAACTCCTAACAGGGTTGGAAGATCTTTTGACAGGGATCACTATAAATAGTATAGTTCTTTGTGGGTACTAATTCCCACCGGGGTTTTTACCATTTGGTTTCCCTGTAACCAAATTAATGTGTTGTGTAAAGTATTATCTGAATGTGCATTTACTTTGTATCGATCTGGATTAATAAGTATAAGATAAAGATAAAGTTGCTAATAACTGATTCACCCCCCCCCTCTCAGTTATCCCTGAAGTATTCTAAAGTATTCTAACAGTAATCCCTCCCACTGAGTCAAGTACCTGCTGTAATGACCATTTCGTGTGACTGTAGACTGTGTATCCAGAATGTTGGCAATTGTTTCCTTCTTTTTTCTTGGAAGGTGGTGATGCCAATCCACCTCATCTCTACTATCTGGCTCAGATAGATTTCCATGAAATGCATACAAATCAGAAACATTAAACACCGGATAAATATCCAAATCATTTGGTAAACAAATCTCATAAGCATTATCATTGATCTTTTTCAGAATTTTGCAAGGACCTATCTTTTTGTATTTCATCTTATGATATGTGCCAGTAGGAAATCTCTAACGTCTGAAGTACACCATTACCAAATCACCTATATTAAATATTTGTCTCCTTCTACTGATATCTGCAGCAACCTTATATCTCTCATTTCTATCTTGTAATTTACTCCTCACATCTTGTTGAAGTTGTTGAAGGTGTTCAGCAAATGCTTCCCCATCATTGCTAATTATATCCTGCATAGGAAGTTGTACAAGGTCCAAAACACCCTAAGGATTCTTACCATATACAATCTAAAAAGGATATTTTCCAATTGATCTGTTAAGAGAACTATTGTAAGAAAACACAGCTTGAGGCAACGCCAAGTCCTACTGCTTGGGATTTTCACCAACAAGGCACCATAATAGGTTTCCCAAACTCTGATTGACCACCTTAGTTTTCCCATCAGTTTGGGGATGGTAGGGGCTGCTAAACTGCAACTGTGTTCCCATATTCTTCCATAAGGTCCTCCAAAACTGACTCAAAAATTTAGTATCCCTGTCAGATGTGATAGTCTTTGGAATTCCATGGAGTCTAACAACTTTTGAGAAAAATAAGGTGGCTATCCTTGTGGCATCACTAGTTTTTTAACAAGAAATAAAATGAGTCATTTTAGAGAATCTATCAACAACTACAAAAATAGAATCTACACCTTGCTGGGTGTGGGGAAGCCCCAATACAAAATCCATACTCACATCTATCCATGGATCGATGGGTATAGGTAGAGGTGTATATAAGCCTGTGTTTTGGGAGTGACCCTTAGCCACTTGACAAATTCTGCATCTTGCCACATACTTAGTAATATCCCTTTTTAGTTTTGGCCACTAGTATTTATTTTCAACCAAGGCTATGGTCTTGTCCTTCCCAAAGAGACCAGCCAAACCACCACTATGAAATTTGTGGATAATATTTTCCCTCATGGAACCAGCTGGTATTCAAAGTTTTTTTCCTCTAAAGAGGTAACCATCCTGCAGTAAGTATTCTCCTCTCATGTGATCTGAAAGACTAGTTGTTGGCTCTGTAATCTTCTCTATAATTTCCCAAAAATCATCTTCAGCCTCATAAAAAACTTTAATAGAATCAAAACCAATGACCTCTGTTTCCATTGTAGTTATTAGTGTAACACGCCAACTTAGGGCATCAGTAACCTGATTCTTCTTTCTAGACTTATGCTTCAAAGAAAAATTATACCCTTGCAAGAAAGACACCCATTTAGCATGCCTACTATTCAATTTCTTTTATGTGTTCACATATTTCAAGGCCAAATGATCTGTAAACAATACAAATTCTTGTGGGACCAAATAGTGCCTCCAATGCCTTAAGGCTTGAACAATAGCATAAAATTCTAAATCATAGGTAAAATAGTTCTTCCTCACATCATTTAACTTTTCACTAAAAAAAGGTGATTGGTTTACCTTCCTGGCTAAGAACAATACCTATTCCAACATGGGAAGCATCATAGTCCACTTAAAATACTTTATCAAAATTTGGAAGTGCCTATATAGGAGCTTCAGTTACCTTTTTCTTCAAGAACTTGAAACTTTCTTCAACATTTGTTGTCCATGTGAATTCCTTTCCTTTCATACAATCTGTTATGGTCGCGACAATATAGCTAAAATTTTGAATAAAATTTCTATAGAAGGTTGCTAATCCATGAAAAATCCTGACCCTTGTTATGCTAGATGGACTAGGCCATTCTAGGATTGCCGTGACCTTTTCTAGGTCCATCTGAACACCATATCCAGAAATGACGAAGCCCAGAAAAGTCAAACTATTTTGCATGAATCTACACTTCTTTAAATTTGCACAGAGCTTCTCTTTCCTCAGTACACTCAAGATGATCCTCAAGTGTTGTAGATGTTCTCCTTTTTTTTTTCTTCTATAAATCAGGATATCATCAAAATAAACTACAACAAACTTACCAATGTAGGATCGTAAAATAATATTCATCAATCTCATGAATGTGCTTGGTGCATTAGAAAGCCCAAATGGCATAACCATCCATTCATACAAGTCATCCCTAGTCTTAAAAGCTATCTTCCACTCATCTCCTTCACAAATTCAAATCTGGTGGTATCCACTTCATAGATCAATCTTGCTGAAGTATTTGGCTCTTCCTAATTCATCCATCATATCCTCTATGCGAGGAATAGGAAAATGATACTTGATAGTATTCTTATTAATTTCTCTACTATCAGTACACATCCTCCATGTTCCATGTTTCTTCGGATTCAGCAATGTGGGCACAACACATGGGATCATGCTTTCTCTAACCAAGCCTTTCTCAATTAGTTTTGTTAATTGTTTGTTGAGCTCTGCATGTTGCGTTGGGTTCATTCGATAACCTTCTTGATTAGGAAGAGTTTCTCTAGGAATACGATCAATATGGTGTTGTATATCCCTTTTTAGTGGGAGACCGTGAAGTAGCTCAATTGGAATAACATCAGTAAATTCTTATAGTATCTTTACTGCATCATGTGGTACTCTGTTTTCTAGTTCTTCACCTCTTTTTACTACCAATGCATAGAAACAACCTATCACCTTCATTTCTTTGACAACATCCTTTGCAGACAACATGGTCTCATTCTTCCTTTCATCCTTAAGTGGTAAGAGAGTCACTTTAGAGCCATCCTTCTAGAAGGTATATGTATTTTTTCTCTATCATGCATGATCTTTCTATCATACTGCCATGGCCTTCCCAGAAAAATATGACAAGCATCCATAGGAATAACATCACACCATATCTCATCCTTATAGATTTTTCCTATAGTAAAACTAACCAAGCATCTTTTATCAACAGTAACCTCATTTCCTTTCTTAAACCATGGAATACGGTAAGGACGAGGATGTTTCTCACATTGCAGATTTAATTTCTCTACCATTTCCTTAGCTACCATATTCTCACAACTACCCCCATAAATAATAACTTGGCATACCTTTCCACCTGAAGTGCATCTAGTTCTGAAGATGTTGGTTAGAAGCCACGAATCATCAAAGTTATTTTCAGGGATAATCTCTGGATTGATCATCGATCTCCTCATCATGAGAGTTTCTCCCGCGTTTGGTAGGACTTCTTGTTCTGCTCCTGCTACTATAAATTCTGGCTAAACCAGGTTCACTCTGGGTTGTCCTCCTTGATTTCTTTTTGGCATGTTATAATTTGAGCATTCAAAGGCTCTGTGTCCTTCTTCTCCATACCAAAAACAAGTGAAAGGCCTTCTCTGGTTTTCCCAGCCTCTTCCACTTCCATAGCCTCATCCTCTCTGAAACCCCCTTCCTCTTTCTTGATTTGGAGGATCTTGCCTAATGTTGTAGACATCAAAAAATGCCTTAATCCCTCTATTATTTAAATTATTAATTTAATTAATTCACTTAGCCTTTTAAAATCAAATAAATTTGATTTATTTAATTTTAAGCCTTTTTCCTCTATTATTTAAGTAAATATTATTATTTGTTTAGATAATTCATTTACCCTTTTTCTCTTTTAAATTAAATAAATTTTATTTATTTAATTTTGAGCCTTTTCCTCTATTTATTAAATAAACATATTTTGTTTATTTTCTAAATTCAATAATCCTTCTCTAGCCAATCATGTGCATTCACATGGATCAACTCTAAAATTATGAGCTTGTGACACTTGTCACTTGTCTCTTCATTTGGCTTTTAGTTCAAAAGTCAACTCCTCTTTTTAAACACTTAATCTCAACCACTCATTTATTTTGCCTCTTAATCTCCTTCACTCCCACCAAAACCCTACCTAACCCTTCATCTCAGCCACTTATTTTCCACCACTTAATCTTAGCCCTTCATTTTTCATGTCAAATCCATAAAAGGAGGCCTCACTCCTCATTTTGTAACTAGTTAGTGAATTGAGAATTCTTGCACACTTGAGCACTTAAGCATTTTTAGCATTCTTAGTGATTTCATCTTCATAGTTGTTGCATTTTATCTTATTTTAGATTTCATTTCTTGCATGATAATCTAGATTCAGTTTCATAGTTTAGTGTTGAATCTTGCACTCTCACCTTTAGTTTAGTTTCCATCTCAATCTAGTTGTTAATCTCTTGTATTTGCATCCTTAGAATATATCTTTGCATTTGCATCCATCATTTGAGAGATTTGGGGCAAGTTCCACATACTTGTGCTCAAATCTTCATCATTTTGCATCTATCATAGTGGGATTTTATTGCATTGTGTTGGGAGAGCACACCCACAAAATCTCTAAGAGAAAATCAAACAAGTCTTGGGTGCACTTGTTTTAGCTCATCAGAGGTTGTAGTGAGAATTTGGTTGTGTTTCAATTTCTTTGCATGCTTTAATTTATTGGTATATCTTGTGTTTTGCATGTTTTGACTTGTTGTGCAGCTGCAGGAATTTTCATTGCATACAAGTGTTTATATTTTTTTCAAATCCTTGAAAAGGCTCTCCTCGACCATTATTAGAACCTCCCTGAAATGGAGTTGAGGTACCCCTTTGACCACCTCTATTCCTATGGATATATTGCCTATTCTGATTTTCTTCAGCTTTTAGAGCTAATTGGTAGGCTTCCTCCACACTATTAACACAATGCATGCTCAATTCATCTTGGATGGATAATTTTAGGCCATTCATATATCTAGCATCCATTTGCTCATTATTTTCTTAGTGCTCTATGCACATGGATAGCTTGTAGAATTCATTTGTATATTCTTGCACTGAAGATAATTTTTTCTTCAAATCCTGGAACCTGCGAAAGAGGGTTTGTGAATAATCCATGGGTAAGAATTTTTCTTTGAGATTTTTCTCCATCTTGCTCCATGTATTAATCTTTTCCTTTTTCCTTTCTAGTTCATTCCTTTTGGAGGTGATCCCACCATATCATTTCATGTCATTTTAATTTTGTGCATGCAAACTTCATCTTCTTTTCTTCTGCCATAGGCTTCCATTAGAAAAATTTCCCCATCTCGTTTAGCATGTCTATTATTTCTTCTGGCCTAAGACTACCAGCATAGTTTGAAATGTCAATCTTGATTGATTCACTTATTCCTTCTAAATCCCTAAGAACTCTATCTTCATAGCTCATTTCTTCCAGCTTTTCTTCTATATTTTCTTCATTTTGGTCAGCACCTCTTCAATTTCCCTCTTCATCATATTCATTCCCTCTTTGTATTTCTTGATTATCCATTCGCTCACTAAGTCGTTCAATCTGCCTCTACATATCCAACATCAATATTTGCATCGGCGTGACACCTCATCTTCCTCTACCTCTTCCTCTCCCAACCATCTTCCTGCTCTGATACCAAATGATGTAGCCCAAAAACCTTCAGAAACAACAATTCAAACAAGAACACAATGCCAGAATAACATAACTTAGAATTATCATTAACTGCGTCCAACTTACTCTCCCTCTACAATGAAAGAAAACTCCTACTTATTACAATTATGAAAATTCCCATATTTGGTAGATTTTCGAGAAAAATACATTTTTCCATTTTCGGTAACTTTCAAAACTCATCCTACGAATCTTGATTTTTCCCAAGAAAATTCCCCAACTAAGGCAAGATGAATTGCCAACTAGCCCACACAATAAAAAACACGATTTTGGATTTATTACAAAAAGCAAAACTCTAAAAAGTGGAAAGAAATAGAAAAAGCCAATTTCGGAGGCCAAGATGAAATTTTAGGCTCTCGAAAATATGTCGAAACGGCCACCATAAGAGCTAACTTAGTTGGAATTTCCATTAACTCTTTCTCACACATCTGCCTATAAAATTTTAGCAAAAACCCACATCTGAGTCAAAAGTTATGACCTCCAGAAGTTGCTGCATCAGTTCCTTTGTACATAAATGGTCAAATATTGGTTGTTATAGTGAAATTAGGCCTATTTGAGCTTGATTTTTCAATCAGAGTCTGATGAACATTCATCCATAACTTTCTCTAATTACATAATTATAAATATTGCTTCGGTGAGATTTTAACTAATACTGTTATGAATGTTTTCACTGAGTGTTATGACGATCCAACGGTGAAAAATAAAATTATGGTCTTTTTACCAAACTAGTAACCTTCATTCTTGAACAAGGCTGTTAGAGGGATTTACTTTTTACACCATTTAAATGACCTTATCTTTAGGACTGGAAAGAATGAAAAATATATGAAATACAATTATCTTTCCATTGATATAAGTTTCAGATCTGTATCATTTCATATGAGATTATACCGTTCAAATTACCGAGTGATGTGCATAGAGGAAATACACAAAAACTCACTGTTGTAAAGTTAAAATTGTTAATAAGTCTTATTAATTAAAAAATTAATCAGTTTTACAATTATTAAATAATTAATATGACTGATCTAATCAATTTATAATTTAATTTTAAAGATAATAGAGATTCACTAAAACACCATATATGTTCCATGTGCGTACTTTATGTTATTAACTAAGTCAGAAGAGTATTTAATAAATATAATGATGTTATATAAATAGAGTTAAATAATATGTAAAATGTATGCATGCCTTCTTTCATGTGATCTTGGTGTTGTTAAGTGTCAATATGGGTAGGTTGTTACCCTAGGTGGGTTTTGTCTTCGGACTTGTACTATCTTATGTTTTTATGCATTTTTGCTCTTTGAATTTCATATTGTAGAAAGTTCATAACCTATTTATGTCACGATTGGTTCATGTGTTCTCTTGGGTACATCTATGAGTTGTATCATGTGTTCCTTGAGTCTTTTATCTTTATCTTATTTGACCATAAGAGGTGACAACACATATTGTGTTGATTTGTGATTTGATCACTTGATCACCTTGTTTCTTCTTCCATGATTGTTCAATGTTTTGAGTGATGGTATTTTTTTATTTATGATTTACTCCATGTTGGAGAAAGATGATTTTGATCCTATTGAGGATCATTGATTTTTTGATATGAGATTTAGATAATTGGGTAATTGTTTATTGAGATATCCATTATGGGATGGATGACTTATTGAGATGTCCATTGTGGGATGGACAATCTAGATCCTTGTATAGGATGTATTATTCTTTGTCATGCTCCATCATTTTCATTGATGAATTTCATGATTTAATACTTTACAAGAAGTCTTTTATGGTTTTTTCTTTATCTTCTTTTGGTCTTGTAGCTGGGAGCATTAGGGTAGGTTATCTAGGAGCATAGAGGGGAAGTGGCATGAAATGGGGGCCAGGGCCCTAAGAGGCTACTAGGGTAACTCATTGTAAGTGACCTAATAAGTGATAACTTAATGAAATTATTTGAGAGAAACACTAATAAGATAAAAATGTGCCTCACCCATGTCTTGAGTGCTAGTACAGGATAACGATGAGAGTGGGAGAATATGCTTGATTAAGGTCTTGCATGGTTAGGATCCTCGTCTATACGAAAGGATTACTGAGCCACATAGAGTCACTTGGGGGCCAGGGTCCAGAGGGGCTAATAGGGTAACTCAAGGGTAGACTTATGTGATGACACTTCCCTATATGTGTTCTAGGTTCCTATGTGAGTATTTGGCATACTTTCTTTGTCTCTTGATCTTTTATACTTTTAACCTTGAAATATTCTTGTTACATTTTTATCCGGTGTACCTTTGCATTATTCTTGCTTGTTTGGTTGTTTCCCATGTGTGTGGGCCTATTGTTATCTCCTTAGCATGGTGGGAGTGGACCTATGGTTTCATGTGGTCGGGTGGTAGTGATTCTTATTACCATTGAGATCCAACATTCGTGACTTTTGCTAGGATGATCCTTGTTGCAGTTGTACCTTCGTGTTCACCATTGTTGGATACTTGTTCTTATATTTCTTATGTTGTATACTTGTACCATTGTATCAGTTGTGATATTATTTAAATATTGTATTGTACTTTATATTGGGTTTTATTACATACCATGCGACATGTGCAGTGGATGTTGGTTCATTATGTATACCTTATGATATCAGTTGTATATAGTTTTCATTTATGAGATAATGTTCTTGTTATTCATTTGCATTATATGGAGATTGTATATTGTTTATTGTATTTAGTACATTAGTTAACTTACGTAATTCTATGTCATGGAACCCTCAGGATTTGTAATCTATAAATGAGTTACATTTATGAGTATGTATTGTCTTATGTTATATTGCTTTTGCATTATTACTCATTATCAATTGCAAACTCTTTGAAAAAAATTATTCTATAAATTTAGTATCTTGTTTAAGGTTAATTTATCTTGGGTTCCCTGGCGAGGTGTTACAAATTTTCTTCCTCACAATTGTCACTCCAAATTTGTTTTTTCATTCACTTTTCAATAAAGCTCAAAAACTTTCGTGGGATCCTAAGACAACTCATGGAGTAAACGGAAATAACAGAGACTCCAGTTTACAAAAGAAGAATGCGTCCAACTAAAGTTAACCATCTAATTTTCCATCCATCCATTCTCTTAATGTAGCTGTCCATTAAATCTTTCCATAAGTTTGGCTTGCAAACACCTGCGAAGAGTGGCACCCCCAAGTATTTTCGAGATAGCTTACCCTATTTAATAGCCAAAATGTTGCAAAATCTCCTTTGGAGATTAACATTTGTGTTGAAAATATAAATTTCAGATTTACTCCAGTTGACACATTGGCTCGAAGCAGCACTAAAAATAGATAGAGTTAATTTTATAACCCTAGCTTCTCTTGCACTAGCATCCCTCATTAAGTAATTATCATCTACAAATTGGAGGTGAGTGGTCAGTTCCAACCCCTACGCTATAGAAATCCCTTTCCATGCTCCTTCCTATTTTTTGCTTGATATTAGCCTCCCCAGAACTTCAACCATTATTATGAATAGGAAGGGTAAAAGCAGGTCACCTTTTCTTATCCCCCGTGAACTGTCAAAGAAGCCTTGCTGGATTCCATTAACTAGGATGGATATTCTGGGGGTGCTTATACAACTTGCTATCCATTTCAACCAGCTTTCTCCAAACCCAAACCTTCTCAGTACATCCAAAAGGAAAGACCTATTGACATGATAATATTCCTTTTCTTTGCTACCTTATCATGTTTGACTGTATGTATAGCCTCATGGGAAATTATAATTCCTTTGAATATGGATCTATTGGGAGAAAAACCATTTTGTTTAGGGGAGATAATCAGTTCCAATAGTGGTTTCATTTTGTTCGCTATCACTTTAGCAATTACTTTATATGTGGAATTGCACAGAGCAATGGGCCAAAAGTCATCAAAAGACTAACTTTCCACCTTCTTTGGAACAAGAGAAATAAATGTTTTATTAAAGTCATTCAAAATAAAGACCTCTTTTCTAGACTCTTCAACCACTTCCCAAAGGTCTTTACCAACTATATCCCAAGTTTTTTGGAAGAAAAGTGTCGAAAAGCCATCATGTTCCGGGGCCTTATCACCCCCATTCATTTCAAAGCTAGTCATACTTACTCCTTTGTGACTGGTGCCATTAGTAAAGCATTGTGGGCCTTTGAGATTAGACTTGGGATTAAGTTGAAGAGATCCTCTTAACCCCTTAACTCTTCTGAGTTGTTGACAAAAATTTGCTAAAAATAGGAAACAACCTCCTGATTAATTTGGTGATTATCTATAAGCAACCCCCCTTGTACATTTTTTATCAAGAAGATCCTTTTTCTAGCCCTTCTAATCTTCACAGATTTGTGAAATTTTGTTGTATTGTGTTGCCCTTCTTTGAGCCATGTTTCTCTAGATTGTTTCTTCCAAAAAGACTCTTCCCTAGCCAAGATTTCCTTATAACTCTGATGTAGCTCCTGTTCTTTCTCATAAGATGACTCATCCATCCCCTCAGCAATGATCTTGTCATTTAAAATGGCTAAATTATTTTCCATATTTAGTTTTTCAATAAATATATTTTTTAAGGTCTCTCTGTTCCAGATTTTCAATTAATCTTCAATGAATTGCAAACATTGAAAAAGATGAAGGACTTGTTACCTTTCTAAACCGGGGCATTCTCCCACCATTCAGCAACTTTAGGTAGGAAAGTTGCATCCCGGAGCCACATTGCTTCGAACTTGAAGGGGGCCTTTTAGGGGTAGAGTCTTCCTGAATGTTGTTGCAAATGGGAAAATGGTCAGACCCTATGATGGGGAGGATGTCTGCATTGCACAACCAATTGCTTTGATCCCATTGTCCTACTTATAAGAATATGTCTAATCGCTCAACAATATTCAAAAAACCTTTCCTTCTATTAGTCTAGGTGTAGTCTCTCATTCTAAAGTCTAAATCAGTCAATCCATTATGCACAACAAAATCAGAAAAATCCATTTGGCTGATTCCAGACCATCCCGTTCCCCCTTTCTTCTTAGCAGGGCTTAAAATAGCATTATAATCCCCACCTAGCAAGAATAACTCATCTTTATTTGAAGCTAAGATATCAGAGATATCTTTCCACACCTCCTTTTTATATGAGGGGTTGTTGGGCCCATAAATATTAATGACATAAAACTTTGATAAAAGTTGTTTGGAAGAAACTTCCACCCACTGCCAATTACTAGTCTAGTTTATGAGGTTGACATCCACATAGCTTCTATCCCATAAAAAAAAGAGCCCTCCTGAGGCTCCCCTTGCATCTGAATAAACACCTTCCCATCTATTGAATTTTCTCTTGAAGACCTCGCTATCTATTTCCTTGACCTTTGTTTCTTGCGAAAACACTATATGTACTCTTGCCTAATCGAGACCTCTCTTGATTAGATGAATCTTGTCAGGGGCATTTTAGCCCCTAACATTCCACGAGAGGAGCCTCATCTCTTTTGGGAAAAGGCATAGCCCTTTCCCGATCTTAGTAGTTTGGTTTGGTTTGCTGCACACCTTGCCAATGCTAATTTCTCCTTAGTTTTCCAAGCCCCTCTCCTCCCTTTCTCTCCCAATTTTGGTTTGATAAGCCTTGAATCTGATTTCTCTACCCCTATAGGATCCATTACATTAGGAGTTGCAAAGACAAACATCTCATCTTCCTCCCATTCATCACTTTGTGGGCTTTAAATAGACTATGATTCCAAAGAATCTCCACCACTGTCCCTTACCTTCTCAAATGACCCTTCTAGGTTGCAAATTATTGGAGAGATTCGATCATCAATAGCTTTATTAACTTCACCACACCATTCATTTGGCTGAATTAGTTTTGGTTCTTGTCTGTCACCTAGCTCCTCTTCTTGGGGGCTTGCTCCCCTGTTCTCCTCTTGGTGTTTCTTATCAACCAGTCTGCTTTCCTGTGAGAGATATGTATCAGGTATTTCCTCACTCCATCCTAATTTGTGAACTGGGTTGATTTCCTTATTAATACACTAGTGAAGGTCCTCATCCTCCACTGCTTGGGCATTATCCTGGATGTTAAGAAGTTTTGAATCTTGTTGAACCTCAATGCCCACCTATGCATATCAGTTTTGGAGGAACCAAATTGGGTCTCACACACTACTTGAGTGAATATTTTCTCTAGTAGTTCCCCTTTCCAAAGATGTGATTCATGCCTAAAATTTTGATCAACCTCCTCTCTTAGCTTCATTTTCCCCTGCTCTAGCCTTGCCTCTATTTCCTTTCTCGATTTCTTAAAAGCCTCCATTTCCATTCCCGATTCTAGAGTGGATTCAATATTTCCTGTCATTCTTAATAGTTTATTTTCCAGTCTTTTTTCCTCCATGTCTTTCCCTTTACCCCTGCAATCTTCCATATTCATCAAACTTTCTCCTTGGACCTCTTCAACTACCAAGGACTTCCACCATTCCTCATTTTTAGTGTGAATTATGATGTGGGATGACAGATTATAGCATGTTTGGCGCCATACAAATATTCTTGGTGTTACAAATTTTTTTGTCTCATTAACGACTTCTGCATATTTTACAAATTTTCCCAAGGTTTCCCCTATGATTTTCAACGTTTCCTCACCCCAATATTCTTGTGGTAGGTTTTCTAGTTTAAACCAAACAAGGGTTTCACTAACCACTTCCTTTTCTGGATTAAAATTTGCTGACCAGCTCTTTAAGTAAATGTCATTTCCATCAATCATGTAAGGGCCATTCCCTATTATCCATTCTTTATCCTCCTTAGTAGAGCATAAAATCAGGTAAAAGCCATTAGCCATTAGACATGGTTTTTGGAAAAATGAAAGAGTTTTTCCATTGTCGTTCACACCATTGCTTGACTTTAGTGAAGGATGGCCACAACCCAAGCCATTTGAGAAAGAAAGCCTTATCCTCTAGCATAGGTCTGTTATCAATCCATTGAGGATTTCTCAGCCAGACAATAGCATAAGAAGTGGCAATCTGTATATTTTCACTGACCTTCATATGGGTGTCCGTCAATTGCCCCTGTGCTTTGTAGGGTTCTTCGTTTTCCATTGGTTTCTTCTGCCAGAACCTTCATTCAATGCTCTGAAACTTGAAGTCATTCTCAATGGGAGACAACCTATTCTTCTTAAAATCCCCACCATTTCTGTTCTCACATATCCTTCCATTCCTTCTATTCCCCAACCGGCCCTTACTCCTTGACCATTGTTCATTTCGGTCCTTAATGAAAGTGTTGTAGGATTCCTGCCCTCTTCGGTTGAAAGGCTAGCACGTGTGTGAAAAGCCTACATTTCAAAATCTCTCTAGATTACTATGACTCCATTTCCTGCCAAATGCGGTCCAGTCGACCGTTGCAAACGCTCCATCTTTTCGTGAATTGAAAAAAAAAAAAAACCTTAAAGGTTCTATTTTGATAATATAAATATTTTTTTATACAATAATGATATTTTTTTGGTAATCTAAATATTTATCTCTAAACATTAATAATCAAATCTTTGTGACTAAAAAAATATTTTGTAGCTTGTACCTACATTTATCGGAAAGGGTAATTAGTATTAGCATTTTAATCCATAAATGCTTTCATCATTTTCTAAATAAGGAGTGACTTAAGTATGAAATATATACTATTTCTATTTGAAGGAAGTTTTTATGGATTGATACTTAGTGAATTTTTTGAGATTCATGTCCAAACAATAAGATTGTTAAACATGTTTATATACTTCTTAAATATCAATTATACTAAATATAATCATGCATTAAATATATCTAATTTTATATTTGTTAAAATTGAAACATACTTATTGTAATAATATGTTATTATCTAATATCATTTGATTGCTTTGATTAAAAAAAAATCACAAGAATTGAAGTAATATACAACTAGTGGTTCTCAATTATTACAATAATGTCTTACATATGTAATCTAATAGCCACTAATTTCCACTCCAACTATAATTTTAAATATCAAATCACTAATATGAACTAAATGTGATATGGACAAGTACTTTATTGATTATAATGTTAAATTACGAGGACTCAAATTTGAAAATATTTAAGTTCACAACTGAACATATTTCTTTTCAACTTGTATGTAATTTTAAACATGGTAGTTTGACTTGAGATCTTATGTTTTGATTAGATAATGAAAGTTTGACTTGAGGCCTTATATTCTGATTAGACAGCCACTAACTTTGACTTCAAACATAACAGTTTTAAATAACAAATCATCAGTATGAACTAAAATGTCATATGGACAAGCACATAATTGATAAAAAAGTCAAATTATAATAACTTGAATTTGAATAAAATTAAATTCACAACTGAACAAATGTCTTTTCACATTATAATAAGTTGAATTTGAATCTATTTAAATGTCATATGAACAAGCACAATATTGATCAAAAAAGTCAAATTCTAATAACTTGAATTTGAATCTATTTAAATTCACAACTGAACAAATGTCTTTTCAAATTATAATAACTTGAATTTGAATCTAAAGTCAAATTATAATAACTTGAATTTGAATCTATTTAAATTCACAACTGAACAAATGTGTTTTCAATGGCTGAATTGATTGTAATCAATAGTGGTTTGATTAAACAGTCACCTTTTGGGAGGCGCCTACTTCTCTGAATATAGGAATCCATGATCTAAGCGATTTTGAAGGTAAATCAACATACAATGTCGGCAAGCAGCAGAGGGAAGTTAGATATATGTCATTCTCTTGAAAATCTGAACATGCAATCAGTGGGTATGACTGAGGTGTTGTAAAAATTCAAACTTTTTAATCTGACTGATAGTTTTTATGAATATATGGAAGCTGATGGTTGTTAGATGCTTGATTTGGTGTCTGATGAAACCAAAACATTTGACTAGTTGAATGAACATTCAAACTACCGACTGTGTCGGTTAGCATTTTTTGTGGGTAAGTTTTCATGTCAAAACATTCAGATTATCATAGATAAGTTAGATATATGTCATTCTCTCGGAAATTTATAGTTTGATTTGACTATTGGAAGTCTGAGGATTGGATATGACTGAGTTGCTGTGAAAAAATCAAACTTATAATCTGACCACTGACACACTTTTAAAGATGGTAGTCAATTCAAGCCCATAAGAAACCAAAACTTGTTAGATTGCCTAGAAATTTGAAAGTCTGAACATCCAATTAAAGATGGCCTTGACTGAGAAACTAAGTATCAAAGATTCATTTTTGATCTGACCATTTACTAAATCTGATCTCGCCTGATTCAAGGCATGGGAATCCCAAAACAAGAAGATCATGTGTTGAGTAGAGTGGTGATGTTATTGGTTAATAATAGTCCTTGTTATTCGTCAAAGATTGAATTTGCCACTTATCAATCTCTATGCCTTAACTCTTGTTATGGTATTGGGTAACGTTTTGATACCATTTTTTTCTAATTTTTGTCCTTCTACACTAAGTTTTGGTCTTTGTGGTTGGTAGTTGCACGAATCACACTTTTGCACCTCTTACACCACTTTAACAAAATTGCCTTATCTTTCTTTCTTGTCTTTGGTCACACATGTTATTTAAGGAAGGGTGTTCATACTTTAGTAGTTATTATTATTCAACATGTTTTACCTTTTGCCATGTTTTTCATTAAGGTCGAATGTTGATAGGTTTAAGTGGATCCCATGGTCATGCATCTTTATTTGATGAAAGATTCGTAGTCTTTCTTGTCTTTGGTCACACATGTTATTTAAGGAAGGGTGTTTATACTTTAGTAGTTATTATTATTCAACATGTTTTACCTTTTGCCATGTTTTCCATTAAGGTCGAATGTTGATAGGTTTAAGTGGATCCCATGGTCATGCATCTTTATTTGATGAAAAAATCGTAGATTTTGGATACGTTCCATGGATCAAAGAGCTATTAAGCATGGTTTGTCAATCTACATTATGTTTTATCATGTTGAGTGGTAGGTTTAGTATTTGTGTGGTCTAACTTCATTACAATCAGGCGGGCTAGTCTAGTGATTCCTAATGGCTATATATTGATGAAGTTAATGCACACGACCATCGATTGTAGTGAATTTGTCAAGGTTAATAAGTTTTCAAGTTGGATATATACAGATTGTATGTATCTTCTTTATAGGCAATGTCAATAGTGCCATAGTTATAATAGACTAAAAGTAAACCATTATGTTTTTGTTTAGGTATTTGAGGATTAGTAGAGGAATTATCTATGAATTAGCAAATAATCATCAACCATTGATCTAACTACTAAAGTGGATAGAAATATTGTGACATGTCATCCATGGACAAATCTAATATGCTAGTATCAATGGATCCCACTAGTCGAACTTAATTGTTTTAATCCAAATTTATAGATATTTAAAAGCACATAAATTTTAAATGCAAATAAGCATCAATAGTTAATTTAGAAGTGTAGACAAATATCATCTTGCCACATGTCAATAGTCAGTCTAGATTGCAATGTGTAATATGTGTTTAATGATTCAAATATTTATGGAAGATTTTCCTTATAGAACCACGGTTCTTGCAAATCATACATCATAAAATACCTCTTGTGTCAAGATCTTTACATATTTCTCTCTTATGTGTCTTATTCAAATGTTCACCCTTTGTGGGAGAAGTATTTTGAATCAATCTTTATTCACATGTTTTTTATTATATAAAAAGAGAAACAATGGTCTTTACAATTGGGACTGCAAATTTTAGGGTTTAGGGTTTGTGTTTTGCCTTTGAATTTTGAGAAAAGCCTTAAATATTAGTGTCCATGTGCCTGAATGTTCTATTATTGAATTGATGTGTTATCCTGGTCACAAATCTCTTAATTCATCACTTAGGTCATTTTTCGTTGTCTAACCAACCACATGCCTTGAACCTTTTTATTTTCCCGATCAACTCTTTTATCCCCTAAGTTATGTTTCCTTCTTAGGCCTTAATGTTATTTCCCCTATCACCCTAGCTAACCAATGTCTCCACATGCTCATTTATTGGTCTTAAGTTAGAATGTTCCCTCATGCTCCAACAATATTTATTGAAGAATGTAGTGAGTCTCATGGGTTGGTGGGGTAATTTTTTTATGTGGCCATTGTATTGAATTTCCTTGACTTTTGGATCTCCCTATGCTCCTACAAGAGCTAACGTATTAACATCTCAACCCACGTAGGTTGGTGGGGTGAAGTGTTAAAAGTTAAGTGTTGAAGTTTGAGATTTACTTTGCACCTTGGTGGCAATTACATGTCAAGCAATAGATGACCCACAGAACAACGAGATGAAGAAAATTTGACATTGAGGTTAGTGAGGATGCTAACCTTGCAACCTCGCAGACATTAGTGGATGGTTTGTGAAGCCTATGCAAGCTTGAAACACAAGACTAAAAGGTAAGGACCCACACCCCAGAACCCCGCAAGAAGATATGTCATATAAAATGGGAGTGAGATGGTGTCACATTTCATGTGGAACCTATTCAAGCTAGTAGATATTTGAAGCCCCACACCGAGGTTGATACATTGGAAGATTAGGTCATATGATAGTTGGTGTGTAGTGCATCTCTCATTTTCTTCCTGCATGACATCCCTATGGATGTAGTTTTGGCTTTACGTCTATGGTGGTGCCTCTGCGCACTTGGATGAGAAATCTTTTGCGATGCCTTAGTTTGGCTCTACATGCCTCATTGTGGATTTATTTGATTGGTGGTGCTTACCTTAAATGCTTGGATGGATATATGTTTACATTTTATGACCATGTTTGGGCCGTGTGGCATTGGTTCTTTCTTGGTGATTTGTATTGTGTGGTTGCATTGACAAATTACTTATTTCCTTGTGCCTGGTTGTGAGAAACATTGTGCACTTTCTTGCTCCATACCTAATTTAGGATGCTAGACCTTTTAAGGATATTATTATGAGTTTTGGACTTACTATGTCCTTGGTTATTTGGATCCAAGCTAGACTCTCTTATATAATTTTGTGGTTATTTGTATGTTAGGATCTTGTATTGACATTGTGAGATGCACCTGGTTCAATACATTCTATTGTTCATTCTGAATCTCTTTTAAGGTAGATGATAGGTTATACTTATGCTTTCAATGATGATCATATTTGCATGATGATAATGATAATATATGGTTTATTTCATATCTAAGGTTATTTTGATTATGTTTATCTTACTATGATTTCATGAGATTCACTGGTGTTCATGCTAGTGGTCATTGAGATGTTTTGACTTATTCACTAATGTATGTGTTAGTTGTCATCCAAAATTTGTTCCTTACATATTTGGTTGTTAGTTGTTTTTATATTTATTTGATAAATGCTCTTAAATGCTATTTAAATGCCTATATTAAATAAAATAATTATTTATGATGTTTATTGAGGATTAAATATGAAAAGATTGTTTTTGGAACATTTGAATAAATAAGAATGATTATGCCACTAAAATTTCCTTTCATTAATTTCATTTCTAGAGTATTACACGTGCTTCAACTATTTTTATGTGAACATCTACACTTGTTGTGCACATGATTCAGTGAACAGGTACTAGACAAAGACTCCACCTAGCATCATAGGTCTGAGTGTTTCTTTATCCCTGACAATGGCATAGGAGATAGTTATGTATTGGACACCCCTCATATTTAGCCAATATCATCCCTATATGGGTGATGTATCTATAATGTCATTATTAGACCTCTAGGTACCGCTTGGGTAAAGTTCAAATTTTATTACATAAATTGTGAAAGACCAATGAATTTTCTATGCATAGTCTATTATCTGTAGTTGATTGCAGTTGAGTTAATTTTAATATTAAATACTAATTAATATGCTATGAGGTTATTTTAATATTTTTTGGAAATTTTTTGCAGTGTTATTCCATTTTACTGGAATGGATTAATTTAATCCATGTTGGGTTTTGGGGGTTATTTAATTGGTTTTAATTTGACTTTAAGTCATTTGGATTTAATTTTTTTTAAAATTGTCCAAAAAATATCTTTTTGAAAAGTGTTTTTCTAATTTGAAGTTGAGTTCATTTTGACTCTTTTAATTTGGGATTTGAGAATTCACTCTAAACCTCTTGTGGAGAAAATTAATTTTTGCTTGTTGGGAGCTACTCGTTTGCCAAATTTTTGTGGGTATCGGCTCATTGGAATCATGGTGGGTTTTCTACAGTTTTTCAAGATTATCATCTTCTCGAGTGTTGTATTGATTTTTCTCTTTGTGTTTTGACTTTTCCTTCAATTGTGAGGTAGGGCACATCATATCTTTATCGTTTCTTCATACAATTGCTTAATTCTTGTTGCAATTTGATTGTGGGATGTTAAATTGTTATTTCCCCAGTTGTTTGAATATATTTGACACCTATTTGGGCTTGTATGTATTTGTGTATTCATAAATGATAATTTTTATGTTGTTAGGCTACCCATTTTCTCATACGAATTTAGATTGTGATTTTTATTGAATTTTTGGGATGTTGTGCATGTGGGAACCAATGCATTTTCTTGGAAACAAGAGATTCCAAGATTTATTTTTTAACATTTTTGGGATGTCCTGGATTTGTGTGGTCTCCAAAACTGGGTTTAGCCATGTTTGGCATGCTTTGAGTTTTGATTTTAGAAATTTTCCATGTTTTTAGTTTGTTCATATGATTAGAATTAATTGAGGAGATTCTGATTGTAAGATACTATTATCTAGACCCTCAATTTTATGCCAATAGAATGTGCTTGTGTGTTTTCCAGTTATTTCCAAACAATGATCGCCCTTTTGTAAAAAATTTCTTTTGACAGATTTATACTTGAGTTTGCTTGAGATTAATATTTTAGATCATTTATGAGAAATGTTGGCACCCTATGTGCATTCTTATGTTTGACCATCTTGGGATCCATGCTTTTGGTGATGAGGCAAATAAAGCATGCATTTGCACTACTTCATTGCCTTTTTTTATTGGATTTATTTATGATTGATTTGATATCGCATTTGATTTTTCTATTTTTACTCCTGAGACCGCATCCTTAGCATAGTTGAGTTATGCCTATTTGATGGGAACTTTGAGAGACTTGTACTCTTGGTTTAAGACCAATGATGGATGCTATGGCCTTCGATTATTTTTATTGTCGTGTGCTCTTTTCTTTGATTTATTGACTTTCATTTATGCTTTAGTTGAGGTCACATTTTTTATTTGTATGTATGGTGTTAAGATCGTATCCTTTGCATAATTGGGTTATGCTCATTGACATGATCTTTGAGAGACCTGAGCTCTTGGTTTGAGACCAATTGAGCATACCATGTGTTGGAACCCTAAATTTTTGCAAAAGTTAGAGTTCCCCATAAGGAGAAAAGTCCACAAAAACCTATAAATTCTCTTTTAAAACATATACCTGATGAATGAATTCACCTTGTGTGAATCAAAATACACAATGCTATAGAGTTATAACATTTTGTTAAGTATTAATTTTCCCTTCACAGAGATTTTTACTTAAGAATTCGTGCGTACCTTCCACTTGTCCACGCATCATGTTTTTAAAAGGATGTATCATTTTCCTTCGCTAAAAGCTCTATGATTATGTGTGATTTCCACTTGCCAGCATGACACATTTTTTGGGTCAAGCCTCTTTTTCTTTCAATGAAAGTCTCCACTTGAGCGCCATGTGTTTTATTCCAAAGTGCTAGCCGGTTTTCCTTTTATGGGTGGGTCCACGCAATTCTTAAATTTATGTCCTCATTGCGCAATCTACCATGTGGTCTCCTTACAGATGTTTGAGAGAATTCATTTTTCTTTCGAGACTAGCTTTCACTCATGTTTTCCACGTGGTCTTCTCACGGGCCTTTAGGAGAATTCAACATTCTCCTTGAAGGAGAGTTGACGCATGTCTGCCATGTGTCATCTTTGGGTTAAAGCAAGAGGATTCCATGTGTCTTGTCTTCGTGAGCTTGTTTTCTTTCAATTATGGTATTTTTCCCATGAATTAGCTAAGTGAATTCATTGTGAATTTGATCTTGGGTGATAGCTTTGAATATTTTCAAGGATTTGATCTGATGAGCTGGTAGTTGAGCATAATGATGAAAAATTTGATTTTGTTAGTGGATCAAGGGCTAGTTGTCAATTTTTAGGGCTAGTGATGGAGATCTCAGTTTCTCATCTCAGTGGTGTGTGACACATGGTGCATTTTTTATCAACTTTCTGATTAGGGTTTTTAGGCCACCACTTTCTAGCTTCTATATATTGTCAAATCTTTGTAATTTGAAAAGACTCTGAAATCTCTACCAATGAAGGATTATTCAAGGACTTTCACTCTTATGTGGGGAGATATTTTTGCAAGCCTTAAAATTTTAATGAGCATTTGAATCAAATAAATATAGAAATCATGGAGCTGGGCCTTTTCTTCTTTCAAGATTCATTGCTTCATGAATATTTTTTTGTGCTTTTCCTTGACTTCAGTGTATGTATTTTGGTTTTAGCTGGGTATATTATGCTTTAAGCTTTTCTATTATTTGATTATCTTTGTATGGTTTCACTTTATGTCTCATTCTTGAATAGTTATGCGTACATCTGTGACTATTTCTAATCCATATTTGATCAAAAGGATTGCCTTCATATTTCATTTTATGGAATAGCATGTGCATTTTAAAGTGTTCCAAAAGCTTGGCATATCATCTTTTACTGTTTTAATTAACACTTCTTCCAATTTTTTCCCTCTAAATTATATGAAGAGCCAACTTATAAAATACCAAAGGTTTCTCAATGAAATCACATAAGGTCCCCAATTCACTAAGGTTCCCATTGGATTCTTACCTTAAGAGAAATTTAAGGTATCAATATTTCTTTTCTGGAATGCCCGATGGGATGGAGTTAAACGCAGTTGCACAAATTCAATGCGTGTTTTGAGAGTTTTAGATTGAATGCAGGAAGAAAGTGTATGCAAAAAGAAGTGGTTGAGGTCCAATTAGAGCATAGACCTGTAATCACCTAAAATTGGTCTAGTCTAATCAGAGGCCTAGATATCAATTGAATTGTTCTAGGTCTGAATCAGGATATCAAATCTAGTTTCAATCTTAATTGTGTAATTGAATAAGATTGATTTAATTGCATAAT
Source organism: Thuja plicata (assembly GCA_018584345.1). Lineage (NCBI taxonomy): Eukaryota > Viridiplantae > Streptophyta > Pinopsida > Cupressales > Cupressaceae > Thuja > Thuja plicata. The sequence goes on from MU224199.1 coordinate 1,947,979, forward strand.
TCATCATTAATTAGAAATCAAATGATCAAACATCAAAGGTTCATCATCAAATAAGAGTAAATTAATTCATTAATTAATCCTAGCCTAATTAATCAAATCAAAATTAAAAATCCACATGGCTAGAGTTATTAATTAAATGACATTAATTAATTGTTCTAAAATCCACCTCCACATGGCTTAAAAGTCAACTTACGAACCAATCAAATGAGAGGACATGGATCACTTAAGGTTCTAATCTGAGCCTCTCTCTGTGGATCAATCCAAACCATCAAATTCAAATTTGAACTTTTTCCTCCAAAAGGAAATCTATAAAACTTGACTCAATCAAGGAATTTGCATACATATCATTCATTACATAGACATAATGCTAATTTAATTCTAAGATAATTCATTTTAGCAACATAATTGAGATCATTTCAGCTTGTGAAATATCATAATTAGATGTATTTGAGAATTTTTTATTGAATCTTCCATCATAGGATTGTCTATTCAATATGAATTAGTGATTATCTCAGAGAATTTTATGTAATTCAATTGGATCTTATTGTGTAGGAAGCAATATGATGATTTTAGTAGTTTAATGGCTTGAATTCAATTAAATTTGATGTTAATCTACCAATGTAATGTCTTATCGAGTGTTGTGTGGCAGCATTGCAGATATACAATAAAAACACATCACATTTTGACACCCACCATGGGTCTTTAGCCCTCATTTTCATAATTTTATCATATTTTATACTGCAAGACAGAGTGCAGGTTGCAAAAGATCATTTTTGGGAGAAGATTTCGTCATTTTCAGCTATCATTCCATTGTTTGCGGGAGAAAAGTGTCATTTCTGATCAACAAAACATTATTTCTAGACAATGTTTCATCACCTCCGGGAAGGTATAAATTTGTGTTTAATCGTTTACGCAAAATATTTCATCGTCTCTAGGGTTTTTAGTCATTTCTAGGGTATATTTCTTTGTCTCTATTGGATATAGTCATTTATGGTTAATATTTCATCATGTTCAGTAAACAGTCATTTTGGTTACTGTTTCCTCATTTTGGCTTAGACTGATAGAATAGTGAGGAATTTCTTGATCAAGTATCATTAAAGTAGCTTAACAATTGTCTACATGATGTTGTCAAATACTCAATTGATGAGATTTAAAAATAAAACACCAAACTACTAATGCTCGTCATGTAGGTTGCCTTGGAAATCAACTAAAAAATGTCTTTTGATAAGATTTTTAGGCATTTAAATGGAAATTTGAATTTGATTCTTAATCTGATCAGAGGATTATGCTCTTTTCCCACTGGAAAAATCAAAAAGTCAAAAGTTAGATCAAGTTTTGAGTTTAAATTCTTAGAAATTGAACCTTATTTGTCATGTTTTGTAACGGTTACAAGGTAGGGAAGTATGAAGTTTTCCTATTGGGAAAATACAACCCTAGACCCTTGATTCTAATCTAATTGCATTCTTGTTTTAATCTTTAGAGGGCCTTCCGGTTGAGGCAAAAATCTCTTGGGAATGACCTAAGTGAGGACAGGTAGACACCAACCCTTCCACCTCACTATAATTAAGACTCTTCCTTGAGATGAAAATCTTGGAATACTTAATCATTTTGTCCTTGGACCATTTTATTGATCTTTCATTGGACATGCTTGAGTATGTAGAGTTGAGCGGCTTCAATCTTGCTTGCGAGACTACACTCGCTTAGGTACACATAGGGCTATATGCCTCAATCCTTCCTTGTGTGAGACTGTGGGGGATGGTTATGAACAAATGCCTATATTAGATACTTTATTCTAGTAACCACCCAGTTAAACTCCAAAAGGGTGATAATATTTGTGCAAGGAAGATAGTAACTTCCCCAATACAATCGCCATATTGTGCCCTTATTAGTGCTTGGAGTACAATAATACAACATTGTTGGATCCATTGCGTGATCTTTAGTGGTTGTATTCTGATTAGCTATTCAGTGTGTACCGAAATCAGTGAGCAAATATTTTCATGCTAAGCCAATTTCATAGGGATAGGTTTGTTTGCATTTGTGACTTTACTCATGAAAAATCTAAAGAACATACACTCATTTCCAAGATAAAAGACATCATTTTGTTTGGCATGTGTGCATCACTAATTGAACAAGAAAAAATACTTGAAAAGATATCTAAGAAATAAAAAATTTGCAAGCTATTAACTATCATCCGGAAATAGATTTTGAATTATCCTAATAGGTCGTTGAGTGCATGAAAACATCATTTCTGGTAATAAAACATCATCTCTGGTCTTTTTTACATCATCTCCGAGGTTTTAAACATCGTTTCCTACATTAATTTATCATTTTCAGTTCTTGTTTGGTCGTCTCCAGGGGATTTCATCATTTTTTATTGTCATTCAATTGTCTCCAGTAAAAAGATCATTTATTTTTTTTGTTTCGTCATTTGAGGGGATGATAACATGTTTGATCATTTTAAAAATAAAGGGCATTTCTATACTTCTTCTGTCAAAATAAATTCACTTGTGGGATGCCCATTAAGTCTCTCTTTCAGATCCAATCATCATTGATACATATATCTAACATCAAACCGTGATTTTTCACAATTGATTCAATTATTCTTTGTTTCAACAACCTGTTACTAGTTTCAATTGGTTGCATCAACTTTCTTGTCATAGAGATCACTATCAAGGTCAACCTAATCTTCATCCCGATCTCTAACATCATCCAATCATCAACAATTATCTCATATTTGACCAATTGATACACTAGCCTATCAATATTGAAACAAATGGTGATAGATCAATTGTCATTTTAAATCAAGGATTGTCCAATCTTACCTGGTGTGGACAAGAAGTCATCAATTAAAACTTGTATTTGATCAGAACAAAATCAGACCCAAGACCCTTCAACTTCTATTCAAATTTCTAATTTGGAGTCTCATACTAACGACATCAATATGGAAATGCCAAAAAATGAATGGGCTACCAATTTCCATATTGATCAGCAAGATGATGAATAAAATACATCCGATGAATATATTAAGAAAATCCAACAACACCCAAAATTCCAAAAGATCATGGATCTAGAATTATCATTTATTTCAACTAGTAGTTGATCTAGAACCAGATTCAAATCAAGACCCTTCCACTTCTTGTCAAACTTTTGATCAAGAACCTCACATCAATAACATCAATATGGACATGATAGAAAATTAATGGGCTTCTCATACCAACACTGATCATCATGATGAGGAAGAAAAGACATCTGATGAATATGTTAAGAAAGTCCATCAAGACCCAACATTCCAAAAGATCATGGACAAAATTTTAATGCTTGATAAATAAAAATAATTTATGCATCTAGCATCCATGAGAATCAAGTTACCTTAAGAATTTGATGTTGAACAACTCAAAATGCATGTAGAATAAATTCCTATGGCTACTCTTGTTAAATAGATTGAAGCATTGCAAACTCAAATTCTTGACATAAAGAAAGAAAAGGACATATCTTTGAAGAAATATTCACTAGACACAATTTGTCTAATGCCTTTTGATTTTAGTCTTCATATGCCACCATTTCCACCCAATGTAGACATACCAAAATATGACAAGTATACACAGATTAGAGATCCTCAAGGACACATACTAGAGTTTTATACTAAATTAGTATGGAATTTATTCATGAACAAACATACCTTATGATCATGTTTTCGCATAGCTTAGGTGGACAAGTGACAAAATGGTTTTCTAAACTACCAGCTAGGATTAAAACCTTTGAAGAAATGGTTAATATATTCATACAACAATATTCATATAACATCAAGCATCCCATCATAATGATAGATCTATGCAACACCAAACAATATGTGGGTGAACCTTTTATCTCATTTTTGTACAAATGTAGAAGGATCTTTGTAAGATATCCTTGCTTGACTCCCAAAACTGAGAAGATGGATATCTTTGTCAATATTCTTTTTACAGAGATGAATCACTATCTTCAAATTCAGTGTATTCCAACATTTGACAAACTGATTGAGATGGGGATAGAATTGAAGATAGCTTGGTTTAAAAAGGAGAGATTAAGATTTATAAATATTCCAAGGGACCTTATACTACCCTGAATAACAACCAAGATAAATCCAAGTATTGGAAGAAGAATATAAATGTTGTAAATGATGGGGTAGTGGATACTCAAAACATAAAATCAAAACAACCACCATTTAATCTTTCTACTAATACTCCCCTGAATGTTCCTTATAGCATGTCTACCTTACGAATCAATCAAGAATCAAAATAGAAAAAAATACCTTTCACGAATGGTCCCAAAAGGAAATTCACACCTCTTGAAGAGTCTCTCGAATCAGCATTACGCAAGCTTCTCACTCACAAGTTTATTACTCTACCTGAAGCTAGACCTTATGAACCACCGGTCAAACCAAAATGGTGGAATGATGCTCAGTATTGTGAATATCATCAGAATACAGGTTATAAGATTAATGAGTGCATGAAGCTTAAACATTTATTGCAAGACTTGATTGATAATGAAGTAATAACTATGGATGGACATAAGATGAACAAGGATCATACAAAATTTAAAACACCATTTCCTAGCTATGAGAAAGGAGAATCTTCCAACACCAAAGGTAATCAAGTGAATCATACTTATTCTCATGAAAATACAATCAACATGATAGATTAGAACATTAATGTGCTCATCATTAAAGACAAGCAAAAAGATGAATCTACTAGTGCGGTAACAAGAGGTCAAGCTAAAGTGACATTGAAAAGCAATTCTTCAAAATTACCGAGATTATCAAAGCCAACATCAACCAAACAAGCCTCATCATCTTCATCATCCAATTATATTTTGGTTGATCAATTGCAAAGAACTCTTGCACAAATATATATTCTCGAATTACTCAAAATTTCTCCATCACACAATAATTTTTTTGAAAAGGCTCTAGTTGAAACAACTATTCCTAATTGGGGGCAGCTAGTGACGATCACTCATGTCCTATACTTACCACATTATGCTGAGACAAGCTCCAATGAATATGAATATGACTCATTTTTTGATGCTACAATCGACATTAAATTAGATGTGATACATAAATATATATTTCTATTTGAAAAGGGACAAATATCGGGTGTAAGACCATTTGAATTTGGTTCACAAAATATTGACGATGACTTGAGTGAGAATAGTGAGCTTATTTTTGATCTAAGAAACCTTTAGGAAAGTGTTGTTATAGACCTTGTAGATACTTTCAAAAGCTATGAACATAATTCAATCATGAATTTAGAGACATTTGAAACCAATCTTAACAATATCTTACAGCTAGTCCACTCTAAACTTGTTGAATGGACCTTGTCTGAACCTGTGGATATACCCGTATTACTCGATGACTATGGTATGGATTATTAACTTAATGTAGTAGAACCCTTAACTCCTTCCACCAGTGAATCAAATGTGCAGTCGATAGGGGAAAATATCAAGTTCTCTAGTTGCAAAAGAAAAGAGAAAATAAATCAAGGATCTGGGGGTGTAAACCCTTCTATGGTAGTCTTAGATTCATAAAAAGTAAAAATAAAGGACATCTCCAATAGTGAAAACCTCACTAAGGTATTAGAGGATGGAAACCTTGATATTCTTCTAGAACACTCTCAAGAATGATCTCTTGTGCTCATAGAACCTACTCAACTCGTCAATCTTGGTACAGAGGAAACACCACAAATTATACAAATTTATCTGTCATTATCTACAGAGGAGAAAAAAGAATTACACAATTCTCTAAGGAGAAGAAGATAAATTTTGCGTGGTCTTATTCAGACATGCTAGGAATAGATCATGATCTCATCATGCATAACTTGTCTATAGCTCCAGGAGTGAAGCTAGTAAAATAGAAAATGAATCCTCATATTGCACTCTTAGTTAAATCAGAACCGAAAAAACTATTGAAAGCAGGATTTATCAGAGCAATTGCATATGCTGAGTGGATATCTAATATAGTTCTAGTATCTAAACCATACAAGTCCATCAGATATTTTACAAACTTTTGAGATGTAAACTAAGTGTGTCCCAAAGATGATTTTTCGCTACCAAATATAGATGTCATTTTGGATCTCACATAAGGATATGAGATGTTATCACTAATGGATGGTTTCTCGGGTTATAATCAGGTTAAAATTGCTCTGGAAGATCAAGACAAAATAAATTTTACCTTTCCCTGGGGCACTTTTTGTTGGAATGTAATGCCCTTTGGACTGAAGAATGCTAGGAAAACATATTAAAGAGAGATGAAAACAACATTTCATGAAATGGTTCATATGAACATGGAGGATTATGTCAATGACACCCTAGGAAAGTCCCACAACAGAAAAAAAAATCTAGAAGATTTAGCTAAGATTTTGGACAGGATGGAACACTTTAAGCTTAGGTTGAATCCAAAGAAGTGTGCATTTGGGGTTACTTCTGGAAACTCATAGGATACATAGTCTCTTCCAAATGAGTTGAGGTAGATCTGGATAAGGTAAAATAAATCATGGAGATGAAATCACCCAATAATATCTGTCAAGTACGGTCATTACAAGGTAGGATACAATCAATTTGAAGGTTCATTGCTCAACTGACTGATAAAACACATCTATTTACCAAAATTATGCATAAAGGAATCACCTATCAATGTGATGAAACATGTGATATATCATTTAATAAACTCAAAAAATATCTAGAAAATCCACCAATTCTAATGTCTCCAATACTAGGAAAGCCATTATTTCTATATGTCTCAGAAACTAACACTTCATTCGGGGAAATCTTAGCACAACAAGATGAAAATGGAAAAGAAAGACTGATATATTACATCATAAAAATATTGGTTCAATATGAAATCAATTACACAGTCATTGAAAAGGCTTGTCTTGTGGTTGTATTTGCATCAGACAAGTTAATAAATTATATGTTGGCATATTCGATCAAGTTGGTAGCCAAGATTGGTCCTTTGAAATATCTCCTCAACAAAGAAACATTAATAGGGAGATTGGCTAAATGGTTGATAATTCTCAGTGAATTTGATATATAATACGTGAAACACAAAGCTATCAAAGGACATGTTATCACATACCATCTAGCTAAAGCACCAGTACTAGGAGACAATCCTATAATGATGGAATTCCTAGACGAATCAATTTTTCTCATCACTGAACACTCATAGAAAATGTATTTTGATTATTCCTTTACTCAACAAGGATCTAGAGCAGGTATATTGTTCATTTCTCTAAAAGGATATACAATAACCAAAGAATAAAAAATTATATTCCCATGTACCAACAATATCACAAAATATTAAGCATTAGTCAATGGATTGAAAATGACATTAGAATGGAAGATCACTAAATTACATATTTATAGTGATCCCCAGTTGATAATAAATCAAATCAATAATGATTACTAGACTAAGGATGACATGCTAGTGCCATATAAAAACATAGCAGATGATTTGAAAAAGTACTTCATATGCATAACATTTGAGAAAATTCTTTGTGCAAACAATCAAGCAGCGAATGAAATGGCCAACTTAACATCTTTATTACAATTGTCAAAAAATCAAGCGCATTATGAATTCCTGGTGGAAGAGTTACCTTATCCTACCTATGATTGTCCTGACTCTAAACTAGTGTGCCAAATTGTGAGTTTTGAGTCTCCTCACTATGAAAAATCCTTGATTACATCATGACCAAAACTTTACCCCATAGTGTATCTAAATTTAAAAAAAAAAAACCTCTTTCGCCAAGCCTCCAAATATTTAATCATAATTGATGATTTGTATCAAAGTGGTTTTGACGGTACTTTAGTAAGATAATTAGAATTGATTAATCAAACACAACTTCACAAGAAGTCCACAAAGGTATTTTTGGATCACATTTGAACAACCTTACTCTAGCTAAGAAACTCTTACAGATTGGATACCATTGGCCCACAATGGAGAAAGATGACATCAAGTTCACGAAATCATGCAAGAAATGACAAATGAATGGTAATCTCATACATGTCCCAGTGAGAGAATTGTTACCCTTCATTACACATTGGACTTTTAAGAAGTGGGCCTTTGATTTAATTTCTCAAATTAACCCATCTTCTTACAATGAACATAAGTTCAGTATAACAGAAACAAAATACTTTATGAAGTGGGTTAAAGCTATACCACTGATCACTGCTACAGGGAAAAAAATCTCAATGTTTATCCTTAACTATATTATCTAGAGATATCCTTCAAGACACACATATATAAGCACAAGGGAATTGTTCCTAGTTCTAGACCCTAACTGGACTCCTGCGAATATACTTTTTGATCTTGAGAAAATCCTCAGCCCTCCACCTTCTTGTACAGATCCAAAATCTCCCTTCCAAGATATAGGTAGTATCTACTCTCTCTAAGATTACAACCTACTCTTTCTGAGATCACAATCTAATCTCTCCTCATAGAAATCCACAAAACTCAAAGTCTATTCTCCTAATTTCCAAAATCTTCTTCTCTGAATCTCCTTCCCAATCCCTTCTCCAAAAATTTCCCTCAAAACAAATACCCGACTATATGGTTGGAGGGGTTTCTTTAAGGGAAGAAACTTCTCCAAGTAGTATAGTTGGTTTAACAAAAATTAAACAACTCTCTCTCATTCACGTGAACCTATGATTGCAAATTTAATTTTTTTAATAACTCCATTAACTTACTAAGTCAACAAATATGATAGTTATAAATTGGATTAACAAATAACTCACATAGCCCAATGGTAACTAGCTAGCCTTACTTCTAGGAGGTCTCGGGTTCCAATCTCTTAGACAAGATAGTTTTGTTAAATAGTTAATTTAGATTTATTTTTTATATTTTTTATTACAAATACCATATTTACATCATAAGTATATTTACACACACACACACACACACACATTTAGGCATATGTGTGTGTCCACTCGTATATACATACACAAATATATTAAATTACACTACATAATCTAATACATCTATATTTATATATCTTATGAGAACCAATACCAAGAATCTTAGTACAACAAAAAACCTAACTGACATGAACTATTAGAATATAATCACTATACCAAACACAATTCCAAATTCATACAAAACAATGACACTGCCCAACCCAAAAGTAAGGTGAATTCCCTAATCGGGAACCTAAGTCAAAAAATGTTTCTTGAGAGAACCTCAGCAATATCTCCACAACAAAAATATTCAAGGATTTTGAAGGCACACTTAGACCTGTGTAGTTAGGTGGAGTCGATGCCTGGTACCTGCATCCTACATCACCAAGATGAGAAAATCATATACACCAATATATATAAATAGTGACATACAAGGAGGGGGAGTGTAAAATCATGTAGATCTCTTGTAGAAGTAACTATGACGGCATCTCCTCATCCTACAAGCACATCAGATAGTAACAATACTAAACCATGATTGGGTTAGTATTGTTATCTCCAAAATAATCATAATCTAAAAATGAAATAAAATGGGATAAATTATCATCATTAAAAATGTAATCATGTATAATAGAAGAATACTATAATAAGTCCTTAAAATGATAATCAACCAAATAATCTAAATCATTTATAAACTTTCATAAAGATGAAGTCATTATCCAAGCATATACTCAAGTTGCCTCATCATCTAATCTAAATAAACAAAGCATAGAATCCATAATAACCAAATGTAATAATCTTGTCCATATCCAGACCCAAATGTTAGGTTACTAGGGTGGGCACTACAGATTTGATAGAATTCATGGTTTCCCTAATGAAATTCCTACTGAGATAAGGAATCATTTACCAATGTTTAATTGGAAACGATTTGAGTCAACATGTCAGAATTTGCTAGAGTTTTCAGATTTAATGGGCGACTTTGAGATTTGTGAGGAAGATGTTTTCATGAATCTTTTTGTTTAGAATTTGAACGAGGATGCTAGGGATTGGTTTTCCTTTTTTCCATCTGGTTCCATTTCTTCATGGGAAGAGTTAAGTTCAACTTTCATAGAGCAATTTGGTGAGAGAATAAATGGAAGTGATATGTTGAGAATATTGATGGGGATTGAAATTGAAGAAGATGAATTAGTTCCATCATTTAATATTAGATTTGCAAAGACATTAGATGATATTCCAGGAAGCTATATGCCCAACGATAAAGTATGTTTAATGATTTATTTGGGTGCTTTTGATGAAATTATGAGCTTCTTGTTGAGAGATAAAGAGCCTAAAAATTTACATCAAGATTTTATGACAACGATGGACATTGAAAACAATTTGAAATATGGAATTACAAGAGGTTTTCCTATCTATTTCTATTCATTTTCATAGAACATTTAATATTGAAGGAGGGTGTGAATAAAGAAATAATATTCATTATCAAAGTATTGACATCTATGTTGATCATACTAATCATGTTGTTGTATGTGCTCCAAATCTAAATGCGAGTGAAGAGTGCTTGCTGCAAATAGTAGTTGTCCCTCATAATAATGATAAAATGGATAGTGAGAGATTTTGTAATAATGTTGATGCATAGATGGATATGAATTTGGGTTTCACGCCATATAATATGCTCACTAGTTATTCTAATAATGAGGCTGCAGGAAGAAGTTGTTTGTAGTCCAATGTTGAAGATGAGGAAGAAGAAAATTATTCATCAGATAAAGGTGATGATAATGTGCATAGTTTTGATGAATTTGATTCATCTTTTCATGAATGAGATGAATTTTACGTCGAAGCTCCAAATAATGTTCCATCAAAGTTTATTGATTATGTAATTGCAAATGAAGATTGCATAGTGTGTTCAAATGAAGAAGATATATCTCAGCCTATGCTTTGGTAACATGAAAATGTTCAAGACAATATTTATGAGGATTTAATTAAGGTGTGTGTGCCTAAAATTAATGTTACAATTTTGTGTGATATTGTTGTCCTATTAATTGCAACTATTCATACAAAAGATCAGTTTTCTTTTCATCCTTTTTATTCTGCAAGTGTTAATCAACCAACACATATGGTTGAGGAGGAAGAAGATCAATGGTCAAAAGATAAGTATGATACCTTTTATGCTGAGGATGATGGTCATAATATGAATTCTTATTTTTATGAAAGATGCAATGTTGAACATTGTTTCAGTCTAGATTCAGTTTCTTCTTTTCTTGATGAAGATGATTACGATATTAGGATGGATGGTGTTTTTAGTTAAGTTTCTATTGCTTTATTTGATGAAGATGTAGATATGGACCAGAAATTTACTTTTCATAATGTTTATAAGGGGGATTTTAATTTGGTTTCTAACCCTTTGTATGAAGAGATAATTTACAAACCACATGTTATAGATAATGTTTTAGTTTGTGAAGCCGATGATGTACATGAAGCTAAATCAGAATTTTTATCTCCTTTCCACCTAGTTGAGTTGGAGGTAATGTATGGTGAGTTTTGTATATTTCATGAGGCTACATTAATTTATGATGGATGCATTTCTTTTCCACCTAATATTGAAGAGATAAGTGATACATACTTTCTTGATTATAATTTTTATGAAGGATGTGATAATTGGGAGAGCATGGGTGTTTAAAATTATAGAATTATTTTGCAGCTCATGAATGTTGATATATGTGGAAAATATGTATATAGTAGTGTTTCCAGATTACTGTTCCTATATGTTTATGATAATTAAACATTTGACAAAGTTAAATACTGGTGTTACAATTTTGGTGGCCCGGGGCCACCAAATAAGAATTGGGTCTATTTTTTGCTTGAAGTGGAATAAGCTCTATGGAAGATGGTTTGGTTTTCTTCACCATTATATTATGATATATTTGTATTCCTAAAAAATACATACATCCCCAGATGGAGCCACTATTGGTACTCTCAAATTCTTGAGATTACCATGTTGAAAAACTTGTGAAGATGTTGAAACCACCCTTTGTGCACTTAGTTGAGATGCCCAGTTTTGGCATTCGATATCCAGGTACCTTGTGATTTTAATGTCACATTATCTAAAATGTATGTCCCTACTTCACATGCATCTCATATGTTATTTCGTAGCCCCATACTTTTAGATTGAGTGGTTTTGTAAAGTGCATGTTTCAGGAAGTTTGCCAAATCTGCATTTTTGCCCAAGTGTGAAACAAGTTGAACATGCCTACCTTTGGAGTCCTCATTTTGTTCCCTACTAAGTGTCATGGGAAAATAACTTGGGGATATATATTATTTTCTTGCCAAATATTTTAAGTTTCAAGTTTGGCCCCCTACAATTAGTTTAGCTATATGCCCAGTTGAAGGTGTTTTGTATAAATCTGCATTCTGCACTTGTCCCAGCTCGAAGCTATGGAAAGAAAAAGATGATGGATGTGGCTGCCTTGATTTTGACTACCCAAGAGTTTCAGAGGGTCAATAAAGAGCTGAGACAGGTCACAGATTTTAGAATCTTGACCATTTTTCAGGTCGAGTAGGCCAATGTGGAAACCAAAAGCTTAAAACCTAAGATTACATAATGTCGAGGATGTGATAGAGTTTTAAGAAAAGTATGCACATGGGATATATCCCACATGAAAAATGAATGGGGAAGCTTAGTAATTTTTATATGATGACACATTACAATTAACTTTCCAATAAGGCATGAAGCCTTTTGGCAAATGGCTCGCGCGTGGAGGGGACAAAGTGGAGGTGATTTGGTGGTGTTTTGGCAACGTGAAAAGTGATATATAGATGGTCGGTGATGTCAGCATATTTTTGTTAACCCATGCAATGATGTAGACACTGATGTTGTGGAAACTTGGATGATGTGTTAAATTGTGCCAGACGGGGACACGTGGATATCGGTAGCGAGTATGAACTTGATACTTGGTTCCTTGGAACAACTTCGCAAGGCTATGACACATTTAACAACAAATGTTGTGACCTTATGACAAGAAATAGGTAATGCCAAGTCTTGAGGTCATAGGTTTCCTAGGAAGTTGGTGGATAATGCTACGGAGATGCACTCATCTTAGGCACAAGGTTGCAGGTCAAGTTTCCTGTTACCAGATAATGTTGCAAACCCGCGCATGCTTAAAATTGGTGCTAGTTCACAAGATCGCTAGTTAGGCTAGCGCTTAAGGACTTATATTGCGTTCTTGTGGACTTGTCAAATTCTACCACATGTGAGGAGTTTCCATATGGCAGTCAAGGGAGTATTGACCAAGGTCAGTAGTGATCTGAGGTTCTGTTTTTTTTATGTTTTTGTACATGTTTTGTTCAAAGGAGGTTGGCAAAAATGGATAAGTTTCAGAATGTTTTGATGCCCTTGGAAGAGATTCTCTAAGGACCTTGCACTTTCACTTCTCTTGTATTGCACCCACATAATGAGATATATTTGTGAGGCTTTGGTGTTTGTTACTCATGATGGTTACATTTTGTTTACTCCCTGATGTAGTTGATGCATGATAGAGTGGGCTAGTGGAGTAGCATGACCTATATGGAAATATTCCTATGTAAATAATTTTTCGAGCATATCAAATTTCTTTTAGTGGTGCAAGGGGGAAGCACAAGAGGTTGTTTATGTTAGAAACAAAGGTTCTTTTTGTCTTTTCCTGGTATTATGTTTATCACGTAGTAATGAGCTAGTGATAGGTGTATTTCTCAGCCTAAATCTTATTTTCCCCCTTGTTCATATACAAGGGATACGAAGGCCATGAGATGGGGTTTTGGTTCAAAGTTTGGAAGATAGTTCCAATCTTTATGGTCCCAGTAGGAAGTTTTACTGAGTATGAACAACATTGTAAAATCATTTCATAGAGCAAATTTGATGTATGCATGTTGAATATTTTGCAAGTTTTGAGTCTGTAGGTTGTATTGATGTTATATGTCAGAGATAGAAAAGGGGTTTTGTTGAAATATAATTATGACTCAGATCTCTCCAATGTGCAAACTAGTCAAGTTTTAAATGGAATAAAATAAATATTTATTCTCATTTAGTGTCTTGTTGTGAGATATACGATTTTATATTCATGCTTTGATCTAATGGGTCAATTAAATACTTGATAGAAGTTGGAAATTTGTTGGGATTGTGTAGGGATTTGATAAGTAGGTTGGGTTAGGATTTTTGTTGAAGAATATTGAAGGAAATATTCTTAGATCATAAATTATTGATGAAAATCTGTTATATAATGTTGTTTTATGATGACTCAAATTCGTAATGGGATGATGCACTGATCTTATCGATTGTGGGTTTTACAAGTGTGTTCTTATTAGACTCATGTTGTTTCTTTATGCAACAAAAATGATTAAAATCATGAACATATTTACTTTTCAATATTTTTTTGATTTATTTTATATCATGCTCCATAGCAATTGAGAATTATTAAGTAATTATCTATTACTTATTATTTTCTTGTTATTATTGAGCCTCTTATGAGGTAATACATTTATCAAATTCAAGGTTATGTTTAATGAAGGTAGTATTGTACTGAGTTTAGGTTTACCCGCCTTGGTCTTGCAGAGCCAAAAGTGTATGGGGATTTTTAAATCCTTGTTATTTGGTCTAGTCATTCATGGGGGTTTGATAATTAGAGTTGGAAACTCTTTAGTATTTGTAGAAGAGTGTATTGGTAGCTTTATGTAAGCGTAAAACTATTTTGGGAACCAACAACCTTCATCAACAATTTAAACATCATCATCAATATTTTTATCTACCTTCTCCTTATCTCCCATAACATAATCACCATCTGATAAAGTCATTGGTATATTATTTTATTCATCTTCTTGACCTCCAAAAAATAAGTTGATTGGTATGAATAATATGAATACATCAGGTGCATCATTATCATCTTCAAGGTTTTCTACCAGTTCAATGTCATGGAAAGTGATATCATCATGTGTCCTTTCATTATCATCATACCATTTGTTCATTAGGATTTTCTTAAAAAACTCTTTTGTATCTTTTATCATCTCATCTATTTTACCAATCATTAGCTTGTTGATTCTTATCTTTCTCAGGAAATGTTTCTTTTCTTTATCAAGAATGATATCTTTCTCATCTTTTGCAATCACAGGACATAGATTCACCAAAATTCTTTCTCTAATCCTCTTGTCCTCTTCTAGTGCTATTAATCTTCTTCATTCTATAATATCATATAATTAATAAGGTATATCACCTTTAATCTCTACTAAGGTTCTATTGTATTTATTCAAATAGAAAAGAACTCCTTCCTCAAGTGTTTTTCTCTCTTTCTCATCATATTTATTATAATACATCTTCAAGTGAACCAAAATACCATAATCTTTTATATTATTAAGCACATCATTAATAGTGAAATATAGTTTACTAGTACTAATAGTTTTAGGCTTGTTACTTGTTGGTTCTTCTCCTTATGATTGTACACTTACTAATCTTCCAGCCACAACTCCCTCTTCTTTCAAGTCCCTGATACCATCATCTGATTTTGTCTCGTCACCCTTATCATCTTCTTTTTCTCCCTTTTATACCCTTTTTTTCCTTTGACTTCATTCGTTTGCTTGTAGGGTTTGATTTGTCCTTAGTTTGTATGATTGTGAGTGAGTGGGATTTGGTGTGGATGTCCTTTATTTAGATGATTTACTTGTAGGGGAAGGATTCATCTTTGCGATACTTATTGGTGTTTGCATTGAACTCCTTGTTTGTCTTTCCCTTGATGAAGATGAAATTAGAGTGGAAGTGCTAGGTGCAACAAAATCAGTAGCAATAGAAATCATATTACCTTCCTATATTTCCTTCTTTCTCTATTCCTCTTCATGTTGATTCCTTTCTTCTATCATTTGTTCCTTAGAAAATCCCATCCTTTCACCTACAATATCAACTTCTTTTCTAATCCTTCTATCCCTTTCAATATTATGTAGCTTATTGTGAACTTTGTTACTCTTCTCTTCAGAAGCTCCAAACCTTTCTTCATTAGGATCGATAGGTTCACTAAGAAATTTATTGACCTAAATTTGAAGCACATCATGATCCACTTCATATCCCATGGGCATAATCTAAGATGTTCCTAACACCACTGCTTCCATCAAGAATGCATCTATTTCCACCATAAAACAAATAGTATCTTCATATTTCTCAACTATTTCTCTTGGAATTCTATACATGTTTCACATTTCCATCAATCCATAAATGATTTCATTGTTTTCTAAACTTTATTCTATAGTAGACTACATCGATCACATTCAATGATCCATTCAATTCAAGGGTTAGGTAGATATTTTTCAATTCAGGGGCTAGGCAAAGATTTTTCTTGAAAACTCCCCCTTAGGTCTTTGACATAATCAATTTGTTGAAGAAATCTCCACACAAGATGGTATTTTGATCTTTCCATTATAATCAATCTGTTCTTTCCTCACCCATGTCTTACTCGTCTACTTCTTAACTTCTTCAACATCAATCTATTTTCCCTTGTCAACATTCTACACCTTATTTCTTTCAACGAAAGCTCTCATATTTACAATAGCATTATTGAGTCCGCAAAACCTAGCAATGTGACCTGGATTATTGTATTTGAAACATATCACATTAGATTGTCCATTCCTGAAGTTTTGTTTCTTTATTCTCAATCTACATTTATTTTCCATGTGTCCAAAGTTATTACATTTGTAGCATGTAATTTTCCCATTGTTCATAGAATTATTCACCACAACTCTACATATGCTAGATTTGTGTTTGCAGTTGTTACATTTGAAACATTAACCTGAGAATGATGTATTATTTGACTTATTACTATATTAGTTTACTTGACAACCAAACTTATTGCAGACAAAGCATCTCCCATTGAAGTTTTTTGCATTAGGATTCTTCTTAGGTCTCTCATTATAATTGTCTGATAAAGTTTTATTCTGACCATATCCAGATCTTTCACCATTTTCAAAACCAAGTCCTTGTGTATCCCCTTTTGACTTCTAGTTCTCAAGTTGTTCAAAAAGATTCACTGAAATAGATTTGAATTTATCTTTGAATTCATTAGCAAAAACAATCTCACTTCTAAGTATTTCATTAACTCTTTCAATTATTTCTCATTATGTCTGGACTAATGAAGATCAAGGTGCAATTTTTGAATCTCACAATTTAGTCTATGACACTCCTCAGAATTGTCCTTCAATCATTTCTCAAGACGTTCTTCATTATTTTTCTTTGCTTCAATCTCCTTAGTCATCTTTATAACCATGGATTCCATCTCATGTTTCAAGTTATCTTTATCTTTTGCAAGCTACTCACATTCATCTAATTTTTATTTCAAGGATTGAGAATCATTGCTTCCTTTCTGATTTAGCTTCTCTATAAGATCTTTCCCTTTGTTCCTATATTTTTTTAATTGTTCCTTCCTAGTTTCAAGGAATATTTTAGCTTACTTGATTCTTCCTTCCAATTCTAGGTTATGAGCATTTGACTTGTCAAGATCTTCAAGCACAAGCAAGAGGTGCCTTTGGACACTACTAGAAACTGTTGAATTAGCCATTAGGATCTTTCTCTAACTGTTAGACTTCCTCTAAGGAACTAGGCTCTTATACCAATTGTTAGTATTGAGGAAAACTAAGAGGGAGGGGGGTGAATTGGTGTTCTAAAATTTATAACCTTATTAATATGATTCTTCAACTATAAACCAAATGCAATGGAAAGTAAGAAATGGAGACATATAACACACATCCAAAACATCATAACACCATTATTTTTATTGTGGAAACCCTATTAGGGGAAAACCATAATGGGGATGGAAACCACAAATAATTACTCTACAGAAGTAATAACTCGGTTAAATGTTTGAGTACATAAGGGGAATGCACATGCATTCAGGCACACTTCCTAGAGATCACTACTCAAATACAAAAGAGGATTATAACCCTTAGGAAAGCTCACTAATTTACAAAAAATATTTGACTACAATCCAAAATGATCAACTAGAAGATAACATCATATATGCCAAAATAGTTCCATGTAAGTATAGTACAAAGTATCTTCTTTAACTATCCATTGAACCTCTGATTACATATCCTTCACACATACAACATATATCTACAATATATCTAACCATCTCTATATCATTTCATCATAAAAAATTGATATTATATATCCATTTATAAAATAAATATCTTCACTCGTTGACCTCAAGATAATTTTAAGCAACGTGTGAAGTGTCGGCCAAATCTATACCCAAAATGTGTTCCTAACTTTGAAAAGCTGCATATATCTTATTGTTAGGATTAAGCAATACTGAGAGGAGGTGAATCAATATTGTAGTAATTTGTTATTAAACTTATTAGATTCAAACTTAACCATGCAATTGTAGATATAAAGAGAACATGCACATAAAGTTAACAACTCATGACACCGTGATTTATTAACGAGGAAACCCTATTAAGGGAAAACCCTGGTGGAGACTATACACACAAATAATGCACTAAGAGTATAATGTCCCTGTTAGGAGACCTATCCATGTTAGGAGATGAGTATTGCATTTATCAAAAATCCCTATTAAGGGATAGAAACCCTATTAGGGGTAATACAAGGAGCTCACTGCTCTTACAATCCAAAATTGTCTCTATAATGACTTATCATAAAAGATGAATTGTACAAGCATCTTCTATACTTAAGTAGTTCCTATAATAGCTTGCAACATCCTCTACATTGTTCTGAGATCCCAATTCATCCATGTATCTCACATTCCACCTCACATCTCAAAAACATCTTTACATATATACCTGATCTCATAACCCTCCTAGTCATCTCACAAATGTATCACAAAATGTGTTCAACACATAACCCAATAGAAAATAGACAATGGGATATCATACATCCAAAAAAATAGGATAGGACCCGACCAAAATCAAAATAAGAACTTCTAGAATACGTACACTACTCCTTAAAACATTGTGACCACTCATGTGCCATGTTCCACTACTATATTGTCTTTGCATACCCAAAACATGTAACTCTCACCAATCAGCTCCAAAATAAAAGAGAACTTAACTGTAGCTATAATAAATCCCATAATACATCCATCTAATCTTGCATGATGTAAATCATCACATACTATGCTCACTAGTCAAAATAGTGCAACTGTATCCTCTCAACTGCTTCTAGACATAGTCATTTTTTCCAAAAATGAACAACCAAAACTATGTTTTTCTCCAAGTGATCATACCAATGAGTAGTGTTTCCATAAATGACAGCATATATGCTATCCTTATTAGGCCACTTGTTAACAATCTCCTCCTTTGGAATTGATGGCAACACTTAGTGAAACATAACTAAGTGCCCAAAGTCAAACTATTGTCTATACATCTTTAATCATTCTGTTAGGATTGGATTATACTAAGAGGGGGGGTGAATCAATATAATAGCACTTTATTGAATTCTTCAACTAATTAAATGTTAACCATAAACTTGCAGTAAAGAAAAGAACATAAGAAAATGACACAGTACTCATAACACCATATTTTGTTTTTGAGGAAACCCTGGCCAAGAGAAAACCCCGGTGGGGATGGTACCCACAAGCATGTACTAAAGTATAATGTCCCTGTAAGGATACCTAGCCTTGTTAGGAGCTGAATATTGCATAGTACATTTCCTTGTTAGAGTAATGACAACCCTGTTAAAGTTTCACAACACCATGTTAGGGGCCAACTGAGCTTACAACTCTTACAATATAATTCAATTTACAAAGTGTTCTCAATCATGAACAAAAACAAGAAACACTGGTGCTTAGATAGTTCCTTTATAGTTCTTCAATGATCTTTGCCATTCTCTGCTTTTCTATTCACTCAATAATTCATCCAACTATCCAAATTCAACATCATCAATCTTTATCAAAAAGATCTTACATATATATCTCACAACTTTACAAAGTCGACTCTCAATATGAATATTACAGATATTACAAAGTTGGCCTTTAATACAAAATACATTTAATATAGTAAAGAATAAATTCATATTCAATGCCCTTGCATAGTCAATGTGGAGGATATCAAAAACCAAAATACAACTTCTATTTCCTGGAGTCCAATCCATACTCCCTCAATCTTCACTACTATCAAACTACTTTTTTTCATTGTTCTGCTGCAGTCTGTCTGACTTCAATTCTGTCTAACTCACCGTAGACTCAACCAAAACAAAATTGATCTTAGGTGGAGGTCATACATACCCCATAATATCTTCCTCTAAGTTCTCTTTCCCCAAGTCATTGAGCTCGATCTTCGGCATCCAAAACACTTCTGTATCTGTGCTTCTACACTTAGTCAATTTTTGAGTCATCAAAACTTATCATTTCTAGAATCGGTCTGAAACCTAGATGTGTTTCCATAAATGAAAACCAAAAAGTAAATGAAATTTACAC
This sequence comes from Thuja plicata, assembly GCA_018584345.1. Taxonomy (NCBI): domain Eukaryota; kingdom Viridiplantae; phylum Streptophyta; class Pinopsida; order Cupressales; family Cupressaceae; genus Thuja; species Thuja plicata. The sequence continues at coordinate 1,968,336 of MU224199.1, forward strand.
AAAATTGATTACTTTCCAACAATCTCTCCCCTTGGCATTGATGGCAACACTTAACAAAAAAATGAATAAGTGTTCCAACAAATTTTGTTCATGTATACTCTTCCTTTTTCTTTTTTCTTTTTTCTTTTCTTCTCCTATATAATTTTTTTATTATATATACACCTATATTTTTTTTCTTCTCTTCTCCCCCTTTGACAACAATGAAAAAGGTGCATATACAACAAAAGGTTTTAGTTCTTGCTCACCAGTTTCAAAATATCCTAAAAGGAATATTCCAAGATCTTCACTTCTACAGTCCATGTTTTGAAAAAAATATGGCTAATGTGAATTAAGCCATTTAGTGAAAATGATGTGGTCTCAGATTCTTTTAATTTTGTGGGCATAGAATTATCCATTGAATTTGTCACTTTCTCCAAGTCTGAGAGATGAACCTCAAGTATTGATAACTTAGGAGTGATAAAGATTTTCAGTAAATTGAATCTTGTCAATACTCTCCCTTTCTCATTATCTAATACACTAAGTTTGGCAAAAATCCTTGTGACTTCTTTGTCTATCTCTATTGTGGATTGTGAAGATGTTTCACAACCATCCATCATACTATTCAGAGTTGCCCTCTCTTTGGAAATAATGTCTTCTACATTCTGAACATGCCTTATTATATTCATGCAATAGCTGAACAATTTTCTCCCATGTCCAATGTAGTTCCTTGCATTTGTCAAGAAGGTTTTCACAATGCCTAAATCCCATGTGCTAGATTTGCAGACTACTGTTAGCTTCTTCTCAGAGTATGTCTTCTCTACCTTCTCTTCAGCTATCTTCAATAGGTTCTCATAGTGCCCATCAAATTCATCAAGTGTGATTCTCAGATTCTCAATAACATCTTTATTCTAGAAAACAATAGGTGTTGGAAGAAATTTGTTTACAGTATCAATTTCTCTTGTGATTACTTTTTCCTTCTTGTCTCATTTATGTTCTAATCTTTCCTTTGCTTTGTTCAAAGCAGTAAATGCCAATTTTACTAGTTCTACTTCATCCATGCTATCAACATTTACATCACTGCTTGCCAACAATGAAATGGATGATGTGTTTACCTCTTTCTTTACATCTTTCCGATCTATCTTCTTTTCTTCTTCCTTCTACTCTTCTTCCATCTCCTATTCTTCTTCCTCTTTGTGTTCAGCCTCATCTGTCATAGAAGTATCCATATTCCCTGAAAAATTATCCTTCTCATCTTGATAGGTGTTAAGGGTTACTGCTAGACTAGAAACATAGAAATCTAGTGGTGGATCTACTTTGCTCTTCTCAGTAGTTGTCTCTGTTGCCTTTGATTTCTCACCCATTCCCAATTGTGTGGGTGAAGTGGTCTTAGGAGGTGAGGGCTTGTTAGAAGTAGTATTCATCAGTATCTTCTCTAGTGCCTTCTGAGTTTCCTCAATGACTTCATCATATTTCCTCACCATGATTTTCAATATCCTCACCTTGGTTCTTAGTAGGGGTTTTAGTTCCTTGTATATTCTGTCCCTTTCTTGAACTGATATCACAGTAAGCATGTTATCAATTTCTTGGTTTCTGATTGTATCATCTTCAATTTTTTCCACATGTTTTCTTATCTCTAATCTCCCATATAGGTCTATAGGTATGCTTCCTTGAATTTCTAAAAGCATCTTCTTGAAAATAAGTAAGTGTTCTATAACAATGTCCTCAATTTTAAGTTTGTCTGCTTCTTCATATCTCTTATAATATTTATCAATTGTGACCAATTTGCCTTGTTCTAATGCTCTCTTCTCTAGCATCTTCATGTCAGGCTCCCAAATGTGTTTTTCTCCTTTCTTCTCTTCTCCTGCCATGCTTTTCTCTTTAGGTGATGTATGCATGCTTGATCTTGTAACTCTGTGAAATCAATATGCTAGTAAGTACTCCATATTTCTAACCACTAGGATGTAAGCCAGGAAACTTGTGCTCAATATGAATGAACATATGCATCAGTAATGAACCAAATCTGAAGGTTTTCAATTTGTCCTTTTTCACAAGCTTCACATTCTCAAGGAATTTTTGTGCCAGAACTTTGCATAGATTATAATGTACATTTTATTTCACCATTCTCCATGCCATCATGATTACCCCAGCAGATACTGAGTTAGGTCTGCTACTGTAGTAGAATTTTTACCCAAGTGTCATCGCAATCAATCTTACATCTTGCTTAAAGATGTCATTTACTTTCATTGTCTGTCTGTCCCACTTGGAATGAGTTAGGGTTTCAACTTCTTTCTTCACATGTTTCTCCGCAATATGGATGAGTCTAGTGTTGTCTAATCCAGTGATTTCATGGATTAGGTCACTACAAATCTTCACAGGTTGATCACCAGTCCAGATAAACTGATCATGAAACCTACTTAACAGTATTTTGAACCATTCATCTTCATTGAATTCACATAAATCCATAATTTTCATTATGCTCAGTTGATTAACATGTTTTTATTCTTCTCTCATGACTCCATTATCATTCATATGCTCCATCTTAGTAGATATATCATCAATTCCCAGTATGTCATACTTACAATGCATGTAAGCCCTAATATCTTCTACATGTAACACGCCATACGGGGTTTGGGAAAATTCTCCCTCTGGATCCTCTTCACATGATTTGAATGGTTTTTTCTTGAGCTTATACCTAGGTCTATCTGTAACATCAAAAATAATAGGTGCATCCATGGCTAGATGATGTAAATACCTTTCTTTCACTGGATTCCAAGTTTATCCTTCAATTGATCATGCACGACCAATGTAGAATAATCTGAACTTGTTTTCTCTCTGATTTCCTTAGCTCACTCTTCGTCAAATTGTAAAGAGATAGGTCATTAAGTGGTGCTTTATACAAGTTTAAGTTAAGAATTTTACTTTCACTTAAAACTGTCTAGTCGGCTATTAGATCTCGCAAACAAAATATATGTGTCAGCTGATGTTGCGCTCTTAGATGCATACTTCATGATGTCAGCCAAACTTATACCCAAGCTCTCACGAACTCAATCCATGAATTTTGGGGCAGGATATATTCTGATGTCTGTATCCAATGCTCCCCCTAAGGCCATGATTGACCAATTAGGTCGATTCTGTCTTCCTACCATCAGGTGAAGATCCAGTAGCCTCTACTAACTCTCCCTGAACTCATGTCTCACTAGTTTCTTTGATTTTCCATATCTTACCACTGTTTCTATTTTCTGCCTTCTTAAAACAACTTTCAAAATCATTCTTCAAATCTACAACACTCTTACCAATATCATTTCCATTCTTCTGTGAATTCATATGAGGTGGTAATCTTCTCTTGTCTGATCCATTATACCTGCAAAATTTTTCTATATGACCTGGATTATTGCATTTGTAGCATATAGGAGGTCTTCTTTCCTGATTGAGTTGCAACTTACAGTACTTTGCAATGTGTCCAATGTTATTACATTTATAGCATGTAGGTTTCACTATAGTTTCTCTTCCATTGTCTTGTCTAAATCCTGATTGATTAGGTTTTCTGCAGTTTTCTTTCTTGTGCCCATATCCATTATAGTTAAAACAATAACCAGAAAAATTTCTAAAAGGGGTATTACCTCTGTAGTCTCTCTTCTTGCAACCAAATCTATTGCAGCCAAAGCATCTTCCTCTAAAGGGTCTGATCTTCTCTTTAGGCTCTTCAATAGAAGGTTTCTCAGCATCAATCTTCTCATCTGATTTCTCTTCCTGATTCTTTGAACATTCAACTTCATTGAAGCCAATACCAGTCATATCACCTTTAGGTTTCTGTTTGTCTCTCTATTCATCAATCAAATCACTGCTGGTGTGAAGTTTCTCAATGTGTTTCTTTGCTTCAACAAGTTCACCTTTTATAATCTGATTGTTTTTTTCCATTTCCAGATACATGTTCTTGTAGTTTTCAGCCTCATTCTTCATTTGATCTAATGTATTGTTTAAAGCTTCTTTAGTTTTTTCTTAGCATCCTTTTGTACCTGTATTTCTTTGGCCATAGTCTCATTTTCAAGCTTCAGAGTTTCATTCTCTTCTTTTAGTTTATTCACCTGATCTGAACTGTCTTCATCTGAATCCTCTTTTATCTGAACCACAAGATCTTGTCTTTGATTTATGGAAAGCTCAAGTTGATCTTTGAGTTTATTTATGAATTTCTTAGCTCTTTGCATGTTGAATCTCAGCTCTCCATTCTCTTCTTTTGCTTTATCAAGGTCTTCAAGTGCAGCATCAAAGTTTTCTTGCAAACTGTCCAAATCCATTATGATCTCCCTCAAGCTATTAGACTTTCTATCCAAGGGCCAAAAGCTCTGATACCAATTGTTAGGATTGGATTATACTAAGAGGGGGGGTGAATCAATATAATAGAACTTTATTAAATTCTTCAACTAATTAAATGCTAACCATAAAATTTTAGTAAAGAAAAGAACATAAGAAAATGACACAATACTCATAACACCATATTTTGTTTTCGAGGAAACCTTGGCCAAGGGAAAACCCCGATGGGGATGGTACCCACAAGCATGTACTAAAGTATAATGTCCCTGTAAGGAGACATGGCCTTGTTAGGAGCTGAATATTACATAGTACATTTCCTTGTTATAGGAATGAAAACCATGTTAAAGGTTCACAACACCCTGTTAGGGGCCAACTGAGCTTACAACTCTTACAATATAATTCAGGTTACAAAGTGTTCTCAGTCATGAACAAAAACAAGAAACAATGGTGCTTAGATATTTCCTTTATAGTTCTTCAATGATCTCTACCATTATCTTCTCTTCTATTTTCTCAATAACTCATCCAACTATCCAACTTCAACATCATCAATCTTTATCAAAAAGATCTTACATATATATCTCACAACTTTACAAAGTTGGCTCTCAATATGAATATTACAAATATTACAAAGTCGGCCTTCAATGCAAAATAAATTTAATATAGTAAACACTAAATGTATAGTCAACACTCTTGCATAGTCAATGTGGAGGATATAAACAACCAAAATATAACTTCAATTTCCTGGAGTCCAAGCCATACTCCCTCAATCTTTGCTACCGTCAAACTGCTTTGTTTCGCTGTTTTGCTGCACTCTGGCTGACTTCAGTTCTGTCTAACTCACCGTAGACTCAACCAAAACAAAATCAATCTTAGTTGGAGGTCATACATAGCCCATACTATCTTCCTCTAATCTCTCTTTCCCTAAATCATTGATCTCAATCTTCGGTATCCAAAACACTTCTGTATCTCTGCTTCTACACTTAGTTGATTTCTGAGTCATCAAAACTTATCTTTTCTGGAATCGGTCTGAAACCCAGATGTGTTTCCATAAATGAAAAACAAAAAGTAAATCACATTTACACAAAATTGATTACTTTCCAATAGATTCCTCTATAATTGTTTCACACCTATTACTCCCCATTTGACATCAATGGAAAAGTTATACTAAATATACATATCAAAAATTTAGTACTTCTCACAAAAAATTCATACCATATGAAGTATATCTTGGAAAGAGGTTTCCAAGATCTTTACCTCTTCTTTCTTTTTCTTATCCAAGATCTGACCAACGTGTATTAATCCAGTTAGAGAAAATGATGAAACCTTAGCATCCTTTAGTATGGTAGGGATAGCTCCTTCGAGAGACTTCTTCTCTGTCTCCATAGCCCCATGATAATCCAGAATTGACAGTTTCGGAGTGATTAGACTCCTTAATACTCCATATATCCCTAACACTCTTCCTTTTTCAACTTTAAGCATGCTGATTTTGTCTAACAGTTTGGACACTTCCTTATCCAATTATGTAACCTATTGTGAGGAAGACCCACAATTCTTTACCAACTCATCCAATGTCCTTTCATCATTTTGAACTATGTCTTTAATGTTCTTCATGTGCTTAAAAGGATTTATACAGTAGCTGTATAACTTTCTTCCATGATCTATGCAAGACTTAGCTTCAGTAATAGTGGTAACCAGTATACTTAAATCCCATTTAATGGACTTGCATACCTCATCTAATTTCTTCTCCATGTATTCTTTCTCAATTTTAACTCTTGTGGCCTTCTCCAATGAGTCAAAGTGAACATCAAATTCATCAAGGAATTTGTTCAGATTATTTGTTGTGTCATTTCTCTAAAAGGTGAAAGGTATGCATAGAAGTTTGTTGATTCTATCTACTGCCCTATCCAATAGCTTTGTCTTTTTCTTTGTCCTATGTTCAGATTTCATCTTAGATTTTGCAAAGGCCATGAGGGACAAATTCATTATTTCATCCTCATCCAATCCATCAACATTAGTATTTAGAGGTTCATTTTCACTTGCCAACAAGAGAGTTGAAGAACTAGATATCTCCTTAATAGAGATGGGTATTTTGTCTATTGCCTAGCTTCAATCTTAATTTCAGCTTCTTGCTTTCCCTCAACCATACTTTCGTTTAACTCTTTATCTATACCTTGTTCTTCTTCCTCATTATTTCTTTCCTCAAAATCTTCTTTTATTTCGCCCCCCGTCAATGTGCCAAGATCTGTCGTATTAATTGTACTTTGTACATTACTGCCATCTACCTTAGGAACAATATCATCATTCTATTTAAAAGGGTCACCAACATTCTATGAAGTGTCCAAAGACACAGGCAGACCAACTACAAATAAATTTGTTTCCTTTACTATACTATAGAACTGATTGTTATTGTCCTCATCTTGAGAAGGTTCAATATGTATTTGTGTAGACTTTGAGGATTCTCCAATCTAAAAATTTTTGGGCTTAGTAGCCTCAAGTTTAGGAGACTTAGACTTATCTAGTTCAACATCTATCCACACTCTTTCAATAGCCCTATTTTTTTCCTCTATCACTTCATCATATTTTCTCCCCATAATCTTTATTAGCCTTGTATTTGATCTTAGTAGGGGCTTAATTTCTTTCATAATTCTATCATGTTCTTTTCGTGATATTACAAGGATCATTTTCCCTATGGATTTTACTCTTATATTATCATCTCCTTCAAGAGATAATTGTTTACTTACTTCTAATTTATCAAACAACTCTTTTGGAATGCTACCATCTAGCTCTATCAAGTGTTTCCTGAATAATTGCATATAATTTATGATTGTATCTTCAATCAATATTTTATCTTCATTATTGTATCTCTCTTAATATATACATAGCTAATTGATCTTACTGTGTTCTATTATTCTTTTGTTCAAAATTTTCAAATTAGGCTTTCATTGTTGTCTCTCTACTGATTTTTCTTGAACAATATCTTCATCGCTTCTTCAGTGGAGATTCTTGTTTAGGAATAGAGGACCTTTTTTTCCTCATAGGAATCTCTAACATCTTCTCTGTTTCAGTCTTCGATGATATTTTGGGTGGTGAAGGGGTCGTATCAGGAATAGTGACCACAACAAAAGGTGAATTAGCAACCTTTACAGCTTCAAAAGGTGGCAGTGTTGTAGGAGCAGTGCTTTCCAACTCATAATCTCTATCTTATTTCTTATTTCTTACCTCTTTCATCTCTTCTCTGCTTATACCTTCTTTTTCTGCAAGTTCATCAACCCTTTTCTCAATTTTCCTTTTTCTCTCTTCCCTAGTCATTTCTTCTATGCTCTTAACAAACTTATCTTCATAGGTTCACCATCTCTCTTCACTAGAGTCAATCTCAGAAGATAACACATGTTCAACTTGTATGGTGATAAATTCTGCACTGACCTTATAACCCATAGGATAACACCATTTCTTCCTAGGTTCTACTTCTTTGAAGCATATACGATCAGTCTCAACCATGAAATAGATTGTATCCTTGTACTTCTCAACTATTTCTTTAGGAATTATGAATCTTTCCTTCATTCCTCTTTGAAATATCTTGAACATGCCTAACATTTCTTCATCTACCCATGTATTTTATTTTGTCTTCTATAACTATTAGTGACTTAAATAGCTGTGGGTTCATTGTCTTTCCATGCCCTAGGGTGCATTCGAAGAAAATTGTGTACAATATGAATGTAGATGTATATTTATAGGGATCCAAACCTGAATGCCTTTGACTTGTCTCACTTAATATGTCTTACATTCTCCCAAAATTATTTTCTGAGTACTTCGTACTGTAAATTGTATTATGTATTTTATTTCACTATCTTATACGCTATCATTATCACACCTGCAAAAACATAGTTAGATCAACTACTATAGTAAAATTTATATCCCAACACCATTGAGATCAGTCTCACATCTTGCTGAAAGATGTCATCAATTTTCATTGCCCTCTTATCCCATTTCCAGTGAGTTAGGGTTTCCACCTTCTTTTTCTTTCTCTTTTCAGCTACAGGAACAACACCAGAGTTGTTAAATATGGCTACATCATGAATAAAGTCACTGATAATATTAATACGATGTTCTCCTATCCAAAGAAACTGGTCATATATTCTTCTTATAATGATCTTGATTCATTCTTCCTCGTTGAATTCATAAATCTTTTCCATTTGCAAGATGCTAAGATTCTGCAAATGAGAAAACTCATCCTTCTAAGTTCCATATTCTTTTATCATGTCCTTCATCTCCTTAAATATTTCAAAATCCCCTAATGTCTCATAATTGTAGTGTATGTAGGCCCTAATATCTTACACATGGAGTATTCCATAAGGGGTTTGTGAAAACACACTTTCAGGATCATCCTCCATGGATTTAAAAGGATATTTCTTGAACTTTTATCTCGATGTCTCATTAACATCAAAGATCAATGGAGTATCCATGACAAACACAGATCACAGTTTGAAACAAGTACCTTGATTCATGAAAGTAGGGTATGAACACTCTATGATCACAAAGTTGATCTAGCTCCTTCAATTTCTTCTCTAGTCACCTTAAAGTCTTGCTTGAATGATTTGAGAAAATGAACTTATAATTCATAAAACTCAAATTGACATATTTCTTAATGAACCTATAAGTTTGTAAAGCTTCAATCATCCATCTTTCTAGCAGTCATCCAATACAATATGTATACCCATGTGATCATAGATATAGACTTCAGATGTATTATAATGTTTTCCTATAAGCTTGCAACAAATTATTCTGCACAAATAGGGGCTGGATAGATTACTATTATATTTCTCCAAAGCTCCTCTAAGGCCATGATAGGTCATTTAGGTTGATGTGGCATTATTATCATCAAGCGAGGACTCAGTAGCATCTACTAACTCTCCTTGAACCTTAGAATCACTTTGTTCCTTCTCTTTCCACACCTTACCATTGTCCTTGTCTCCTTCCTTCTTAAACATTTTATCAAACTCATCCCTATATTTAACCAAGATCTTACCAACAAATTACCAAAATTTTTCTTTATAAGAATAGGTGGCGGCCTTTTGTTGCTTACAACTCCAATATACATACACAATTTTTCTATATTTCCTTCATTGTTACATTTATAGCATATAAGAGATGTTATGTTCAGATTAACATGTAACTTGCAATTCCTTGCGATGTGCCCAATGTTGTTGCACTTGTAACATGTAATCTTAGTTGCACTTTCTTCTCTGACGTAATCTTCTATAGTGTTGAATTAATCAGGCTTCCTACATTTTTCCTTCTTGTGCCCATATTCATAGCAATTGAAACAATAACCAGAAAAAAGGCTTATCAAGAGTCTTACCTTGCAATCCCTCTTTATGTGACCAACTTTGTTACTGTAATATATAAAAATAGATTGATTTTATTATGGATTGATTATCTTGAAATGTAATGCATTGATGTGTAAATTGAACTTTAAGTTGCCTAGAATGTATTGAATTCCTTAACCCTAATTGAATTATATTGATTAAGTATTGCAATTGTGATTAAGGAGAAGATAAGATATTCCTTTTATCCTCAAATGCACAAATGGGAGATCC
>MU224199.1:1983244-2010680 GCA_018584345.1 Thuja plicata
CTTGAAGGAAGATCACACCACCATGATGGCTAGATCTAGGGTTTGAATGATGAATCTTGAATGTTTGCACCTAATCCCTTCAAAGGCTTGAAAGCTTGAATCCTTGATCTTCAATGGAGAAATTGAAAGCTTGAGAGGAAGACTTGAACACCTTGAGAGCTTGGAAATGGATGCTTGAACCTTTTTGCCTCTTGACAAAATCTTGATTAGAGCTTTTTGCACTTAGAAGACTTTAGTTCACTTGATGATGGTTAGAGAGAATGAGAGAGAGAGAGAGATTCCTTTTATATGAAATTAGGGCAGAATATTATAAGGAGGATAATTAAATTCTAATTAGACCCATGCCCCTAGAAAAGGACCTATATTAAATATAATTTAGGATTCAATGCTTCAAAACCCGAAACAGCTGACCCGAAAGTGGGAAAACTAAATTTTTGATGAGCCCTGGTGGCCGACAAGTTTCTTGATTTGAAAGGGGGACCTAGGTCAGGGTCGAGGTCAAACCTGACCCAGGAGGTCAGAACCCTTGGAAAATATGCTAGGTGGGGTAGGAGGTGCCCGGAGAGGCCCAATTAGGGTCCTGAACCATCATAGAAGCATGTGATGATGCAGAAATGGGAGGATGATATGATGGAGGTCAAAAATTTCCCCTAAGGAGGGCTAAACACTCTTAACATGGAAGTGATTCCATTTTAAGATGATATAGTTACATCCAAAGCATCTTCTTCTGAAAGGTCTGATATGCTCTCTAGATTCCTCTTGTTGTATAGGATCTTCTTGTCAATTAGGTATCTCATCTATTTTACCTTTAGACTGTCTCTCTTGAGATTTAGAGCATTCCGCTTTATCAAAACCAACTCTTTTCATGTCACCTTTAGGTTTTTGTCTTTCCCTTTGTTCATCAATCTTGTCACTGCTCGCATGAAGTTTTTCAATGTGATTCTTTTCTTCAACAAGTTCCCCCTTAATGATGTGATATATTTATCTAATTCCTAATACTTGATTCTATAATCATCAAGTTCAAAATACATCTTTCTCATCTTTATATTTGCATTCTTCAAGATCTCTTCAAGTTTTGTCTTTTCATCTCTCTCTTGTTTAATTTCTTTACCCATCTGAATAGTAGTAACTTCGCATTCATGTTTCAACGCTTCTTTGTCTTTCTTAAGTTTCTCTATTAGATCTGATGAATAAATTTAAAGTTAAATATGTATCTTTTCCACAAGTTCTTGCCTTTTGGTTCTTGAGAGTTCAAGATTCTTTTTAAGCTTCTTGATATAGTCCTCGACTCTTCTCAGTTTAAACTTTAATTCCTTGTTGTCATCACTAGTCTTGTCCAAGTCTTCAAGTACTACTTCAAGATTCTCTTCTAAACTACTTGAATCCATCAGGATCTCCTTAAGCTATTAGGCTTTCTCTCCAAGGGCCAGATGCTTTGATACCAATTGTTAGGATTAAGAAATACTGAGAGGGGGGTGAATCAGTATTGTAGTACTTTTTACTAAACTTGTCAAATTCAAACTTAACTATGCAATTATAGAAATAAAGAGAACATGCACATAAAGTAAACAACTCATGACACCATGATTTGTTAATGGGGAAACCCTATTAAGGGAAAATCGCGGTGGCGATGATACCCACAAATAATGCACTAAGATTATAATGTCCCTATTAAGAGACCTATCCCTTTTAGGAGATGAGTATTACATTTAGCACAAATCCCTGTTAAAGGATAGAAACTCTGTTAGGGATAATACAAGAGCTCACTACTCTTACAATCCAAAACTATCTCTATAATGATTTAACATAAAAGATGAGTTGTACAAGAATCTATTGTGCTTAAGTATTTCCTATAATATCTCACAACATCCTCTTCATTTTTTTGACATCCCAATGCATCCATGTATCTCACATTGCACCTCGCATCTCAAAAACATCTTTACATATATACCCGATCTCATATCCTTCCCAACCGACTCACAAATGTATCAAAAATGGTGTTCAACATAACTCAATAGAAAATACAAAATGGGTGATCACACATCCAAAAAGATATGATAGGACCCAACCAAAATCCAAAGAAGCACTTCTGGAATATGTATGTTACTCCTTCAAACATCGTGGCCACTCATGTGCCATGTTCCAATGCTATATTGTCTTCGCGTACCCAAAGCATGTTGTAACTCTCACCGGTCAACTCCAAAATACAAGAGAACTTAAATGTAGATATAATAATTACCATAATAAATCCATCTAATCACACATGATGTAAATAATCTAATACTTTTCTCGCCAGTCAAAATAGTGCAACTTATCTTGTCAACTACTTCCTGGACTTAGTAAATTTTTGAAAACCTAACAACCAAAATTGTGTTGTGCTCCAAGATATCATGCGAATGAGTAATGTTTCCATAAATGAAAACATATATTCTATCCTTATTAGGACACTTTCCAACGATGTACCATTTCATCTCTACTATGTTAAGCTAATAAACTGATCAATTAATCGACCTGTTAGGATTTCTTAATGATCTACTAAACTATATCAATGTTCTTCATTAACAAAGAGGAAACCGCTACACAGAGCATCATAAATTGATCAATTCATATCATCAACCATGTAAAAAATATAATAATATATATTATAGCTTACTGAAGCTCCTCCTAGCTTTTCTAACCAAAACTCCATCATACGTGTCCATACTAAAGCATATACCAAACTTTGTAACATGTTCCTGTTCTACCATACTTAGCCAAATTTACATCCTAACCTTCAATATCACCACAATATGATGAGTGACCTTCAAGATCATGTATAGTTTCCATCAATGACAACATACAAGCTATACATATCAATGTCTCTTGCCCACAACAACAAAGCAACAAATAAAATGGCTAACTTGGGTCTAAGGAATGTTGATTGGGTAATTTTGTATTTCTCTCAATAGCCTCCTTTAGAAGTTAAAAAAGCTCCTATCTAATGAAATGGTCCAACACTACCAAAGTGGTGAAAATATTATTTAACTTATGCACAAAGATTATAATTTTCAAATTTAAAATGTTGATGTAGATATCTTTGACGATGTAGCTCTATTGGGTGAGGTGACTAGTTGAGTTATTACTTGGCTTTTTTGACATGAGTGACGATGATGGTCTAGAGGGTACAAACCATTATGGAAATTTCTATAATGTCATTTCTATAATTTCCATATTTCTCCTATCCATTCAATTGAATAAAAACATGGTTCAAATTAAATATATAAAAGATTTGAATTTATTAATGTGTCATTTCACATGTGGCAATGTGAATGACCAAGCTGATATCTTCATCCTCCATTTCTTGTTGTATAATCTTATAATTTCCAATTTCAAATGCAAATACATTCTTCATTTTCATCTTAAGCAGTACCATTTCCATTCTTGTAACTTCTTGAATTTTCTTAGAGTGAAAAAGGGCAAAATGGGGGGGGGGGGGGGGGGGGGGNGGAGCTCTAAAGAGACCAAAACCAAAAAATTGTGATAACTGAAGGCGGAATGAGGACTTGTGGGATTTTTCTAAAAATATGGGAATGGTTCCTTTTTCCATGTTATGAAAGGCTACAATACCTCTTTATCCACTAAATTTTACAACTCTTGTCAAAGAGGAATTGTGTCTATTGGAAGTATCAGCTTCATTAGTACTCCAGAGTGGATAGTTGAGGTTGCTAGTTTAAAATGTGAGGGCCTTAAAGTGTAAAAGAGATCTAGAGACTATGAGGCCTTGATTATAAAATTATTTGAAAAAAGGTGAAGACTTGACAGTTACCTAAATGGGTATGATTTATCCATCCTTCCTCTATCATATGCCATGATGATGTTTTATGTCATAAGGTAATTCACTCTAGAAGGTTGGTATACCATAGTTCATTAATATCATTTTCCCATTCTTAATCACATTAGACATGGTGAAAATTTGATATGCCTTATTTTATGTATTCTTCTCTATGTATGAGTATTGATAAAGGGGCTTCCCCTCCCCTGCATCAAGCCTTGAGTTTTTATCTTTACTAGTTTGAGTTTTTTTGTTCTCCTCTCCATATCAGACTCTTGAACCCTTCTAGAAACCCTAGTAGGAACCCTAAAATGAATGCAAGCTTAGTTCATATAGAGTTAATTAGAGAAATCCTAATTCACCTGAAAAATAAACCACCACTACTAAAAAGAAAAGAAAATCCAATATTTGATTGGTTGAAAAGGAGTCCCTAGAAGTGGCACTACCAAAGGTCATGCCTGATAAATGAAAAACACCTATCCCAAAAGATGGAGACTCTAAAGTTATAAAATTGATAATAAGATGCCTAAAAGTAGAAGCATCATAATTGACCTAGAAGACCCTAAATCAAGAAGAGAGAAGGATGTTAACTTGAGAAAGGGAAACATGACAACAACCTTGGTGGCCATTGCTCCACGTGTTTGATTGAAAAATAATCAAAGGGAGAATCTATCCAAAAAAGGGAGAAAATAAGTGATCCTATGAAATGACTAATGAAGACCATTTCCTAAGGATGAGAATTCTAGAGAGAATTTGGAAAACAAAGACTACTTTCCAATGAGGATGACACTAAGGAATGTAGCGGGGATAATGTTATTCTAAATAACAGAGTTAGAGGAAAGGGAGGAATTAATAAAATAGGGTATGGGCTCTCTTACCAATCTTGAGGAGGTCAAAGGAGTTGCAGACACCACTAATCAAGATTTCTCCTAAGATGAAGAGAATGATAGAGTGGATAGCTTGGAGGTTCAAATAGCTAACATGAAGGTGAGGTTCAAATAGCTAAAGAGTTCTAAAAATGCAAGACCCAAATGGGAAGATTGATTAACTCTCTATGTGGTATAATTGATGGCATTATCAGAAAGGTTGTTATGGGGTTTGTATCTGGATAGAGTAAGTTGGGGAGAAAGATTAAGAAGCAACAAGGGAAAGGATGACATCAAATGGAGACCAACTTGGACCAATACTATTGGAAAAACCACCTCTAGAAGCTCTTAAGGAACTAGGGGCTACTTAGCAACCCCAAATGATAGTTGTTCTCTTATTGGTTTGTTAGGCTTTATGCCATTTATTTATGTTTTCTTTTAAGTGTGTTGTTTCATCTAAAACCTATACGCCCTGGTGCCTTCTTATGATGATTTTACTTAGGTCTAGGTTAAGTCTCATATTTTTTTATGCTGGTTTAATATTTATGGCCTGCAAGCCTACTATTATTGTGATCAACTACACTGGTTTAGCTTTAGTGATAGGTAAAAAAAATGGGTATATGATAATTAAGGCTCTTAATGGTGCTGGTATTTTTTCTTTTTTTCTAGTCTCATCTTGGATCTACGAGTTACAGATTATGAAGGATCTTACCGATAAGAATAAGATGTTTTTTATTGTATTTTGGGTTTCTATGTAGTGGGTTGGATATTTTTTGTTCTAGCTATGTTGATGTCAGTAGTTGTTTCCTGGTGTTTTGTCGTTAGTTGTTGTTTGTTGAATTCCTTTGTAAGGGATCAGAGGCCCTTACCTTCTAATATAATCAGAACAAATTTGTTCATGAAAAACAACATCTTATATAGTAAATCATTCTAAAAAAGCATTTCAGTGGAAAATAACATAATAGAACCTCTAATTAAATTGACCATGTATAATTATAATAGTTATATAGCCAAAACCTTATTGCACAATGAGGTTATCATACCACCCTTGACATTAGACAATTTTTTCCTTTATTGATATTGAGTAAAAGTGAATTTTTGAAAGAGTTTAAATCTTTTTACAATATGACATCAAAAAAATGAGAATATTTTTAAAAGTACGAGGAAACAAAAAATCTCCTACCAGTGAAGCATAATAGTCGTAAACAACAAAACATTTAGAAGACAATAGATTAAGCGCACATGAACAATGACAATAGTCTACAAAAATAACATTTCCTCTAGTACACTAGTAACATCCCGTTCTTCACAAAGTAACTATAGGCAATCCTCTAAGGTGTATATATCCATATCTACCTCTTTATCCTTTTGATATTTTAACATTTTATTAATGATCAATTTTAATTGGCTTTTTAATCTTTAGAAAACTCTTATAGAACATCTAACCAACAACTGAATCCTTAATTCTAGATTTATTTAACAAAAACATATTGTTTAGAGATGACAATAGAATATCATATTTTTATTAAGTTAATTTTTTATTTTATTATATTAAATTGATTATTTAAATATTGATATATGCATTAGAAAAATTATAAACTTATATATACTTTAAACTCAAATTTAATATATATATAGATATAATTTTTTAAAAATAAAATACATCATATAGAGAAATCTTAGACCTTAAACAATCAATCATATATATAATGAATGGAGAACAACTTTAATTTTTTAAATTTTGAAAGATTGCCCAACAAGGTCAACCGTCCAAGCTGTAATTAAAACTTTTTCATCATCCTCTTCACATATATAAATTCTCTTTCTATAATTTTATATTCTTGAAATGTTTAAGATGACAGGCGTAAAAATAGGAAGAATACTTCTTGGTAGAGATAAAAGCTCACCAAAAGGCAAAGTTAATGTCTATCACAGTTAGAAGATACCATTATTTTATCTTACCTTCTAACGAAATCATAAATGAACGTCTGATCTTTTCTCCATTCATATTCAATCTTGTGAAACAAGAAAAAAACTATTTGTTTTGGAATAATTTTTAAGTTTTTTTTTATGATTTGACATCATGGTTTTGAGAATAGAATCTGCCCATTACGAGTAAAGTAAACATGTGGTATTTTCCATTAGTAGAATTGTCGGTCAGTCTTTGTTATCTTCCACTCTACTCACTTCTCTTCCTGCAAAACTTCATGAATTTGTTTGAAAGAATCTCAGTTCTTAGTTGTTCAATACTAAATGAAGCCCCACAAAAGCCCTTGGATGACAGAATTCTACAGCCACCTCATTCTCTAGCATTGTTCCTTTTCTTCAGGAATACCAAACTTTTGGTTGGCAAGTCAAGGGCGGTATTTATTCTTAAATGCCCATTTTCAAGTCAATATTATATTCAAATGCATGTTAAACATAATACTTATGTGGGAAAATTTTATGAAAGACACACCAACAAAAAATTAATAATAACAATGTTATTTATAAAAAAAGCATTTAACACAATAACCATCTCTTCAAAAGTATTTTTCAATTTCATATTATAATTTCATTAATGGTCATACAAGAAAAGGATTATTGTACCATGATGTACCCTTTCACAATCCTTGACTTTAATAAAAAATAAAATACAACAATTTATACCAAATATGACCTCTCAATATAGATAATCGCCACATATAATAAGTTAATGCGTTATTGATAATCTATAGCTAAATTATGTAAATGTCATCTTACAGATTTGTTAAACACCAATCATGGATTACACACACACACACACACACACACACACTTTATTTGTGATATCCATGAGTATGTTTTATAAATTGTCATGTTCCTTTTTATTATTCATGTATTCTAATAGCATATGTGGATACATGCATTGTTGATCTAATAATTTGTTTAGATAAATATATGATTATGTGTTCTCTTCCAAATGGCTTGCAATTGCAATCATCATAATACAAGACATAAACAAACCTTCATATAAATCATAAAATTTAAATTCATTATAACTCACCACAACTATTTTTGTAATCATTTAAAATATGTAATCAACTACTTTTTATTTACTTGAATTTCTCTTACTAAAACCTTCACCAAAAATATTGTACAAATAAATAATAAAATTTTAGCTTTATAGATATATCATTTGCTTTTTAAAATAATACAACCAAATATTGCAAATAAAAATAAAGGATGATCTTAAAATTAACAAAAATTATTGTCTATAATATTTTTAATAAATAAAGAAAACTATACATATTCATAAGAAGAGTTAATAGAGGATCCTTTTTTGGAAAATGATACACTTACGAAGATATATTGTGAGAAGAAAAATTACATTATATTTTATGTAGAAAAAATATATATTGAAGGGAGCATTCATGACCATTAATATCAATCGTAAATAACCTTCAAAAAGAGAAGAGAAAAGCAATAATAAAAAATAGTATTGTACACCAAATCAAAACAAAAAAGTGATAGAATGATGTACAACATTGATTGATGATTTATAGAGCTAAACGTGCCTTCCTTACAGGGGCAAGGTAAGACATAAGATGAGGCAAGATCATGACATGTGTCTCAATCATATGAGATGAGAAGACTAAATTAAAAAAAACATATTAAATGTTTAAGGCTCAATAAGTAAATAATATTTAAGATCCCATCTAAACAACCAAGACTCCTAGAAAGGTTCTTAAAACCTAAATAAACTTAACATGTGAATATGACCTGCTAGGTGAAATAGTTAGGTAGAACACCTTATTCACACCAAAAGTATAATCCTATGTGGATTAGGAGCCAAAACAAAAAAAGAAGAAAACAATCCCTTACAAAAATTACATTTAGAAGAATGAAAGACAAGCTAACCTCCACAAATTCCACTAGAGCTAGTAGCATGCATCCCCACTTTGATGTGCTTGACCAACACATGGATGGAATTTATCTTGTTTTCTTTTTCATAATAAGCTCATCTCCAAGCTTCCACTAAAGCTAACAACATTAGACAAAGCAGATACAAATGTAGTCAACATAAGCATGCCCACTTCGATGTGCTTGAGCAACATATTATTGGAATTGAATTCTCTTATTTTTTATAAATGAGCAAAAGTGGGTTTTTGAAAGAGGTTTAAATATTTTGCAACATAATATCAAAAAATGAAAATATCTTTTAAAAAATACAAAAGAAATCTAACTTTACTAAGAATGAAGTGTAATAGTCTTAAATAATAGTAAAAGACTTGAACAATATTAACCCAACAACACATGAACAACAACAATAGTTAACCAAAGTAACATTATCTTCAATTCACTAATAGTATCCATTCTTCATGAAGAAACTCTAGATGGTTTTGAAAGACATCTTTAACCATATATACAACCTCTTTCATTTTATATAGATGTGCTATTGAAATTTCAATTAGTAGAAATATGTGTGCACATGCATTATCAATCTAATAATTTATTTAGATAAATATATGATTATGAGTTCTCTTCCAAATGACTTGTAATTGCAACCATCATAATGCAAGACATAAACAAACCTCCATGCTAAATCACAAAATTTAAATTCATTATAAATTACTGCAAATAATTTAATAATTATTTAAAATATATAGTCTACTCCTTTAACATGAATTAAAGAAAATTCACCTTCTCTTATTAAAACCTTCACTAAAAAAATGTACAAATAAATAATAAAATTTTAACTTTCATAGATATATCATTTGTTTTTTAAAATAATGATAATATTGTGAATTAAAAATTTTAAAAAATGACTTCAAAATAATTTTTTAATTGTCTATGATATTTTTAAGAAATAAAGAAAACTATAGCATGCTCATAATAAGAGCTAATGGAGGATCCTTGTTTGAAAAATGATACACTTTGGAGATATATTGTGAGAAGAAAAATTACATTATATTTTATTTTAAAAAAAGGTATATGTTGAAGGCGGAGCATCCATGATCATTATTTTCAATAGTAAATAACTTCCACAAAGACAAGAGAAAAGAAATAAATAAAAATTATTACACCAAATCAATAATAATTTAATATGATAGAATGACGTACAACATTGATCGGTGATTTACAATGCTAAGGGTGCCTTCCTTATAGATGCAAGGTAAGACATAAGATGAGCCAAGATCATGACATGTGTCTTAATTATATGACATGATACAAAAAAGATTATATGTATAAGGATCAAAAAGTAAATAAGATAAGATAAGATCTCATCTAAACCTCCAAGGCTCCTAGAAAGGTTCTTATAACCTAAGTAAAATTAACATGTGAATAGGACCTATTAGATGAACTAGTTAGGTTAAACACCTTATTCATACCAAAAATATAATCTTGTGTGGATTAGGGAAAACATCTACCCAACTATTGGATTGCACATTTGACCTTATTTTTGTAATAGAATAAAGATAATGTTGCATTTTCATTTAATTAATAAATATATAAAATGACATACAGGATTAGGAGCCAAACAAAACAAGAAGAAGAAAAAAATCTCTTACAGATACAAAATTTAAAAAAATGAAAGACGAGCTAACCTCCACAACCTCCACTAGAGTTGGTAGCATGCATCCCCACTTCAACATGCTTGTACAACACATTGATGAAATTGATTTTTGTTTTCTTTTGTAGATGCATGTTGACTTTGATGTGCTTGAAAAACAAATGATTGAAATTGAAATTTATTTTATCTTTTATAATTAACAAAAATCAATCTTTAAAAGAAATTTAAATTTTTTATAATATAATATTAAAAAATAAAATGAAATCTTAAAAATACTAAAGAATCAAACTTCATTAAGAATGAAGTACAATAGTGCATACATAATAGTAAAATACTTAAACAACAATAACCTAATAATACATGAACAATAAAATGAAGTGCAATAGTGCAATAGTCATACACAATAGTAAAAGACTTAAACAACAATAACCTAATAATACATGAACAATAATTAACAAAGATAACATTTCCTTTAATACTCTTCGTTAAGAAACTCTAGATGGTTCATATCTACAACCCCTTTCCTTTTTATATAGATATTGAAATTTTATCAATTTATTAGAGTCAACTCCAATTGACTTCTTCCTCTTTACCAATCATATATATAATGAAGGACAACTTTTAAGTCTTTTTAATACCCAACAATGATCGTCATCACCCTCTTCACAGAAATATATTCTTCTATAATTTAATCTTCTTGATATGTTTAAGATGACATCCATATTAAATACGAAGAATGCTTCTTGGCAGAGATAAAAGCTCACCAAAAGGTCATCTAAATACCAGTGGAACGGAACAGAATAGATCTTATTTATGCTGCCATTATTTTATTTATTTCTCCCGCCACCTCAACCAATCAAATCAATCCTCTGAAACAAGAAGAAAACCATTGGTTTTGGAATAATTTTTAAGTTTTTTTATGATTAGACATTCATTATTTTGAGAATAGAATCTGCCAATTATAAGTGGAGTTTATCATCTGGTGTTTTTCATTAATAGAATGGTCGGTCAGTCTTTCTAATTTTCCACTCCACTCACTTCACTTCCTGCATAACTTTATGATTTTTCTTTGAAAGAATCTCAGTTCTTTGTTGAAAATTACTAAATGAAGCTCCCATCAAACTCATTGGATGACAGAGTTCTGTCGCCACCTCATTCTCTAGCATTTTTCCACTTTTTCAGGAATACTAAACTTTTGGTTGGAAGTCAAGGATGGTATTTATTTTTTTTAAATGCCCATTTTAAGTCAATATTATATTCAAGTACATTTGAAACATGGAAAACACTAACAAAATAATAATAAAAATTGTATTCATAAGCATTATCATCATTCTGTTTCTATTTTCGATTCTCTCTCAAATAGGGCTTTGCAACCTTCCCTTTGTGATGGGGACCTTATTGCCTCGACGGTTGTCTATAGGCGAAGAAAAAACCACGCTAGAGACTCTCACTCTCCTCCCTAGGTGATGGGTGAGTTGTCCACCCATTCTTGATGTAGATTAGAAGGTGTGCTGCTAGTATGTTGTTAATGGTCTTTCTTGATCTTGTTGTAAGCAGTTGTTCTTGACAACCCTTGGACTATGGTGGTGTAAGGGTCAGCCCCCTTACTAGACTTCTTTAATAATAAAAAATAATTGTATTCATAAGAAATAGTTTTTAATATAATATACATCTTTTGAAAAGTATTTCAATTTGTAGACAACATATTATAATCTTTAATTAGGTTTATTATGTAGAGTATAAATAGTCATACAAGAAAGTCCTAGTCCTACCACACTTTTTTGTAAAAGATTGTAGGCCCTTTCAAAACCCTTGTATACCTTAATAAAAAAAATTACCACACTTTATATCCAATATGATCTTTCTATATAGATAATCATCACATAATAAGTTAATGTGACTTACTCTTAGTAAAATGTGACTTACCACACCAACCATGGATTACAATAAAACATATATATGCTTTAATTTTATCTATTTGTAAAATCTATGAGTATTTTTTCAAACATAGTCATGCTCCTAGCTATTTTTTCATGTAGTCCAATAACACTACATGTGCAGATGCATTACAAGTACATCTAATAATTTATTTAGAAAATATATGATTAGGAGTTCTCATCCAAATGACTTTCAATTACAATCATCACAATATTAGACATCAAGAAACCTCCATACTAAATCATAAAATTTAAATTCTCTATAACTCACTACACTACAATATTTTACTAATCATTTAAAAATGTAATCAACTACATGAACTAAAGAAAAATCACCTTTTTCTTTTATTAAGAGCATTAATATATTTGCACAACTAAATAATAGAATTTTAACTTTCATTAATATGTCATTTATTTATGAAACAATGATAAAATAATACAATTAACAAAATATTATAAATAAAATTTAAAAATGATTTCAAAACAAAATTTAATCATCTATGATATTTCCAAGAACTAAAGAAAACTATATGATACTAATAAGAAGAGTTAGTGGAGGGTCCTGGTTACACTTATGGAGGTATGTTGTGAGAAAAAAAAATGCATTTTATTTTATGTAGAAAAAATATATGTTGTTCAATGAGCATGCATGATAATCAATCTCAACACTAAATAACTTCTCAATGACAAGAGTAAAGCAACAAAGATGATACTATTCTATCAAATCAAGAATACAATATGATAAAATGATATACACCATTGATTGACATTTTACAATGCTAAACGTAGACAAAACTTTAAATTTTTTCATTAAAAAAGAAATCCAACAATGTTGTGATATTGGTATCAGGATTCAAGTGTGTAGTTTTTGAGTCAAACTCATTAGCCCATGTTTCATGAGTAGTGATTCACAAGAACTCATCTCTCATGAGAATGAATGAGTAGTGTTCCATTCATTCTCATAAAAGATGGGTATCAGAATTTAACTTATTGCCGTAGAAAATATCTCCCACTTATCAACCCAACAATAATCGACCATCAAATCTATGCCCTAATGTGGTTGTAATCAAATATATCCTATTTCTATAAATTTATCTGCTTGATATGCTTAAAATGACAGGCATAAAAAAAAAAGGAAGAATCGGAATGTTTCTTGGTAGAGATAAAAGCTCACCAAAAGGCAAATTAAATGTCATCACGATTCACAACTAGTAATAACAGTGGAACAGAACAGAATAGATCCAGATCCTGCCATTATTTTATTTCTCTTACCTTCTCAACCAATCAAATCAAGCTTCTGAAACAAGTATAAAACCATTTGTTTTGGAATAATTTTAAGCCTTTTTATGATTGGACATTCATGGTTTTGAGAATAGAATCTGCCCATTATGAGTGAAGTGAACATCTGGTGTTTTCCATTAATGGAATGGTCGGTCATTACTAAAACATTATGATTTTTCTTTGAAAGAATCTCAGCTCTTAGTTGTTCATTACTAAATGAAGTTCCCATCAAACTCATTGCATGACAGAATTCATTTTTCTTTTCGTCAGGAATACTCAACTTTTGTTTGGTCTCCATACATTCAGCATTTTATATTCCTCCTTTTCATTAAATATTGTCCTCTGCAAGTTTTCTTCCATGACAACCATTTTTAAGATGGCCAAAGATTTTTAAGAATTTGCTTATTCTCAGTGTTTTTCCTGTTTTTTAGACACGTTGCAATGATCTGGAAAGCTTTCACGGAAAAGAATAAATAAGATCTTTGAAAAACTATTCCTTTTTTGTAATTAGAATTTGAAGCTTTCTTTGGAAGGAATTTTTTGAAAATAAAGAATAACAGTGAACAATAATTTCATGGCTTCTTTTGAATTATTATATTGTATTTGATGTTTCTAATTCAAACACGTTGGTAAGGAAAGTATCTTAATAATTAAAATACTATTTTTAAATAGTTAGGAGATGATGATACATGTTTTTAAATATTGGAAATTGACTTCTTCCTTTAGAGACAAGTAAAAGATCAATTGTAACACCGAATAGCTGAGATTCCAACATATCCTTACCAAAGATATTGTGTTTTTGTTGTTTATAATGTTTCGCTTTATAACACTTAACCCTTCTTCATTGTATTTAATTATGTTTCACTTTATAACACATCAACTTTCATCATATATTAAATCATAAGTAATATAGATATTTTAATAAAATATGATAAAGCAATAAAACATGATAGAGTTATATTAGTGCTTTGTTATGAGGATAAGTAGATGGTTGACATTAATACTTCTTGGTATTTTTTAAAAAGATGTATTTATAGTATTTATATTAGAATATGATAAAATGTTTTTGAAATAAGTAGTAGCAATAGGGTGCTGGCCCGAGGTACAATATTAGTACACTAGAGGAGAATTAACAGTAAATTAATCCAACCTAGAATGCATACAAACAGTTCATAGTCATATACCTCTATCAAAAGCCAAAATAACAAAATTATAGTCCCAGCACGAGTGCTTAGCTCCAAAAACCAACGAGTAGAGAGTATAAAGTTTAAACATAATAAAACCAAGCCACACAGGGCTAATATCCAGCATTAAAATCTTAGACTTTGAACTATAACCAAAAAAAGTAGCCCAGCCAAAAGGCTTATAAGCGCTTCGACAACAACATGTCAGCGCACTCTTCATGAAGGAACTTGAAGAGTTCCCGGGGGTTGTCCTCCTCCATCACCTATCCATCCGAAGCCTTTTCATTCAAAAAACAAAGAGTGGTTGAAGAGGCATGCATGACCTTAAGGGAAAATTTGATGACATCTAGCAACCTTCTGTTGGTACTATCCATATCCACTTTGAGTTGGGGCACGGTTTTCTCCAAATAGGCAATATGGTGTTTGAATCTGCCCACCAACCCACCAGTAGCAATTTTAGCACCTTCTACCATATTAGCACCCTTAGCAGTGGGGACAATATTCTCCTTAACCTCCTTGGCCATAGTGTCTAGATTATTATCCTTATCCTCCATTGGGTGCGGGATATTCTCAGAATCATCACGGCTATGTGAGCCCACTGAGGCATCTTCTAGATCTAAGAGATCTTTCATGGCTCTCTTACCCTTTTCCTTCGCCAAGTAGGTGGAGCAGCGGGTTTGGTCGGGGTGGAGGTCAACAAGCTTAGTGGTTTCAAGGTTAATGAGATTCTATTTTCTTTTTTGGTGGGTTGCGGGTTGGAATTATCATGGGTAAGGTCCTGCTTAGAGCCAGCCAGCGAGTCAAGGGTAGGATCAGCCAGAAAGTCAGGGGTAGGGTGAGTTTCTGTGGACTTGTGGCTAGCAGTAGGAGTGGAACAACCCAATGAACCAAAAGGCATGAGAAAGCCTTTATTCAAAGAAATTGAGGGTGAAGGAGACGGTATGTAAGTCATCTCAACAAGGGGAGGAGGGAAAAGGGCACAGTGGAAGTTGTATAACCTCAGAATAAGCCCCTGAGGGCGAAGGAGACGGTAGGTAAGTCACCTCAACAGGGGGAGGAGGGCACAGGGCACAATAGAAGTTGTATAACCTCAGAATAAGCCCTTGGTGGAGGATAACTTATTTTTTTCCCAAAGAGGTGGCCTCATCCACATCTGGAACATTACTTTCCATGGAATGTAAAAGGTAAAACAAAATAGAAATCAAGTTTTTATGACTAAGATGGTTTAAAAATGATAGATGGTAGTTGTAAAAGGTACCATACCGTCCCTCCACCGTGAAGTTTTTGATGACCAAATTGCACATTTTCATCCAGAATTCTGGGAGGTCTGAAATGTTGTAACCCTTATTTTTAGAAATAGGGCTCTCCTCAGGGGTTGTGAAAAACTAAACAAAATCCATTTTTGCCTGGGTTTTGGCAATCTTTTTCCATTTTTGACCCATGGATTTGCCGATGACTTCCTCGTTGATCTCAAAGGAGATGTCATTAATAGTAACCCTCCTCTCATTCTAGGTTTTAGCAAACTTCTTGGAGATCATCTCATCATGACCGGTCAAATTCTTCATGAACTAAAGGATACCACCTTCTTTACAGAAGGACATGACCATCGGGTCAGAAGAGAATTCCTCCTCAATCTTGTCTGGTTCCACTCTCTATCTGTCTCCTCCTATTTCTAGGCCATAGAGAAAAATCAGCAAGGGCACACACCCACAAAGAATGTGACTAGCTAAAGAAATGTCGTGTGTAACCAAAGACTTGTACAATAAAAAACCAGAGACCCCACTCTTACAATAACACTGGTGAATCACCAAGAAAGTGCAAAAAATGGTAAAGTAAAATTTGTGGGTTAGGTTAGAAGTAATTGTGACACGTACAGACCCATAATTAGGGTAATAATTACTCTGCTCAACATAACTTTCCGCCAGAGCTGCAAGGGGACCAAACACGTGGGAATGGCGTTGTAAATTGTGAAGGCCATTAACACAATCCACCCCAAATATATGACAATACTCCGTAAATCACACTTACTGGAGAAGCCATTTAATGAAATAATGAAACAAAAAGGTAACATAATGGAGCTGGGCCACATCAACCTCTGAGTTAAAAATAAGAAACCTTCATCATATGCCATGTGGCATATCCAAACAAAATTGGCACAACACACAAGAGAGTACAAGCAAGTAGGCCCAACCTTTGGCGCCCAGACCCATAACTGGTTTTCAAACATCATGATGATCAATGATGACATCACTCCTTTTCCACCCAAGCAGGTCCTGAGTAGAATTTGGGAGCTAACTAGCTTCCCTCCAACAATGTAGCCCATCAAGCAGCAGACCAGCAGAATCCATGGAGTCTGAGACTTCGTTACCTTCCCTGTAGGTGTGCCTGATATTGACCATGTGAAGTCTGCCAATTAAACCTCTGATATTTGATAGGATGGGACCTACTTTCCAACTTGCCTTAGCATTGCCCTACACTGCATCAATGATGATTTTGGAGTCCCCCTCAATTTCAAGTTTGGTGCACCCTAGGATTAAAGCAAAATTAAGGCCCCAAAGGTGGGCCATACCCTCAGCGTGGTTAATAGTGTGGTTGTGAAGGGGACCAACAAAAGAAGCCACCAAGCTTCCCCCATGGTCTCGAATAACACCCCCTCCATCCTTTTTCCCTGTATAAGAGGAACCATCAAAATTAAGGTTGTGCCATATGGGAACTGGTGGAGACCATATAGTAGCCTTTCTAATGTTGAATTTTGTGTTGTCGAATATATCAAAGCCTTTGTCGATCCCCCAAGTTTTAGCGATCCTGCATTCAAATTCTGGTGGGGGGAGGTTGGTTGGGCTCCTCTAATGGGACACCATCAAACTATCTTGCAACAACTTGAGTCCAAGGTGGAAGACCTCATTAGGGGAGAACTCTTTCTCCCTGAAGATCCTATTATTACATTCATTCCATAGAACCCAACAGAAGATAGGAGGGATTTCGTTCCACAAAAGCTTAGTAAAAGTGTTCTAGGAAGGAGAGTGCCAATTGTTAGCCCATGGATGTCCCTATTAGTAGCCCAGTAGAGGTAAATATGAGGGATGATCAGTTGCCAGACCTCAGAAGAAAACTCATAGTGAAGTAAGATGTGGTTGATATTTTCCTCCTCCTTTTTGCATAGACAACATTTATTAGCAAGGTTGAAGCCCCTTTTAATCAGGTTGTCGAGGGTAAGGATTTTACCATTGAGCACAGTCCACCAGAATAAGTTCACCTTAGGTATTAATTGTGATTTCCAAACCTTCTTCCAGCACGAGGTGTTAGCAACCTCCTTGATCATTAGATTATAGGCAGATTTGACAGAAAAAACCCCATGTTGGGTGTGACCCCAAAGAATTTTGTCGGGTCGGTCAACTATAGGGATGTGAGTATTTTGTAGCAACTCACAAAGCTTGGTGGAAAGGGTGAGAAGGTCAGGTTAGTCCTGCAAATGAGGGAGGAGATCCCTCCATTTTCTATCACTGATATAGTTGGAGACCATGGAACGAATTTTGAGGGATAGAATGTTCCTCAATTGAGATAATCTTGAGGACCCAAAATTATATCAGGAAGCCAAGGGTCCTCCCAAAAATGGATGTCCTCACCATTTCCCAATTTCCAAATGACCCCCTTTTCCAGAGTACCCCTGTATTTGAGGATACTATTCCAAATTTTGGAACCTTGGGGGTGACCATGCTCCATAAAAATATTGGAGAAGCAGCCGCGATCCAGGTATTTGGCCTCCATAATTTTGCACCATTCTGATGAACCTAGGATCATGGACTAGGCCACCTTAGACCTTTGTTAAGGGTCATAATTTTCCTAAGTCCCAGGCCACCCAATTCTTTAGGAAAATAGAACTTATCCCGGTTGACGAGAGGGAGTCTCTTCTTTTCCTCACAACTAGACCATAGGAAGGTGCGTTGGATTTTTTCAAGTTTATCAGCCATAAAACCTTATATTTTGAAAATACAGTGGGATGCCTTATAGAAAAGTAGTAAGGAGTTGGAATTTACCAGCACTGCTGAGGAGCTTTCCCTTCCAACCCGCAAGTTTCCTTTGGGCTCATTCAAGAATGGTATACCAAAAATCATTCTTCACATCTTTGATCGTTAGGGGAAGACCAAGGTAAGTAGCAGGAAGAGCATAAACCTGGCAACCCAAAATATGAAGAATTTTGTCCTAGACCAAAGGTTTCATGTTAAAGAAGAACATCCTACTTTTATGGTAGTTGATGTGCTAACTAGAAGAAGTAGCATAATCATTGAGCAGTAGTTTTCACATATGGGCTTATTTTATCGAAGGGACTCCAAAGAAAAAGGTGTCATCCATGAACTACTGCAGGACTGAGGGGGGCAAAATAGTGGCCGATTTAATCCCCTCGATACTCCCAAATTGAGCCAATTGAATCATGTTGCGTATGAGGACCTCAACCATAATGATGAAGAGGTAAGGAGATAAGAGATTCCCCTTGTTGGTTTTTTTTTATGCTGAGATTACTGAACAACAACCTTTTCATTTCCTGACAGATTCTAAAGAGTAGCCAACTGCAAATATTTAACCAAGACTTAAAAGGACCAACTAACAAGGATGCGGCCCCATCCTTCTTTTCTTTAGGTTCTGCAAAACCAAGGGGGGGACACCCTTCAACACCTCCAAATATTCAGTAAGGCATCAATCAGGTAGATATCTCACATAGGCTCAACACGACCGAGAGATACTAGGTAACCGACTAATCACCCATTGAACATCGACCTTGAAGTGGAGCATGAGATTGGTAAAACACTACAAACCTTATAACACATCAAATACATCAGATTTTATATTTAAAATGTAGAATATAGCCAAGAATTAACCAAAAATGCATCATTACAAAAGATACTAATCACTGGCCAGTGCTTTATCCATGGGCAATATCCTTTAACCAAAGTCAGAAATACAGTAATCAACTTATGTCAGAGATTCCAAGCCATAAACACAATAAATCCAGATCAATACTACTTATAAAAATCCTTTTGTAGACAACCCAATGAAATTATGTCACATCTACAACATCATTTAATCTGATCCTAGATCAAAATTGAATAATGATAACATATACATAGATAAACTCTATGCAAAGAACCAGAAAACTCAGAATTCATAAAACTCAAACTAAGGAGAGATTTGAAACTCAAATTCTCATATTAAGTATGAAGATTCACTTTACTGTACACAAATTTGCAATCAAACATATACCACTTCAATAAGCTACAAAAGACCAATGAAATTTTATTCTATCTAAAACAAAACTAGTACAATCCATAAAATATATCCCTAATGGAACCAAGCAAAATTGGAAGCTCCTGGAGTTAAGCACAACTTGAAACTCACTGTGGAGGCCAAGAAATTGGAACCCTTGTTCTGTCCAAAAAATCAGAGTATATGGGAAGAGAGACCTCTTGATTTCTCCTTTGATAGACACCTATCCTTTCCCCAAATATCTCCTTTGAAATAAAAAATATCTCTCCCTTTCACTAATGATCTGATTTCATTTTATGTTTGTTGTGAGCACTTTGAAAATCTTTCTTTATCTCCACCTTTTGAAAATCCCATGAATGCTCCTATATTTCCTCTTCATATTTCATTTTAATCCCTTTGTTGCTCATTTAAATCATTAAATTTACACAGTAATTTAAATCTACTTTGACACTTTATACTTGATTTGATCTTCACTTTATGCTTCATTTTTATCTACGTAGGTCTTGGATTCTAATTTCTACATTTTAATTTTCAATAGTGTTCTTTAATGTTGTATGCTTTACATTTGCACATTACCTTTAACTTCTTTTAAATTCTACAATGCATCTTATCCTATGTTTTAACCTTTATTTCAACCTCCTTCTTCCCAGACTTCACCAGCATTCACCACGTGTTGCAAGCTAACTGGTCTGCAGGTCTACCTCTGCAACTGTGCCATCCTACTCATCTAATTTGCCTAGCTTGTCTCCTGTCTGTGTCCCACATGTCACACTAGCGTAATTTCTTGATGGTTATCCTCCTTGCATCTTTCCCTTTAAGCCATTAAGTGAACCTTTAGTTTCCTTTTCCTTAGGATGCGTTCCCACCTAAGATGGCTCTCCTCCGCACTTACATGTCACCATCCACATTAGTCTCAGATTCCACGTCAGCCCGTGACCGTGCCGGGCTGACACTTGTCATCACCATCCTCATCATCTCCCATGTGGGACCTGCCAAAATCAATTTTTCTTCCTCCATTGTCCATCTACCTGGCATGGTTACCGAGGTACCACTGCACATGCACTTAGAGCCTTCGGGATTCTTCTTCAAATTATTAACTATGGCCTTTACCTTTTAAACATCACAAACTTTCACCACGCCACCAATGTTGGATAATGTTTCACAAGTTTTTTAAATTCTTACCTCATGCACGGACTAAAATATTGCTTCTGACAAAGTCAATGCATTCAACATGCATGCCAGCCACACTCTCTCACCAAGAGCCTCTTGGCTTCACTTCATATTAGGTACAAAGTGTTTTACTATAAAAATATCAATATATTATATTGCACAATGCATGTGCGATTAATACCCTTAACCTGTGCAACCCTTTCTTTTCATTGCATGCGCTCCTACTTCTTGTATTTCACAAGCCTCCTGTAGTTTGCACTTGCACAGATTTCCTTACACCTATTGTGTCTTGCACAGCTACCTTGGTACTATGCGCGGGCTCCTCTACAAACTTGAAACATTTGGTGTGCCTCTATCATTATTCCACACAACTCTTAATCTCCCTCCATGTCTCCATGCATGGCTACCTTCTTCATGCCTTCAGTGTAGACCTTTAAACATTTGTCATTTGTATTATATTTGTATGTTTTCCCTTTTTACATCTTTCACCTAGCACGTGGGCTCCCTCCATCTCACATTGCAATGCTTTTAAAAATATGTGCATGCTTCCCTTTCTTTGGCCATGCACTATTTGTAACTCGTGCGCAACCCTTTAGACTCCTACACAACACTCTGATTTGGTTTTCAATGATGCACTGGCTTCTGTGGAATTTGAATTGCTAATTGCATTTGTTTGAAATGTTCTAAAACTTCTTTCTCTTCCTCCTTTCAATTACATGCGTTGTCTTTTCTTTTATTTCCTTTGCAATTATGCACGGTCTATGCTTTATATTGTGCACACTCCACTCCATACATATTTATGGAATCTTTCTAAAGTCTTCCTTTCACATGCATTGGTTTCCTTCTTATAACGCAATATTTCTTAGAGAAAATGCTTGGTAGATGTTGTAGAAAATGGAAAAATACCTGCAAATTATACTTGTATTTAAAGTTCTATGAAATGTCATTACCAAAATCAATCTCGTAGGTTGCTTCTTTACTTTACCATGGGAAAATGCTCCTTTGATTTTATGCTAGCATGGGTAGGGGGGTTTAAAAAAGTATGGCAATTCTTTACCTCTACCAAGTGCAATTTGCTTGAATGTTCCAATACTTCCCTTTTAAAACTTCCCGAAACCTGCCTTTAACAAGATTCCTAAGCAATGAAAATCACTACCATGTAGCACAACCTATTTTTCTTAATTGGTTCCTCACACATTCCTCTTAGTTATTCTCTGTAGTTACTCTAAAAAATGCATGTTGTCCTTATGTCTTCTTGAGCATATGACCTCTACTACATAAACAAGAGACATGTGTGCACACTGTTCCCTTTTGAATCATGGAAATATTGCATTGATTCTACAAAAACTCAAAAGATGCTTTTCATCTTTAACAAACCAGACTTGGTTTATTGTGCAATTTGACCATAAACCATTCAATTGGAAATCATAGCAAACAATATTTTATACCCCTGCAAACTGATCCTATTAATAGCAACTAGCCTCTGGAACTGACCTTAAAAACTGATGAGAAAGCCTCATAGAAACACACAGTCTAAAACATGTACTTACCTCCAACATGTGAATACAAGTGCAAAATGGATTTGAAATACACCTTCATCTCAGAGATATTTATGTTGAAAGTTGACCAACTCACTATTGTTATACAACTGAAAGTTGAAAACTAGATAATTGGATTTGGATTAGCCCTTCTAAAAATAGCAAACCATATATTGAGGCTTTGTCACTGCATGCGGGGAAAAATTTACATATAGAGAGTATGGATCCATAACTGACCTCTACAAAAAATTGCTTGATACAAAGCTCCCATCTTCTGAAAATGTCTGCTTAGCAATTTAACTCTGTCAAACAACGACAATCTACACAAATTGCTTTTGGATTTGTCCTTGAAAAGACACCAAATTATGTCTCGAGGATTGATCCTTGATCCTAGTATTACACTAATATATAGAGAGAATAGGGAATCAGCTTACTTGCTATAATATTCAGCTGGCACCAAAGTGTTAATCCTCAAAGTTGATCCCTCAGAGAGAATCAGCGCTGTGTAGACTGAAATCTGAATAAATCTCATTTGGATCTGACTTCATAAACCAATCAGATAAATGCCTCATGATCTAAAACCTTGGATATAGATTTACTTACATATAGAGAAAACAAATATTCAATTATCTTGTTCTGATTATCAACTGGTAAATCAATATGAATCCCTAAAGTCATCCTCCTACCAACCTTCTGACTTCAAAATCAGTAAAATTGCATAAACTTGATTTGGAATTGAATGAGAAAACTAATAAGATGGATTGGCACATGTCTAAAAATATTCATGGAGTAGCCTTGTCATGATTAAAATATAGGGGAGTATTCAATTCTCCATGAAATTCAATCAGGTGCAAATTGTGTGACCCCAAAGTAGGGCACTTCGTTGTTCTGCATTTTACACTGAGAATCAGAATTAATTGCAAATAGAAATGCTTTGGAAAACTTATCATTTTCCCTCACAGGGATCTGCAAATGGTGTGTAGACTCATTTTCATGTCTACATTATCTCAAAGAAATTTCTATGTAATGCCTATCAATCTGATGAAAGATATAAACCGTCAAAGTGGATCACTTGGTAAAACTAAAAAAGTACACATGCAGATTTTAGGTAAACACCTTTAAACAACTATCTC
The DNA here is from genome assembly GCA_018584345.1 of Thuja plicata. NCBI lineage: Eukaryota > Viridiplantae > Streptophyta > Pinopsida > Cupressales > Cupressaceae > Thuja > Thuja plicata. The sequence continues at coordinate 2,006,960 of MU224199.1, forward strand.
AAAAACATATAAAATCTGAACTCTGAAAGCTGGAACCCGCTACATTTATTCCATGATAGTTATTTCACATGTTCTCTAAGTGGTTTCTCATACAAATCATCAGGACTCATTTAACTCGCACTTCAATTTGGTCTCTTCAAAGAGTTTCACTAGTAAAATTGGCCCCTATTTTCGACGAAAATTGGTCAAATTATCTACGCAGAATGGTCAAAAGACCCACAAATTGCTTTGTCAGTATTTTTCTTGTCAAAATTTCAACACATTCTTGTTCACATCAAAATTTTGACACAAACTTGGTCAAAATTAGCATATTCAAACGCCCACATTATTTGTTGAAACTTCGACCAATGTTCGTTGAAATGTCTAAAAAGTTTCGACCAAATTTAATCAAAATGTTTAAAAAGTTTTGACCAAGTTTGGTCAAAATGTTTGACCCATCCGACCAGGATGCCAAACCCACGATGCAAGCTTTCGACACATAATGGTCGAAACATTTCGATCAAACTCTTTCTATTTTGACCAAGATGCCAAAGCCACGACGTAAGCTTTCGATACAGAATGGTTGAAACATTTTGACCAAACTCTTTTTGTTTCGACCAGGATGCCAAACCCACGATGCAATCTTTCGACACATAATGGTCAAAATATTTTGACCAAACTCTTTCTGCTTCAACCAATGAATGTCAAAATTTCAACGAAAATTGAATTTAAAAAAAAATAAATTTCTGAAACCAAATAGCCTCAGTTTTAGTACTCGGCTTCAATAGAAGATGGACCAATAACAAATTGCTTCTTTCTCTCTAACAAGCAAGTCTTGAACCAAGTGAGAAGCTATAAGTTCATGACTTCAACTTATAGCTTCTCACTTGGTTCAAGACTTGTTTGTTAGAGAGCAAGAAGCAATTTTTTATTGGTCCATCTTCTATTGAAGCCGAGTACCAAAACTGAGGCTATTTGGTTTCAGAATTTTCTCATTGAGTTTGGTATTCAATCTAAACAACCATCAATCATATTTTGAGAAAATCAATGTGCTACTCAAATCTCATGTATCCCAATCCATCATCAAAGGACCAAGCATAGTGACATCTAGTTTCTAGTTTTTAGCTGCAGACCTATATGTGTTCACTAGAAGTGTTGGACAAGTCTAAGAATCCTATAGGAGCATGAGTTTTTTTTTCTTTGATCCAAGAGGAAGCTAATGCAATCTCAAACTAAGACAATCAAGAGATAAGTATTTCAGATCCTTGAATAATGTTCATGAATCTTTTATCTAGTTTTTAATTCATACATTAGAATAGTGAGTCATGTATGCTTCTAGCATTGGTATTTCCCTTCAGGAAGCTCTGATTGATCTATAGAAAAGGTAAGTGAACTATGTAGTAAATTGCCTCAAAGGCATGTCATCTTGACTTGAAATACCATCATTGCAGGATATGTTCAAAATATATCAACATTGTTCATACCACTGATATTGATATGATAGAGAAGCTTCCTTAAAAAAATGCATATTTGGAACGATATAGACTGTTTGGAGAGAGATACATATCACTTTGAAAAGTCAACAAAAAATGTGAAGGTAGTGAAAAATGCTCAAGAAATAGTGTATAATGATATGCCAATAACAAAAGACCTAAAAATGAAGATGGTTATTAAAGGGAAAAAGGATCTGATATAGTCAATTATTGGTTTAGAATCTTTGGGATTGCCACAACTCTGTGTTTAGATTAACACTTTACATCACTTTAGGACTGAATTGGAGTAGTTAGAGAAAATACTATCCTTTGGCTGGAAGATTGATTTTTTAATTAAAAGCAATGAAACACTAAAATTGGCTTCTATGACTATCAAAAGTGTCCCTAAAGCCAAGTTTGAAATTTACCATAAGGCCAGTAAGGAAGGCATCCTAGAAATTTGTGAGTCTGCTACGTATAAAGTGGTCTTCCATGACTTGAGAAGTGAACTATGGGATGGTTTTTATATGGGGGGGATAGGACATTTCCTTGAACAACTTGAATCAAACCTAGATATTATAGCAAACATTGTCCACACAAGAGTTCATACTCGTGCCCTTACAACATTGATGAAGGCCTGTTTTGATGGATTTTTTGGCATTGTTGGGAGGAGGCCCTTGTCACGCTTTTTCAAAACATGATTATGAAATGATAGAGGAAAATTTGGTGGCTCTTAAGGATCTTTTTAAATTTGATGGTGATGGCCTTCCTTTAGAGGCAATGGAGAAGGCAGCAATTCCTATGGCAGATATTTTGCCTCTTCTTTCAACTGATACAGACCAACTGATTGATAATTTTAGACATTTGGTTTGTCAAGCAAATGGATTATCTTCAGTAAATTCAAAGCTACCAATTCCTCCAACATCAGGTGCATGGAATCCAACAAAACCAAATACCAATTAGTGAAAATGAATGCCACGATTTCGTGATGAGGTTTGTTGATGGTTCTGATGGGATCCACATCAGGACAGATAGTGGAGGAAGTGATATGATGAAAGAGAAAAATGATAAGGATGCCGAATAGAGAAACAGTGGAGATGAAGCTGACAATGAGGTAAATCTGATATACAATAAGAATAGAAATGCATTGCCACTTGAAAGAGACAAGGAAGGTAATGGGCATCAGTCTTTTGGTAGCACCAGTTACAATCAAAATTCTCATAATGCATCTTTTGGAATGCATCTAAATACTAAAATACATACAAATCTCTCCAAAGCGAGAAACAAAAACAAAAAAGAATAACTTCTAAGACTAAAATTTTTGACCTTGAAACTTGCAACAGTTACAAATTCTGGCATGTCAAAGAAAACCTCTAGGATTGTAAATGAATTAATGCTCAACTTCATAAATATTATTATTGATTTAATAAATAGATGTGATGATGAAAATATTGAGTCAAAATTTATATCTCCTTTGTCAATGGAGATTGAAATATAAAATAGCAGAATAAAACCAAATCTACCACAAATACATGATTCACTAGTTAAGAGTGATATTTAGTTGCATTACATAAACTTCTATTCTTGGGATCCATTTATTAATATGCTATAAAGATATAATAATAATATGTAGATAATAGCTATCAGAATTTGACTTAGACAAGGTATACGTACAAAAGCTCACACTCTTTGAGACATATGCCCTTTAAGCAACTTTCTGACATATCTGATCTGCAGATTTACTCTCAAATATCTTGTCAACATTGACAACTTCAAATCCATCCCGCCTATGGCACTCCAAGATTTGTAAAGTAAAACAAGTTTTAGAACAAATGGATTTTGATCTGATTGACTTATTTCTAACACCCCACCTATAAATAACATCAAGTACCTTGGATGTATAAATGAATTCAATAAACATAAATTTTTGACAATAGGGGAAAGTTGACATACCAAGGGAAAGAAATCAGGATCAAGAATGATATTAGAAGATCTAATGTATCGATGCATAATGGTGCCTTTACCACATTCCTTGTGCAAATACCTTAGTCCTTTGGAAACCCCTATTGCAATCCTTCGCCTCACTTCCCATGACAATATCTTGAAACAAGAAAGGTGGCTAGTTTACATCAGATATTTCTGAACAATAAGTATTAAATTGTTTAGATGACTCATATTAAATCAAACTACTGTAAACCACCAATTCATTCCAGACATTTGTAAACTGTATAATACAACCAAACATTGTTTAAAATGAAATTACAAAAACA
>MU224199.1:2019809-2032948 GCA_018584345.1 Thuja plicata
TTTTCTTTCATTGGTTGTTGTTTGGTTTTGGTTTCAACATATAAGTTTGTTGTTGAATATAAGTATAGAATTTAACCAATTCTGCTAGCATTACCAAAACATGGAAAGTATGTTTAATGATAAGAAAATTGAGATATTAAAATCTAACCTTTATTTGATGAAAAGAACCTTGCATAATTCTAGTAAAAATCAAGAATGGTTTCTAAAAGACTACATGAAACTACATATAAGAACATCAACTAACCCAATAATTCATGAGCTCCTTCATACAATATGGAACCTTCATTTTATCTCTTTGAATTTTGCAACAAGAGCTCCAAATAGGAGTAGAATGGTAACAATAAACTTCTAACAAGTCACAATATACATGAACTATGAACACCATCAAAAGTATGGATTCTCCTTGATTGAGTACACTTTCAATAAAGAAAGAAAGTCTCTCTAGTGCTCTAACTAATCCTAAGGAAGACTCCAGCATATTAGAACTCAATAAACCACCAATGGTTGTCAAAGATTTGCACTCAATTGGACTCATTAAACCACCTATTGGACCTAGAATTGATCGGAGGTAGGAGATTTAAGAAACCCTTGGATTAAGGGTTTAAAAGTGCTAAATTTGGGGATTTTGGGGTTCTTGGTGAACTAAGACCTATTCCTTTGAGGTTTGTTCATTTTTAAACATTATTAAAGACTGATGAAGGTTTGGAGTCTTTGGAGTGCAAGGAGTCTATGGTTTCTTTGTTATTTGTGGTCTTTTTAAGCACTTCTGAAGCCATAGTGTGTATATAGTCACACCTGGTCTAAAAGAGTCCATAGAAAACCAACTGTAGAAAGCTGACTACCCTAGTTTTATGTCAAAAATGGTCTATAAATGACTGCCACATGATTTATTTCAGATTTTTCCACCAAATAATCTTAGACTGGTCGCAATTGAAAGCTATGACTCAAGGTAGACTTCCTATGGAGTTAGATTTGACATTCCAATCCACACAAAGTCGACAGAAAACAAATACCAATAACAAAAATGTTAAAAATGTGCCAGAAAATACCAAATACATGATGCCCTAGTACATTGCTCATAGGCCCTAAGTAGGTAATAGATAAAACAATGCCAAACAAATGCAGAGTAAGGAAATCCTTATAGGTAGTCCTCCTTTTACACCAAATCACAGTGGCAACAACTTGCAGGTAGGCGGTCCTCCTTTTACACCAAACCAAAATGGCAACCCTCGCAGGTAGGCAGTCCTCCTTTTACTCTCACCAAGTAAAACTTCAAAAAATCATAGGCTCCAGCTCCCTCGCGCTCCCAACTTAAAACCAAACAATGAAATGAGATGCAAAATATTTTTTAGGCTCTAGCTCCTTCGCGCTCCCAACTTAAAACCAAACAATGAAATGAGATGCTAAATATTTTTTCTTTTTAAAGTTATGCCCGTGTTGGTTGAAATTTTGACCTACATGGTATTGGTCAAAATTTCAACTAACACAAGCATGGATTAAAAAAAATAAAAAATTTCCTTCTATAATCTGACCAACCTAAATCTTTTTAATTGATGGTCGAAATGTTTGGTAGAAAATGAGGTCAAATGTAGTAGTGTTTTTAGGGGTACTCACCTTGCCTTAGAGAAAATTTTAAATTGGTCACTCCAAATTTGTGCCAAATTTGAGAGTACCAACAGTTTCTCTATCTAGGGACGCATGCCCCTTGTGGGCATGTAGAGAATATAGAATCACTTGGTGAAGCAGACCACTCAAAAATTAGACTTCTTCTCAACTTCCCAAAACTGAGTTCCTTATTGAAAACACAAAACACCTAACACACCACTAAAAGAAAAGAAACTATAAAACATGTACAATATTTACAAATGGCCAAAAACATCAAACTGAAATCACTGCTTATCCCTATCAAATACTTGATTCTGATTTCCATGGATCCAAGGTAACTGATAATTACCACTATCATATGCCTAATTAATCATGCTGCAATTTGTTATCAACATATTATAGGAAATATCATCAGCACAATAATTATCCCTGAATACTTGGAACTCAACAAAATACTGCAAATGCTGATCATTTTACATAAAAATATCACACCCTTGAAAATCCAAAATCGGCTGAAGAGAAAATGATTCCAATCCTAAATGTCTGCTGGAATCATTAGGCACATTTATGTCATTAGTTTGCATAGAATATGGAAGTTCAATCACAATAGCTTCCTGCAAACCACAATGGCACACATCTAAATAATAGCTTGATTGCATATCATCCTGTTGATTACAACTTCTATCAGTATCATCCAAACATGAAAATGTATCATTAAGTAATGACTCATTTATCACTTGTAAATATGAAAACACACATTCCAATTTATCACTTTCTTCAGCATCATGATCTATACAAGAACCATTTACACTAATTTTATCCAAATCTAAATCCATACCAACATATGAGTCATCATATTCATTATATTTGACATAATCAAATTTCTCACAATCATATGCATTTCCATCTTGTGCATTGTTTGCCTCAAAAGTAGGAATAAGAAACTCACCATAGGTTTCATACTTTGCACCCATTAGCATGTCATCATTGTCAAAGTAAATATACACTGGGCATTGTAAATTAGATTCTACATTAGGTGCATACCTCTGAAAATCAGCAGCCAATAGTTTTGATATTCTTTCACTACTTAGTGGGCATTGAACTTCATTTTCACCACCTTTAACCTCATTCTTAGTGCTGCCAATATATTCCTGATTTGACACAAGGACTGCAACCTCTTGACTCACATCATCTTGTGCAAAAGAATCATCACAACAACTCTAATCTGCATCATAATCACTCTCTTGTTGTCCACAAAACTGTTCGCTAAACTGAGACAAGAAATCTGCACTACCATGATGATAATAAAATAAATCCATAAATCTAATGGAAACATCAACAATTAAAGATTCACCCTTGACATCTTGATATTCATCTACTTCACTATCAACATCATAATCAACATTATCTACACAACTAAAGTCAGCATCATGGGCACTTTTAGATCCAGATTTCTCAATCGAATCCATCCAAATTTTAACAAGTTCAATGCCTTCCTCTCTACATGATGCAGACCAATTTACTGATTTAGGCGTATAAATCTCTAAGAATAAATGAAGATATGCATACTCTTGAAGTTCAACCCCTTCTGGAAGCTTATCATATGCATTGGAAAACTTTTCATAAAACACATGTATTGCTTGTTCTTTCCTTTCTCCTACATGTATTTTCAAAAACAAAATGGCTTCATCTTGGATCCTTAATTTGATGAAATAGTGCATTATCCTTTTGGATTTCTTCAAGATCTACTGGATAAGTTTCAGATCTAGGAAAAATATCTTGATCTATTAAAATAGGAAACTCCATTGAACCATTTAATCAACAATACACCTTATCTTTCACCAAAGTTTTATCCAACTATTCAATCATTTGTTTCACATAATAGCATAACATACTTCTGATTTTGATGACTTAAAATGTTAAAAAAAGAAGTATGATAGAGAATTCGGATCTATTTTCCTTCCTTTAGTGACTTCTTCCCTAGTAAGGAACCAAATTATTTCATAAAAATTTGAGGAATACCTGGGCAAATTCTTTCTTTCTTTCTTTCTTTCTTTCTTTCTTTCTTTCTAATTTTGTCACTCAACCATTGAATCTTTGAGCATCTGCTAAATCCTCAATGCAAAATTTTCCAACTAATCATCAAATTTTATTCACTTAAATGCACATTGGTGTAGAGATCTTTCAGATTTGCCACTCAATGCTGTGAGAATGAATAGAACATAAATAGAACATGGACAAGTTTGGAATCCAACAAAGATAACAAACTTCTAGAAAGTCAATAGGATTTGACACACTTTCATAAAGAAGACACTTAGAATGTCTTTCAACAACAACCAGGATGGTAACTATGCTCTGAAATTATTTCAGATTTACAAACTTTTATAACTCTATCCTCAAATTGATATGGAAAAAATGACTGGATTTAAGAAATAAACAGGCCAGGAGTCTAGCTCAACTTGATAAACCCGCGTTATTTATTACAAGATAATACCAAAGTTTGTTTGGAAGTTTAACAAGTTTTTACTTCTTTCTTCCCAGTAGAGTCACCATTTTGTTGGTTTTTTTACACTGAGATTACTGAACAACAACCTTTTCATTTCCTAACAGATTCTAAAGAGTAGCCAACTCCAAATATTTAACCAAGACTGAAAAGGACCAACTAAAAAGGATGCGGATCCATCCTTCTATGCTTTAGGTTATGCAAAATGAAGGGGGGACACCCTTCAACACCTTCAAATATTTAGTAAGGCATCAACTAGGTAGAGATCTCACATAGGCTCAACAGGACTGGGAAATACTAGGTAACCGACTAATCACCCATTGAACATTGACCTTGAAGTGGAGCATGAGATTGGTACAACACCACAAACCATATAAAACATCAAATACATCATAGCTTATATTTAAAATGATGAATATAGCCAATACTTAACCAAAAATGCATCAGTACAGAAGATACTAATCACTGGCCAGTGCTTTATCCATGGGCAATATCCTTTAACCAAAGTTAGAAACACAGTAATCAACTTTTGTTAGAGATTCCAAGCCATAAACATGATAAATCTAGATCAATACTACTTATAAAAATCCTTCTGTAGACAACCCAATGAACTTATGTCACATCTATAGCATCATTTTATATGATCCTAGATCAGAAATGAAGAATGATAACATATACATAGATAAACTCTATTCAAAGAATTAGAAAGCTCAGAATTCATAAGACTGACACTAAGGAGATATTTGAAACTGGAATTCTCATATTTAGTAAGAAGAATCACATTATTGTACACAAATTTGCAATCAGACATATACCACTTCAATAATCTGCAAAAGACCAATGAAATTCTATTCTATCTAAAACAAAACTAGTACAATCCATAAACTATATCCCTAATGGAACCAAGAAAAATAGGAAGCTCCTAGAGTTAAGCACAGCTTGAAACTCACTATGGAGGCCAAGAAATTGGAACCCTTGTTCTGTCCAGAAAATAAGTGTATATGGGAAGAGAGATCTCTTGATTCCTCCTTTGATAGACACATGTCCTTTCACCAAATATCTCCTTTGAAATAAAAAATATCTCTCTCTTTCAATAATGATCTAATTTCATTTTGTGTTTGCTATTAGCACTTTGAAAATCTTTATTTACCTCCTCCTTTTGAAAATCCCATGAATGCTCCTATATTTCCTCTTCATATTTCATTTTAATCCCTTTTTTCCCATTCAAATATTTAAATTTACACAGTAATTTAAATCTACTTCGACACTTTATACTTGATTTGATCTTCACTTTATGCTTCATTTTTATCTATGCAGGTCTTGGCTTCTAATTTCTACATTTTAATTTTCAATAGTGTGCTTTAATGTTTTATGATTTTCATTTCCACATTACCTTTAACTTCTTTTAAATTCTGCAATGCATCTTATCCTTTGTTTTAACCTTTATTTCAATCTCCTTCTACCTAGACTTCACCAACATTCACCATGTGTCATAAGCTGACTGGTCCGCAGGTCCACCTCTGCAACTGTGTCATCCTACTCATCTACTCTACCTAGCCCACCTCTCCTATGTGTTGCCACATCACCATCCACATCAGTCTTGGATTCCACCTAAGTGCCACATGTCACACTTGTAGAACCCTATGTGACCACATGATCTAACTGGGCAAGCCACTGACATCAGTGCGCAACCACATCGAGCTGACACTTGTCACCACCATGCTCATCATCTCCCATGTGGGCCCTACCAAAATTATTTTTTCTTCCTCTGCCATCCATCTACCTAGCATGGTTACCAAGGTGCCACTACACACACGCTTAGAGCCTCTGGGCTTCTTCTTCAAAATATTAACTGTGGCCTTTACCTTTTAAACATCACAAAATTTCTCCATGCCACCAATGTGGGACAATGTTTCACAAGTTTTTTAAAGTCTTACCTCATATGCAGACTAAAATATTGCTTCTGAAAAATTCAATGCATTCAACATGCATCCCAGACACATCCACTCACCAAGAGCCTCTTGGCTTCACTTCATATTAGGTACAAAGCATTTTACTATAAAAATATCAATATATTATACTGCACAATGCATGTGGGAATAATCCCCTTAACCTGTGCAATCCTTTCTTTTCATTGCATGCCCTCCTACTTCACTCCTACTTCTTGTATTGCTCAAGCCTCCTGTAGTCTTCCCTTGCACAAATTTCCTTACACCTGTTGTGTATGCTACGTAGCTACCTTGGTTCTATGCGCAGGCTCCCCCACAAAATTGAAACATTTGGCGTGCCTCTGTCATTATGTCATGCATCTCTTAATCTCCCTCCATGTCTCCATGCATGGCTACCTTCTTCATACCTTCAACGCAGACCTTTAAACATCTATTGTTTTCATTATATTTGTATGTTTTCCCTTTATACATCTTTCACTTAGCACGTGGGCTCCCTCCATCCTACGCAGTCCTTTAGACTCCTACGCAACACTCTTATTTGGTTTTAAATGATGTGTTGGCTTCTATGGCATTTGAATTTCTAATTTTATTTTTTTGAAATGTTTTAAAACTTCTTTCTCTTCCTCCTTTAAAATACACGTGTTCTCTTTTCTTTTATTTCCTTTGCAATTGCGTAGGGTCTATGCTTTATATTGTGCACACTCCACTCCATAAATTTGCATACATTTGCATGGAATGTTTCTAAATTATTCCTTTCACATGCGTTGGTTTCCTTCTTATAACGTAGTAGTTCTTGGAGAAAATGCTTGGCAGATGTTGTAGAAAATGGAAAAATACCTACAAATTATACTTGCATTTAAATTTCTATGAAGTTCCATTACCAAACTCAATCATGTAGTCTGCTTCTTTACTTTACCATGGGAAATCCCTCCTTTGATTTCATGCTAGTGGAGGAAGGAGGGTTTTAAAAAGTATGGAAATGCTTTACTTCTACCAATTGCAGTTCACTTGAATGTTCCAAGACGTACCTTTTAAAACTTCCTGAAACCTGCCTTTAACAAGATTGCCAAGCATTGAAATTCACTACCATGTAGCACAACCTCTTTTTCTTAATTGGTTCCTCACACATTCCTCTTAGTTATTCTCTATATTTACTCTGAAAAATGCTTTTTGTCCTTATGTCTCCTTGACCATACGACCTCTACTACATAAACAAGCGACATGTGGGCACACTGTTCCCTTTTGAATCATGGAAACATTGCATTGATTCTACAGAAACTCTAAAGAAACTTTTCATATTTAACAAACTAGACTTGGTTTATCATGCAATTTGACCTTAAACCATTGAATTGGCAATCATAGAAAATAATCTTTTATACCCCCGCAAACTGATTGTACTAATAGCAACTGGCCTCTGGAACTAGCCTTAAAAACTGATCAGAAAGCCTCATAGAAACATGCAGTCTGAAAAATGTAATTACCTCCAACATGTGAGTACAAGTGCAAAATGGATTTGAAATACAATGAAATCTCTGAGAGATATTTATGTTGAAAGTTGACCAGTTCACTATTGTTATACAACTGAAAGCTGAAAACCGAATAACTAGATTTGGATTAGCCCTTCAAAAAATAGAAAACCATATCTTGAGGCTTTGTAAATTCATGTGGGGAAACATTTACATATATAAAGTATGGATCCATAACTGGCATCTATAAACAATCTCTTGATGCAAAGCTTTGATCTTCTGAAAATGTCTACTTAGCAATTTAACTCTGTCAAACAATGACAATCTACACAAATTGCTTTTGGATTTGTCCTTGAAAAGATACCAAAATATGTCTTGAGGCCTTGATCCTAGTGTTACACTAATATACAAAGAGAATAGGGAATCAACTTAGTTTCTATAATGTTCAGCTGGCACCAAAGTGTTAATCCTAAAAGTTGATCCCTCAGAGAGAATCATCATTGTGTAGACTGAAATCTTAATAAATCTCATTTGGATCTGACTTCATAAACCAATCAGATAAATGCCTCATCATCTGAAACCTTTGGTATAGATTCACTGACATATAGAGAAAAAAAAAATTCAATTATGATCATCAACTGGTCAATCAATATGAATCCCTAAAGTCAGCCTCCTACCAACCTTCTGACTTCAAAATCAGTAAAATTGCATAAACTTGATTTGGAATCGAATGAGAAAACTAATCAGGTGGATTGGCACATGTCTAAAAATAGTCATGGGGGAACCTTGTCATGATTAAAATATAGGGAAGCATTCAATTCTCCATGAAATTCAATCAGGTGCAAATTGTGGGACCTCAAAATAGGGACTTCGTTGTTCTACATTTTACACTATGAGAATCAAAATTAATTGCAAATAGAAATGCTTTGGAAAAATTATCATTTTCCCTTATAGGGATCTGCAAATGGGTGTGTAGACTCATTTTCATGTCTACAATATCTTAAATCAATTTCTATGTAATGCCTATCAATCTGGCCAAAGATATAAACTGTCAAAGTGGATCACTTGGTAAAACTGAAAAGGTACACAAGTGCAGATTTTAGGTAAACACCTTTAAACAACTGTCTCAAAAACATATCAAATCTGAACTTTGAAAGTTGTAACCCACTAAATTTATTCCATGATAGGTTTTTCAGATGTTCTCCAAGTGGGTTCTCATACAAATCATGAGGTCTCATTTTACTCGCACTCCAATTAGGTCTCTTCAAAGAGTTTTTAGGGGTACTCACCTTGCCTTAGAGAAAATTTTAAATTCGTCACTCCAAATTTGTACCAAATTTGAGAGTACCAACACCCCTGGTGCAGACCTTTTCTTAGGGTGATTTTATGACTAATTTTTCCATTCAACATCACCATGAATCTAACAGTCTCCACACAAGCCCTAATAAAAATAATGAAAGCCTGAGAGAAGCCAAAAGCAGCTAACACCTTGTATAGGAGGTTCCAATTGACCTTGTCATTGGCTTTAGAAATATCAAGTTTGAAAGTCATTCCTGCCACCTTGCTGCCATCCATGGAGTGTAGGATCTCGTGGGTAGTGATGGCCACATCCATGATTTGTCTGTCGGAAATAAATCCCTTTTGGTTAGGACTAATGAGCTTACTGAGTAGGGGTTTGATACAATTAACCATGATCTTAGAGAAGACCTTGTAGAGGGTGTTTCCCAGACTTATAGGCCTCAAATCCTCCATAGCTCTAGGGATGTCACATTTGGGGACCAAAAAAATATAGGTATCATTGAGTTGTTTCAGGAATTTCCTAGTCCTGAAGAAGTCCTGAGAAACCCTCATCACATTAGGCCCCACAATGTCCCAAAATTCCTATAAGGCCTTAGAAACCATCTAGGCTAGGAGCATTGTAGGCCCCCATAGAAAGCACCTCCCTATGGACCTCATCATCAGTGACCCTGGAGAGGAGGGTGTCATTATATGACTTCGTAACCACCCTGGGAAGGTGGGAGATGAGCTGATCTTGCAAGTCATCCAAGTTTCCCAGGTTAGAGTGCAAAAGGTTTGGGTGAAGTAATCAGTAGATAGATTGCCAAGATGAATAGGGTTAGAAATATCCACTCACATTAGTCTGTGAGAGTGTTGATAGAATTTGTTTTCTTGTGTTTACAAGAAGATTGATGGAAGAAGGCAATATTTTGGTCCCCTCTTTCAACCATAGGACCATGGACCTCTTCTTCTAGAAGACTTCTTTGTTGTCTTAGACATCCTTCCAACCCTTCCTAGTGGTTTCCTCTTCATTGTGGAGGTCTTGCGAGAGATTTCTAGTGGCCATTTGTCTTTGGAGGTCTTCAAGTTTTCTATAAAGTTCCTTCTTAGTTTTAAAAATGTCTCCAAAAGTGGTTTTATTCCAACCTTTGATAGTGCCTCTGATAAGCTCAAGCTTGGAATCAACCTAGAACATCGACATGCCCATCACCGAGGTACACCACCATTGAAAAAAAATTTCATGGAAGCTGGGGTGGGAAGCCCACATTATTTCACATCTAAAAGGGGTAGGTAAGGGATATAACACATCCATCTAATTAAGTAGGAGAGGATTGTGATATGAAGTAGTCCTAGGGAGAGAAAAAAGAGAAGAAGTAGCTCCTAGGTCCCACAGAGATGAAACAAAGACCCGGTCAAGGCAAACTTGAATAAGGTGAGTACCATTCCTATTATTAGTCTAGGTGAAGGGATTTCCTCTTAGCTCAATATCATATAAGCAATTAAGACAAACAAAGCTAGAGAAATCCCCTATGCTGTCAGTGTAGTCCATAAGACCACCACATTTCTCATAAGGGAATGGGGTGAATTGAAGTTACCAGCCACAAAAAATTTAGAATCCTATAGGGAGAGGAAAGAAGCCACCAGCTCTTCCCACACCACCCTTCTTCCCTGCCTAGTGGTTGGAGCATAAATATTAAAATAGTGCTAGAGTGGTGATGGAGAGATGTAAGAAACTTCAAGGTAGTGTTGCAAGAAACTAAGAGAATCCCCCTAAATCATGGAGGGATTCCAAAGGGTAGTAATTCCTACAGAGTTAAAGTGCCTCAGATTAGAAAAATTGGCCCCAAGTCATAGCTGCCCCACCAAAGAATCAAAATTCACATAAGACATATTAACTTCCTGCAACAGAAGAATGTCCACCTTATAGTCACAAATATACTACCTAACAACAAGTTATTTATGGTGGTTATTCAATCCCTGAATATTCCAAGAGAGAACAATCATTTCTTACCCTTTTGGTTGAGGTCTAGGGTCTACTGCCTTCCTGCTGAAATATCCTTGGTAGTACTTCTCTTCCTTCTAACCCTATCTAAGCAGGGGCCCAGATTAGTATCCACACCAACATCAATTTTTTATTCCTTTTTTTCCTCTGTTGAGTTTTCCAGTCTATCTCCTCGCATCCCAAGGAGTCCTTAGGGCCTAACATGGTAACAAGAGTAACAACCGGGGATCTAGCCATGATGGGATTAAGAAGAACCACCTTCACGTCTGGGGAAGCTAGAGAATTTTTGGTGGTGGTAGGAATTTTGTCAATGATACTAACCTCCCCCAAGGATAGCATTGGGTAAGGGCTTGTGCAGGGGTAGTGCACGATCTCATTAGAGGATGGGATTTATCCATCTTCCATTCCAGCAGTGCTGGGAAAACCCATCATTTTTGCCAAGGGTGGAGGGAAAGGGATCCCCATCTTAGAAGAGGCACAATGGTCTTTATGAGGAGAGAAAATAGAGGTCGTGTCAATAGTCTTTGTATCAGCATCTCGACTCTATTGGGGGTTGGAGGCCTCTTTTTTCTAGATGTCGTATCCTCCATGGCAATGTGTTTTAACTTAAGATCTGGCTTACTAGGAGCCTTGCAGTCATTCTTAGAATTTCCTTTAGAGTTTCAAGCCTAGAAGAAGAGGGTTGCATTCTCATAGAAAATGGCTGGGGTCTATTTTACCAACTTAGATTTTATCACCATGAAGTTGGGAAGGGGTTTATTGATTGTCACATTAACACAAAAACATGCAAAAACAAGGTGAGATTTTGATAGAGTTACCAAATACACCAAGATGTAATGTCCAAAGGAGTTACCAATCCACCTAAAGACCTTCTCATCTAAAAAATTGAGAGGTAGCCCCAGAAGCTGGACCCAAACAGGTGTCATACGACTAGGCTCAGCAGAGGGGTGTGTATAGTCAAAAAATGGAAGCACTTCCATAGGAGACTAGTTTATCCTTTCAAGTGAGTAGTTTGGGGTCATGAAAAGAATCTCTAAATGGGTTTCTGATCTTGACATGGCTTCCCCCCTGACCTACCTTTCTAACCTCCATTTCCTGACCTAAATTCTGCATTCTGGGTCTCTGACTTGTGATCCTGGGATCTGAGGACAGGGTCGACCTCCTAGGATAGGGTCAACCTCATCCCTACCCTAGGATAGGGTCAACCTTGGCCCTATCCTAGGATAGGGCCAACCTTGACCCTGTCCCAGGGTCCAAATCCTGGGAACTTTTGGTTTCCGGGATGTCGGTCTTCACAAAAAGTTTATTCCCACTTCTGGGTTGGCTGTTTCAGGTTCTGAATTGGTTGATTCCTAAATTATATTTAATATAGGTCCTCTCCTAGGGGTATAGGCTTAAATGGTGATTTAATTATCCTATGTAGGCCTCCTTAGAAGATTGTTCCCTAAATTCATATTAAAGGGAGCCTTCTCCTCTCATTTTCTCTAAAAAACCTTGAAAAAAAAATTACACAATTGAGAAGGATTTTCAAGTGCAATTCAAGCAAGCTAAGGAGAAAGATTTGAAGCAAGCATCCATCATTCTCAAATATCCATTTTCATGAAGGAGATCCATTGGAGGCCCTTGAAGGATTCAAGCCAAAGAAGTGCCCTTTTGGTGATCTCTCCATCCATCTTCTTCCAAAGCCCTTGTCAAGTTCAAGAACCCATTCAAGACTTGGTGTTGGAGATCTACAAGAAAGAGATTGAAGACATCCTTCCATTCTACATTCCATGTTTTGAAGCATACTTGTGGATCCACAGATTCGAATCCACCACAAGGACATTACAAGCAAGGTGAATTTGAGTTTTTCTTTGTTATTCTTTATGCAATCTTCAATTACATATATTAAGGTTAATTCCAAAAATGGGGTTTGACCAAGGAAAACCCCTTTCCCCCAAAAAACAAACATTTTTCTTGTAGGTACAGGTTTGGGACTGTAAATTCGAGGCCAGATCTAGATACCCTTTTCAGATTTCTTTCAGACTGTGTGAACAGGGACACTTTCGGAGTTGAGCAGATTGAGTTGGCAAAAGTTGTACAGGGTCGACCTTTTTCATAACACAACATTGGAACAGAAAAATATTTCTGGGTTTTTTCCGTCTCTGTGTTCTAGTTTGGTATCAACTATCAGCATCTCCAAAAATAGTCTATAGATCTCATAAAATAACAATCTTTGATCTACCATTTTGTAAGGTTGGTACTTTCTCCTATTCTTTTCAATCACTATCATTAATCATATTAATCAATCAAATTATAGAATTTAAGATCCCCTTTCTTGGTCTCTTTCCAAATAG
>MU224199.1:2036889-2065336 GCA_018584345.1 Thuja plicata
AACCAAATATATATGCTCAAATGGCTCATAAAATGTTAACTAAATAATAATCATAGTCCATCATAAAATCCAAAGTGTCAAAGCAAAAGTCATGTCATAGGAAGATACTAGGGTGGGCATTACAATTCGAGGCCAGATCTAGATACCCTTTTCAGATTTCTTTCAGACTGTGTGAATAGGGACACTTTCAGAGTTGAGCAGATCGAGTTGGAAAAAGTGGTACAGGGTCGACCTTTTTCATAAGATGACATCAGAACGGAAAAATATTTCTGGGTTTTGTCCATCTCTGTGTTTCAGTTTGGTATCAACTATCAGCATCTCTAGAAATAGTCTACAGATCTCAAAAAATAGCAATCTTTGATCTGCCATTTTGTAAGGTTGGTACTTTCTCCTATTCTTTTCAATCACTGTCATTAATCATATTAATCAATCAAATTACAGAATTTAAGATCCCCTTTCTTGGTCTCTTTCCAAATAGTGGATTCATTTGTGTATTAACCCTTTGGGGTTGATCAAAATTGGATCTCCTATTTGTGTATTTGAGGGTGAAAGAAAGGAGCATCTTGTGTTCCCTTAATCACAATTGCAATATACAATCAATCAAATTCAAGTAAGTGTAAAGTAGGGTTGAAGAAATCAACACAAATAACAATTAACCCTCCATTTTTCCCCTTTACATATTGGTGAAATCTATTTTTTATGTTACAGGGTCGAAGCCCAGTTTCCACTTAGTCGAAGTGACCAAGTGTTTACCATAAAGCCAAGATCCAGACAAAATAAATGAAAGGTCCTCAACAACCATTTACCTAAAAAGAAATAGTCCTCGAGGCATAGTTGAAACCACCACACTCCCTTTGAGCTTCCACTGGGTGCCAACCCATTTCCTAACCATGTCAATGGTAGGCCAAAATTTGAAAAATCTCCCAACCAGTACAAGATTTAGTTCCGCCATAGTTTTCTCAACAACTACGTCAAGTAGAGTGATCTCTGTTCCTTCCTCCAAAAAGGTGACCAACCCCAAAGTGGAATCTAAATCAATCATTATGGTCCCTACCGACACGCCTTTCCAATCAACCTTGGGAGGGGAAATGGGCAGAGAATCCAAAGTGCCTTACACTGTGACCCTATCAGAGTCAGGTGGGTGCAGGTCAGAATCAAAAGCCAGAGGAGGGTCTCTGGGTAGGGGGGAGGTTCCCCCCAGCAAGAACCACCATAGAAAAAATTTAAATTAGCCGAGCAGAGTGGGAAATTCATAGAGCGTTACCCAAAATAAATTTGAATACGATTACCAAATGTTTTTTTGAATACGATAAAATGTTAATTTAATATCTAAAATTATTTAAAATTATTTTAATGAATTAATATTTTCTTTAAACAACTGACATAGTAATAATTTAAAATTTCATTTCTAAATATTTTTCTTATATAATAATTTAGTATATTTCATTTCTTCAAATACATGATATTAAAAAATAAGTATATAATAGAAAGCTTTTATATTAGTATTTTGATGAGAAATTCTCTCAATGTGGTGACAAAGGCGGGGTGTTTGTCACCCACCTGTGATTAGTAAAAACCTCCCTAAAACCCTGCAGAATGGTGTTTTGATAGAGGTAAATGTTGTTCCTTTGGGCAGAAGGAGACTTCATAGAATCTGTTAGAAACACTGAGAGGGGGGGGGGCAAATCAGTGTTTATCTATTAATTACTTATTCAACAACTTAAATATAAATCAATCGTACATAGAATGAAGCTTATCATAACAACTCATAACACATGATATGATTACGGGGAAACCTTGATCAGAGGAAAACCCCAGTGGGAATTAGTACCCACAAATATTGTACTAAGTATAGTGAACTTGTGAGAGTTCCTTTGCCCTATTAGAAGTAGTCTTTACAATACGAGTACAATGACCTGGTTAAAGGTCAAACCCTATTAGGAGTCTTTTAAAACCCTTTTAAAGGTATATGGCTCACTACCTAGGCTCACTGCTCAATAAGATGAAGGCTACAACCTTCTGAAAGATGATATGCACTGTATCAGAATGAACTGTTGTGATGACACTATTTGTATAATTAGTTCCGTGTATGCACGAATGCTCTTACTCTCTCAAAGAGCAATATCATATACTGACTTCATAGTACTATCCCTCTATGACTTCCTCTTACATAATAATCTACACTTGTTTCATATCTTTATATTACATACTTATATATTCAAATCCGAATAGGGACGACCCAAAATAGAACACTAGTCGGCCCTAAAAAAAAAATACAACACTTCCAAACAAGTCGGCTTCAAGTGTGTTTACTATAATGTTTATTACATCATTACAAACATATAACAAAAGGCGCTTAGCCATTACATCATAAAATAACACACGCTGATCAAAACACTTAGTCGGCTTCCATGCTCTGTCTCCTGGACTGCTGGTCTATTGATCTTCTTGTAACTTTGCCATACTGTAGTTTTTTACTATGCATGTCTAGATGTATCATGTATACATGTCATACAACTTATATCTAAATGCACATACGCTGACTCAATCTCTCGCACGTGCGCTGATGTGCTAATCACTGAGTATCTATGTTCTGCTCTATTTTTCTTACTTAGTCATTTTGTCTTATAAGATAGAGACTAAGTATGACTTTTTTTCCATGATGACAACAAAAAATGAGTCATGCATCCCCAGGTAGTCAAATTACCAACAATCTCCCCCTTTGTCATTTATGGCAACAAAGGAATGTGGCCAAGTTACTCAAAATGACTTAACACAAAAAGTGACTGTATAACATCATATATACATATACTTCTCCATTTATACACATTCTATATACTCCCCCTTTGACATTAATGACAAAGGTGTGCAAAAACCTGTAAGTCTACTGCATACTTACTCCATATACACTTTAGGGTACACAATTTTGAGAGATTGTATCTCTTTCTGCCAAAATACCTTCATAGCATCAACTGTTTGTAAATGCGCACATAATGCATATGTCAGTTTCTCCATTTTTATTAGATCCATGTAGGGACCTTGATCATATATCACAATAGTGGCATCAATCTATTTGATGTTCTCATTGAGGACTGCTAAAGATGGTGCAAGTGCATTTCTTAACTGTGTTTGTCTTACCCTTATCTTGCTGATTTTTAATGTTGCTTTCTCAATTTTGTCTAACTGTCCTTAGTAGACATTGTTGCATATGTTCATGTCTTGCGTCGAAGTTTCAACTTATTTTCTTATGCTATCTATCATTAACTCTACCTCTTCTACCTTTTTGGTGTGCTCAGAGGTGAGCTTCACTCTGTCCATACAGTTTTCTATGACTATCTTTCCTTTATCTGCCAATTCCTTCAATATAGATTGTCCAGTCTTTAAGGAGTTCAAATCTAAGGTAAATTTCTTTACCAAATCATTCAGTCTCTCCTTCTTATATTCATCTTCTGCAATCTTAGTAGCAGAGTCTACTAAGATTATGAAGTGTGATTTAATGTTTGACAAAATATTGTCCACATCATCAACTGATTGGACTTTGGCTACTTTCTATTCAGTCGACACTAAGTCATTCAAAATGTTCACCATTTCCAAAAAGTGAGGGTTCCTCATCACTTGTTTTTCCTTTTCTTTTTCCATGGCAAGAATGCTGATTTTGATTAATTCTTCTTCTCCCCATGCATCCAAACTTGCTGACTCAGGAGTTAACCTTGACAACAATGAGGTAGATGGTTGAGTGGATGGTGAGAATATAGTGTTATGACTGGTATCCATGCATTCAACCTTTACTTATTTCTCTTTTATCGGCGTCTTGTCACCTTGCATATCATCTTGAGTATCTTCATTTGTGTCAATTTGATCATTGATAAGAACTTCATCTTGTTGTGCAGCTGTATCATCAGTGCACATTTCTTTAGTGCTTACAAATGCCTTATCAACTTTGTCCATATCTTTTTCAGATGTAGTCATGGATATATTGACATTGTCAACTACTATAGTGCCTTCTGAATATTTATCTATATCAGAATTTATTGTTACTACAGGCGATGAGACCTGTGGACCTGTTATAGGCGCAATCTGAATTACTGGTTCTGTAGCTTGTTTGGGAGGACCTGGAGTAACTTTTGCTGTAGGCACCATTGGTGGTAACATGTGTCTGTCCATAAAGACTTGTACAAATGCATTTTCTGGCTCCTCACCTATCTGTTCATACTCCTTGTTCATTATTTGTAGGGTCCTTGTCTTAGTTCTGAGATGAGGCTTCTCTAGATCCAACAATATAGCCTTCCCATCATGCGAGCATACAGGAAGAAGAGTATCCAATGTTTCTTCTCTTATCCTTATGTCTTCCTCTATTGCATGTCTTTTCATATCTCCAACAAGTTCCATAATTGATCTGATATTACTATCTTGAGTTAAAGAATTGTCTTCTTGAACTTGATCATATGAGATATGATCATAGAGTGTATCTCAGTTTTATCAATTTCTTGATACTTGTCATAGAATTTGGAAAGTGTATCTAATCTCCATTCATTAATAATCTTGTTCCTCAAAATATTTAGGCTAGGTCTAAATCCTACCTCAGGAGGAGCTTGAGTATTCTTAGCTTTGTTCCTAGTGTTCCTTGAGGATGGGTGATTTGTAGGCGCCTATTTTCTTCCTCTAGTTTTCTTGCTTGATGTAGACTGTGGAGATGAATCTAAGTCAATGGTGGTAGAGGGTGCAGAGGTGCTCTCTAATTTCTTCTTCTTCTGGATCTGGTCAGCTTTCTCAAGTTCCTTTTCTATCTTAGCATCTTTGGCTTTGTCAAGATCTTCTTGGGTGACTCCATGAACTTTAAGTATGTTGGATGTAATTTTAGATGCTTTCCTTTTATTATCATCACTATGTAAAATAGTATCCACTTCATTGGTCTTCTATCTGTATGTGCCCCACCTAGGCTCATTAGGATCTTTGGGCGCTGACAATAGAACTTGCACATATCCTTCTAGCACATGTTCTTCCACTTCATAACCAAGAGGATGAATCCATTTGGTTCTATGTTCAACTTCCTCCATGCATGTACAATATGTTTCTACCATGAAGCATATGGTATCCTTGTATTTGTCAACTATCTTCTCAGATAATCTGTACCTATTCTGCATTTTGATTCTGAATGTCTTTATATCCATATCCATGGCATCCCTTGCACTTCTTTCTAATGTGACCTTGAGTGATATCTAAGACATTGTAGGTTTTCTCCTGTCTAGGTAGAGGTTTGCAACCTTTCCAACTATGTGTAAATATAGGTAGATGATTATAGATCCAAACCTGGATGTCTTGCTTCTATCATGTTTGATGATTCAGATGTTGTCAATCAATTGACCATGCAAGATCTCACATAGGTTGTATTGAGTGTTGTCCTTCACCATTCTTATAGCTGCTAGTACTGTTGCTGTAGAGACACTGTTCAATCTACTGGCTTGCTGAAACTTATACCCTAGTATCATTGTTAGAATTTTTATATCATCTTCTTTGATAGGGTCAACTGTCATTCCGCGCTTGTCACTTCTGGATAGACAAACTTGTTCAATATATTTTTTGACATCCTTGCTAGTGGGAAAGAGTGGTCCCATCTTGGAAAGTCTAGTTAATTCATGAATTAGGTCTGTGGTGATACGCACAGGGACCTCACCAATCCAGTAAAGATCATCATGTATTCTACTCAACAAAATCTTTACCCATTAAGACTCATCAAACTCATGCATATTAGAATACTCAAAGATAGGGTTATCAATCAAGTGCATGAATTCATCTTTGAATGTGTAGTCAGGTTTCATCATGGATGTCATATGAGTAGCTATTTTGACATCTCCTACTATTTGCTTCTTGCAACATATGTACGCGTAGATATCTTCCATGTGAACAACACCTAGCGGGGTTTTGGAGAAAGCCCCTTCCACATCATCCAGTATGGATTTGAATGGATGCTTCTTGAATACAAACCTTTTCCTCTCTACTATATCAAACACAACTGGAGTCACCATACTTACTTGGAATTTGTTTAAGTAGGGTTTCACAAAATTTTGAAACAGCATGACTGCTAGGGTTTCGTTCCAAACTTCTTATCCATTTGCTCAACTTCCAAATCTATTATGCCTTTGTGCCTTGATGTCTAGTGCTCCAATGCTCTCCAAATTCTATGTTCTTTGAATGAAAGTGTGAAGATGATTGAATACTTTCTTTCTTTTATACAATCTATCACATTTAATGTTTGCAACCATATGCAAATTACCCAGAGATTCTAAACTTAGATCCTGATGTATTATAGACAATGTGTGAATGCACATAGAAATATTATGTTCTTGTAACCATGATATCATAGGCACATACTCAGAGGTGAGTATATCAACTGCGCAGGGGTCCTGAGCTAGAATAGCTCCCCCTAAGACCAAGAAGGTCTATTCAGGTAGAAGTAGAGGGTGCATCAACTACTTTGTCAACATCATTGTTATTCTTTACTTCAACCCAAATTTTGCTTGAATCTTCATTTTCTTGAACAAACTTAACTTCTCCTTTCTCTTCAAATAGTGATTTCTTAGGTTCATATTGCTTCTGAGTTTTGGATCTACAAAACTTTGAGATTTGTCCTACCTTTCCACATGTGTGACAAATGATAGGAGTTTTGATGCTTTTGTTCATCATGCTGCATTACTTTGCTGTGTTTCCATTGTAGTTACATATCTGACATGTAGTGTTCTACAAATTCCTTTGAGGTTGATTTCTCTGATTGTTTTGATTCATTCTTCTATGATTGAGTTTTGCAATGTATAGCCCTATGACCAAATTTATTACAAGATAAATAATAACCATTGAAGGGTCTTACCTTTTCGCAATCTATTGCCAAATGACCATGTTTTTTACATGCATAACAAGTTTTGTTAACTTGCTTGATTTCCCTTTTTGGTAGATCTGTTTTAGTCTCTTCAATATTTTCAACTTTCCTTTCTTTTGAAGGTGCTTCATGAGGTTTTTCTCCTTCCTGCAATGAATTGTCTTCAGTTTGTGTTATATTGAATCCAAGACTAGTAGTGTCACCTTTTTTGCTTTTGTGCATTAAGATGAGATTGAAGTGAATCAAAACTTGTGTGGAGTTTATCAATCTTATCCTTTGCTTCTGTTAATTCAGATTCCAACTTCCTTTTTATGTTTTCTAATTCCAGAACTTTCATGTTTGCTTTTAAAAGTTCATCATCTAGTTGCTTGCTTTCTTTGATCTTTTCTTCAATAGCAATTTGGCTGTCTATGAGCTGTTCATCTAGATTTTCAACTTTATCTTTCATAGACATATTCTCTTCATTGAGCTTTTTGATCATTTTCCCTAAGTCACTTGTAGAACAATCTTTCAAATCTTTTCTTAGTTTCTTGATAAGCATTTGTGAGCCATCAACTTTCATTCTAAGTTTTTCATTTTCTTTTTCAGACCTATCAAGATCTTCAAGAGCTGCTTCAAGATTTTTTTTTTTCAAATGTTTTTCTTCTACTGAGTCCATGATCTCCTCAAGTGGTTAATCTTATTTTCTAAGGACTAGAGCTCTGATACTAGTTGTTAGAAACACTAAGAGGGGGGGGGGGGGGGAATCTGTGNGGGTGAATCTGTGTTTATCTATTAATTACTTATTCAACAAATTAAATATAAATCAATCATACATAGAATGAAGCTTATCATAACAACTCATAACACATGATATGATTATGGGGAAACCTTGATCAGAGGAAAACCCTGGTGGGAATTAGTACCCATAAATATTGTACTAAGTATAATGAACTTGTGAGAGTTCCTTTTCCCTGTTAGAAGCAGTCTTTACAATATGAGTACAATGACCTGGTTAAAGGTCAGACCCTGTTAAAGGTATATGGCTCACTGCCTAGGCTCACTGCTCAATAAGATGAAGGCTGCAACCTTCTGAAAGATGATATGCACTATATTAGAATGAATTGCTGTGATGACACTGTTTGTCTGATCAGTTCCATGTATGCGTGAATGCTCTTAGTCTCTCAAAGAGAAATATCATATATTGAATTCATAGTACTATCCCTCTATGACTTCCTCTTACATAATAATCGACACTTGTTTCATATCTTTATATAACATACTTATATATTCAAATCCGAATAGGTGTGACCCAAAACAAAATACTAGTCGGCCCTAAGACAAAATATACAATGCTTCCAAACAAGTTGGCTTCAATCATGTTTACTACAATGTTTATTACATCATTACAAACATATAACAAAAGGCGCTTAGCCATTACATCATAAAATAGCACATGCTAATCAAAACACTTAGTCAGCTTCCATGCTCTGTCTCCTGGACTGTTGGTCTATTGATATGCTTGTAACTTTGCCATACTATAGTTCTGTACTATGTGTGTCTAGATGTAGCATGTATATGTGTCATACAACTTATATCTAAATGTCCATATGCTGACTCGATCTCTTGCATGTGCGCTGATGTGCTAATCGTTGAGTATCTCTATTCTGCCCTATTTTTCTTACTTACTCATTTTTTCTTTTAAGATAGAGACTAAGTATGACTTTGTTGCCATGATGACAACACAAAATGAGTCATGCATCCTCAGGTAGTCAACATTCCAATAGAATCATCCCCCATCCACCCAACAATCAACATCAAGGGAATGGTTGGCAAAGAAAAAGTTAAGGGGATCGGGTTCTCCCCCAGTAGGGACTCTGGAACAAATAGGCTAGGGTACCACAAAACCACTCTGTGATGGAATAAGAGTTGGGGCAACTAGGATAGAAATAATGTTGGGATGAAGAAAGCTAGCAGTCAGGAAGTAAATCCATTTATGACCCCCTGCTTTGAGAATTAGGCTAATGACGTTGCCTCAATCCTATATGCAGAAAAGATGGGAACATTTCAGCCACCATGGTCTATTCATCAAATGAACAAGAAAGGATGTGCCCAATGAAAGGATCATCAAATGGTTCGTGGACTTCTTCAAGGGATAGGTAAGTGCTAATGCCCTAGAAAACAACCTTTTTCTCTTGGATTGTATTGATCATAAAACCAAGAAGAAGATCCTGTTAGGAGACCCCTTATTTTTTGAAGGATTCTATTTTTACAAATGTGATTAGGAACCAAATTTAAATCCAATTATCCATAATCCTAGAAGGATCCCACATTAAATAAAAATAGAAAATTTTCCCTCATAATATTCTAGTGACGAGATATTGGAGAAAGTCAGAGGAACCCTAGGTTGTTTTATAGGGTTTGAAGAAGACTTATTTCTTGGGAGATCAAAGATACCAAAATTTTTGGTTGACATAGAGACATATCACAAATAATTAGATAATTTGGAGATCCTAATATTTAAGAGTAGTTGGTTCCAAAATATTGAGGTAGATTGTAGGGGAGGAAGATGTTTCTTGAGAAAAAGCTATGTTTCTAGTTTCCTGACTCTTGCAGGGAAGGAAGTTGACATTACCATGGGACAAGTGGATAGATCAGATCTTGACACTCAAGGTGGGATTAAGGAAGGTGGGACAATGCAAACTTCAAAAGAGGTTGGGTGTCCTCTACACATCCCAAAGGAGGGAGAGATTGTAGATATGAATACATGCCATAGGAAGGAGCCATTAGTGATTCAATATATGTAGACCATGGATAAAAATACCGCAAGTAGATTGGGAAATCTTTTGGGGTAAAAGTACAAACCTATGTGACACTTTTATAAAGGAAAACGTTAACAACACCATAGCTATTCAACTTCAATGACATAAAAGTGACTTTATGTTTAGAATTGGTAGATGATGTAAATTGATGAAATGTGTAAAATTGGATTAAGTTTATGCCTATTATTTTTAATATTTTTATTTGAACAAGAATTGATATGTTTTTTTTTTTTCAAATTTTAAAGCCAATTTTTTAATTGTTGAAAAATACTAAAAATCAGGGGGTCTAGTTCCCACCAAAAACTATATATAAATAATCCTTTTTCCTCTTATTTAAAAACATGTTATACATGACATATATAGCCAGTGCATGAAAAAATAAAAAATATTCTTTGATGTATATTTTCTCCGTTATAACAATTCAAAATCTAAATTACCTGAAATTGACAGTTTTCATCTCCCACCATATTTTCCCTATCAAATCTATCCCAATAAAAAATTAAATTGCATTTTCTCGAAGAGGACTCTCTCCTCAAGTGAACCATATATTTTTAAAAAAATTCTAATATGATTTACTATTTTTTTTCTTTTTCTAAATCAACATCTTCTCAAATGTTAAAATACCTACTTGCAATATTTTTTAATTATAATTTATTATATCTAACCAAAATACTATGAAATTATATTAGTGTATTCTTGACTCCAAGCTCTACAAAGTGGTATTTTTAGTTTTTTTAGAAAGTGGAGTTTTGATGGAGAAATTAGTTGCAAAAGTTAGAAATTCTGTAATTCTTAAAAAATTGTTGATTTGGCTACCACATAAGATGCCACATAAGAGGTTTCAATCAAACTTGTTCTGGTCGAAAATGGATCGACTGAAACCCCAAGAGTACATATAAGCCAAATATTTTCTCATCTACCATGTTTGGCTTAAAAATACTCATGGGGTTTTGGCCAAAACTATTTCGAGCAGAATTATTTCGGTTATAAACCCTCTGCCATGAGAATGCTACATGGTTGCCTCATCTGTTTGGCTGGAACCCTTTTGAGAGAAACATTTTTGGCTAAATTCATTCATTTTCTTATCCTAAAGTGTGACACATGTTTTTACTTTTACCCCTCAAATATATCCAAAATAGTGGGGGAAACATAATCCATATGCAAGTAAATCAATGAACAGTTGTCAATGGTTGGACTAAGTGGTGGTTTGCATTAAAATCATATACAAGAAAAGAACTCAACATATGTGGTCTCTTAGAATCTTCCTGCAAATAGACCACTTACATAGGACAACTTTCAAGGAGATTAGTCGACAATTTTTTTCTCACAGACACTACAAGGGAAGATATCTTTGAGGAGATCACTCTAATGGTCACATTGAGGTTGTTAATGAATTGATAGGAATTGAAAGCTCCATAATCCTTGATGATGAGTAATCTCAAGAAGAAAAAAGTGAATTCATTCAAAGATCCTAGAATTGGAGGAAATGGAATGCCAATTCAAAGAATCAGTAGAGGAAGATGTGGACAAAAATTGATTTTTAATGATGGAGGAACTGGGTACATTCATTAAGTTATCTCAACTAAGATTAGGAAAATTATGGAAAGGACCTCTGAAAGAAAGGGGTAGGTAGGAAATCACTAGAAAAATTGAGGGCTCTAGATGAGAAACTTGCAAGCTAGATCAAGATAACCTCTCTATTGGATTCAAGTAAGAAAATCCCCTTTCCCCGGGAGCCATGAAGCTCCTTTAATGGAATGTTAAGATCCTGAATTCCCCTAACAAAAGGCTTCTAGTCAAGAAATGGATCAGATTGACTAGAGAAGATATCATTTTGATCCAAGAAACAAAGCAATTAGAAGAAGTAGTCGCAACCTTTAAAAGATTTAAATATTAGAAATTTGTGGTTGTCCTTGTTGTAGGAGCCTCTGGGGGATTGGCCATATGTTTGAATACAACATATTTTTGTTTTTATGTGATAGCCAATGATAATATTTGGTTGAGTGGCAAGGTGAGGAGCTTAGAGGTCAACCTTCAATTTTTATTATCAATGCATTAGGTCCAGTCTCTTGCTTAGATAAGAGAGGCTTGTGGTGTGAGGTGGATGTTCACATTATATTGATACAAGAGATGCACACTATAGTGGGTGGATGTATCAATACAATACTACACTATCAAGATAAGAGAAGAGGTATTAATAGGTCATGTCAAACCCAAAAGGATTTTGTACATTGAGTCTTCAGAAACCATCTTATGGAAGTTGAGCTTAAGAATGGGTGTTACACTTGGAACAATATAAGGCTTAATTTTAGAAACATTGGAAAAAATAGATAATTTATTCCTTTATGGAGACCTATCTACTTTCCTAGTGTCCCTAGAAGGTTCTATTTTACCATGTTTTAGATCAGATCACTAACCAATATAGTTGAACCTATTAATTTGAGAACATGTGGTTCAAGGATGAAATTTTTTTTCCCCTAATTGAATTTTGGTGGAAGGAACAAGAGTTATCAAGGTAAAAACCATTTTTTTATGGAAAAAATAAAAATGTCAAGAAGAACATATTGTTAGAAACAATGCAACACACACAAATGAGAAAGGGGGCGAATCAGTTGTGTCCCAAAACTTAAAACCTCAATCAAAATTTAACCTTTTAATCATAGATCTAAATGATGAACATTAATGAAAGATCACAACAAAAATCAACACATAACTCCAAGATTTTTGACATGGAAACCCAGTTAAGGGAAAAAACCATGATGGGAATCAACCCCACAAGATGATGTACTCTATTAAAATCACTATACCCTATTAGGAGTATTACAAGTAGAGTGCACATGCATTCAAACACACTTCCTAGAGCTCACTTCTCAAATACAACACGGTCTACAACCCAAAGGAAGGCTCATTTCCTTACAATAATCTCTTATTACAATCCACAATGGATAAGAGTCCACAACTCATGAACTAACTGATAGCATCTCTGATATGCCAATATAGTTCCAATGAAGTACATAATATATCGACCTTAGTTTTAGATTCTACTCATGCTGACAAAAAGGTTTAGCACTCCCCTTGGGATTCATGATAAGGGACTAACTGCCTCTTATAGATTCTATAAGTCTAGAGGTTATATTAGCATTGATAGGTCACTATTTTGGTGCAAAAGAAACCACACTTGTAAAAAGTGGTATCAGAGCTTGGTCACATGTTTGAATCCCCTTAGGTACTGTTGAGGGGAAGATTGTTGGAAAAATGGTGAGCGCTCCCCTCAGGATTCGTGACAAGGGACTAACCACCTCCTGTGGATTCTACAAGTCTAGTGATTGTATCAACATTGGCATGTTGATATCTTGGTGCAATGGAAACCACACTTGTAACAACTCATACCTCTTTGGATACATGTGTGTGTGTTATTTTATGCACCTGCTAAAAAGGACACAACACTTCAATAGATCATTATATTAGTGAAAAATCATAAAAAGAAAGGGTTTCATATAAATCACTAAAACCGATCGATTGCTTCCTATCTAGTAGGAGTTTGAAGAATGCAATAATCATGCCCTCAGATTATGCACAAATCAGTGACATATACAACCTAAGAATGAAAGATTTGAATAGAAACTAATCTAAATGTTCAAGAAATATGCATTCTAGCTCTAGAAATGAAGATTATAACAATACACAATAACAAAGCTAAAATGCAACATAGATCATAATAATCTCAACAGCATAAAAAAGCTTTCAACTCTAAAAATTAAGGGCCATTTGTGCTCAAAATTCATCCTATTTATAGAGGAATTTGAGAATGAGAGGAGAGAGGAAGCCATTAATGGAGGTGTAAGAACATTAATGGTGGATGTAAGAGGCATTAATGAGGGGAGAATTAATGAGGTATGGTTGAAGGTAATATGCATTGAATGAGAGAATTTAAGAGGCATGGTGAGGGTTTAAGGAGCATGGGTGAGGGTTTAAGGTCAAGCTTGAGAACTTTGAATTTTGGGAGTGGGTTGAATTCCTAATCACAAAATTAGGAATGTGACATCATTAGGAAGTGGGTTAAATGAAATTAAGATTAGGATTTGGCTTAGCATGGGGGGAATAGGTCGGGATGGGTTTGAACCCAGGGTTAAGGTGGTTGAGGTAGGTTAGGTTAGAGGGAATATTAATGAAATGAATTATATTTAAATATTCATTCAAAAATAGGGAAATTAATTATTTAAGCTTTTGATTGCTTTAGATAATTAATTTGGACTATAGCCAATTAATTAGATTAATTTAGGCTAGGGGATAGGCTTTTGCAAGTGATAAGGTATAATTTGGATTTCATTTAATTCCTTTTAAATTGATTACCTTAGCCATGTATTTGATTTGATTTGATTTGATTTGATTGACTAAGGTGATTAATAAAATTTAGTGATTAAATCACTTAGGAAATTAAGTTTGATTTGAATGAATTACGCCAACCGATTGAAGAGTTTGTCTTGACATAATTGGGGGTATGATTACACTTAGGGGAAATAGGGTCTATAGTTAGAGTAGACCAAATTAGGGTGGTTACATTTGTCCCTCTTTGAATTGATGTACGAGCAGCGCATTCATTCAAAGAAAGTTTTTGATGTTGACTTCAGAAAGTTTGAGAATTTCACTCATGATCGAACGAAATGTATGATGAGATCAGTCTCACACTTGATTGAACTAAACTGATAGAATTGAATTTGAACTTGGTCGAACAAAGGTCAATAAGAAAATATCTTAAAGATACCAATTATGAACTTGGTTTTCGTCCAAAGATTGATAATACTAATTCCCAACTTGGTTGTCATCCAAAAGTCAATATGAAGTTGCCAGGAGCTTAAAAAGAATCTAAGAAGATGGTAGACATAGGATATCCAACTTGTGAGAACCGAAGTTTTCAATCCAATAGTTTCGACTTAGTCAAGGAGCCGTCATGTCTTTTAGTTTTTTTGATAACGAAGTTATTTTTAATATTGTTTCGAGCAAGAATTTGATTGATGATAGTGTGATCATGCACCCTCGGGAATGAAATCAAAGGAAAGAATAAAATCCCTTTGTTGAAATGATGTATCACTTGCAGTGATTGGGTAGGCCGAGAAAGAATGGATGAGAAGAAGTGAAGGAATGAGGGTGTGTTAAGAGTAAACACACAAGTACCAAGTTAATTACATAAAATATGTGAGTTTTGAGTCTAATAAAATGATGTATGACCAAGATTTTTGAGGAAATGTGCAATTTGGATGATATAGCCTAGAAAAGTGATGTGTGGAACAGATGGAGCAATTCTGCATTTTTAGGAGTTGTTGCAAAAAATTGTATTGTATTGTGTAAAAATGGCGTAGGCACCTTCAATTTTGTTCCCGATTGATAAAAAAGAGAACATAAATGGAGTTTCAATTGTCTGGAAGGAGTTTTGAAACTCCTAAAGAGCTCAAAAAGTCCAATATATATCTCAAAAATCACTTTTTAACTATTCACTTTCTCTTTTACCTTTAGTAATTTTCAGAGCTCTACAGAGAAGATGGTGGTCCCAATCAGGAAGCATCATTTTGAGCTCATTCATCGGCATCAGCACTTGACCGATTACGCACCTCTGGTAAGTACTCATAAACCTAGCCTGTGAATTTTGCAAAATTTATTTTTATGCATTTTTGTAGAAGTTATAGCCAATTTAGTTTTGCGTCAAATCCAGGATTCTAGATCGCACCATGTCCAACCCGTGTTTTATCTTGTGCATACAAGAAATCTTGCATCGTATCTGGGATTTCTTGGATTGTAGCCTATAGAACTAATTTTCATCATTTTTAGTAGATTTTGAATGACTATTGAATTGCATCATACCCTGCTTAAATAGGGTCACATGCCACATCCCGCGTCGCACCCTATCAATCCTGTATCATATCCAGGATACACCATCATATCCCGGAAATCAGGGATCGTATCCTGTAAAAAGTCTCGTACCCTATTTTTATAGAATCATATCTAGTTTTATACTTAGAATTTTGCACAATGTGAACTCTTTTTGATCTGCTAGCTAGGGGAGGTGTAGTGGGTGGTAGTGGTGGTGCTAGCGGCAGTGGAGAGGGTTAGCATATGAGATTTAGATTTGTTTCTACATGGATGGATCCAGGACCATTACTCACAGGAGAGCAGTAGAGAAAGTAGAGGAAGAAACAACAAAAGTAGAGGCCACAGGATAGGCCATAGGATAGCCCCTCAGGGCAAGATTCTAGCAAGGATTCTGGCAGGGACAGAGATCCTCTATCTTAGTGTGAGTGGGAGAGAGAGAAGCTTAGGGCCAGGATTAGTAATTTAGAGGCCAGGCTCACTATTGTGTGTGTGATTTTATGCACCTATTAAGAAAGACACAACACTTCAATAAATCATTATATTAGTGAAAAAATATAAAAAGCAAGGGTTTCAAGTGAAACACTAAAGCCAATCTATTTCTTCCTATCTAGGATGAGTTTGAGTAATGCAATAATCATGCCATCAGATTATGCACAAATTAGTGACATATACAACCTAAGAATGGAAGATTTGAATAAAAACAAATCTAGATAATCAAGAAACATGCATATTAGCTCTAAAAATGAAGATAAAAACAATGCATAATGACAAAGCTAAGATGAAAGATGATTTTACAATTATCTCAACATCATAACAATGCTTTCAACTCTAAAAATTAAGGGCCATTTGAGCTCAAAAACTCATTTTATTTATAGAAGAAATGAGGAGAGAGAGGGGGACAAGGGTCATTAATGGAGGTGTAAAAACCATTAATTAGGTGTAAGAGGCATTATGGCATTAATGAGGCATGGTGGAATGCATATGCATTAAATGCAAGAATTTAAGAGGCATGGTGAGGGTTTAAGAAGCATGGGTGAGGGTTTAGAGTCAAGCTTGAGAAAGTTGACTTTCTCAAGTAGGTTGTGTTGTCGGGGTTTTGCTGACCGGGTCTGCCAACAGTCATAAGTTGTCACCGGGTTCCGGGGAAACCGGCCAACTCTGCCTGCAAAGGTTGTCCAGGGAAAATAAATTCTCTGGGCCTTCAAGCACCTGGGTGTTGGGTCACGACGGTGCAGGGCTCGGTTGGGAGAGGTGACTATTTTCTAGGGGGATACCTGGTTTCTTCAACTCATTCCCTCTGGAGATTCAATAGGATAAGGTTCTCCCTAGTGTTCTATACTTAGCAAATAAAGTGGAAAAGATCTTGCAGGGTTAGAAACATTTCATCTAACTACAGTCATGCTGAAATGTCCAGAACATCGATAATACTCTGATAGACTACACTAAATATTGAAGAAATACATAACCATCAGCTAGAATTTTATCAGTAGCGGGAGTAAAGAGGTCATTAATCTACTTTAACATACCCGAGTAAAAGACATAAAGAACATTAAAATATGAAATACCATTAACTGAGAAGCAGGAATGCCAACAACGTCATTGCCAAGAATTCTTCCTTCTTTATTAATGTTCCTTCCAGCAAGCATTGGTGCATGATATAATGGCAACTCGAGGGGAGCATCTAACTATTGAGAACAAAACAATGGAGCATTGAGCTCTGCAACTAAAATAAGAAATTCCTTTGCTATTATCATGGACAACAAAATCATCAATTTTGCCGACCCTTGGAAATTGGCCGGTTGGGATATTTATATAACTCTTCTAACCCCAACCCTATTTTACATCATGTTTCAATAAAATACAATATCTAGGGGTGGGTACTACCTGCGCCACCCTACAAAAGACCTTGAGATGGAATAGGTCTACCATGTCAAAAGAATAAGATAAGAATATACAGCAGAAGAATCAGCCTCGAGAAGAGAGCCAGAAAGGAGAAAGAAGAAAGTAGGTCCCCCGGGGACCGAGGCTACATGCCAAATAAATGGGAAATGTGGCACCCTGTCTGCAATGCACTAGGTGTACCTTTGAGCAGTGCCTCGAGAAGATTACCCTGTCAGAAAACTAATTGCTGAGTTGACGTCTCCTTGATGTGGCCAACCACCTTCTGACAGTCTTTATTAATCATTTCTGAAAGTGACCGGTTAGCCTCGGGGACCAGGACACGGATCACTTGAAAGAATACAAATTTTTTTTGGACCCGGGACTCCGGGATCTGGGAACTTTCGTCCCAAAAAGAATAAGGAATACCCAACACTTGAATTCTCCCCGGTCCCTGGAGAAAGCTCAAGGTTTCTTATTATCGTTGAAGGCCTGGAGGAGGCGAGAAATGCCATCCTCATCTATCTCTTTCAGGCTGGCCCTTCTGTACTTGGCCACTTCAACTTGTTCCCCCAATTCTGGAACATTTTCTTTGAATTCATCTACCATTCTTGCCACATCATGACAACTAAGTATCATGTGGGTTAATTTTGCCATCTGGGCCCCATCTATCCCCTCCAGAGATCGATACCGAGATTTCATTATTTCATCAAAACTCCCCAAAACTGAATCTTTGGGGGTACATGTATCTGTGCTAAGGGGATCAGCCCCAAAATTCTTTATCACAAAAGAATTATATAAATTGGAAGAGTACTTTACAGTATTTACCTTATCTTGCAAGGACCCTACCAGTTGCTTGGTCACCTCCAATGTGAGGTCAAGTCTGGAGTGCTGGGTTCTTACAAAATTAAATGATTCATCACCCAGAATTCTGGATTCTGAAATCATATCTTCTCCCAAGATAAGGAGCTCTTTGAGCTCTACTTTCAATGCTTGGTAATTCTCAGCGTCACCCTCCCACAACTCAATAAGAGTTTCTGCCTGATGAATGACCTGCCGGGCCATGTATAAATCTGGGAGGGTGGACGCCAGAAAGCGCTGGGTGTTTCCTATTTTCAGGGCGACCCACTCGTCCACTTCCTGGGCTTTCTTTTTCATCATTCGTAGGGAGTCGATGTCACTCTGTGGTAATCCTTCTGAGGTGGAGGCCTCCGAAGGAGTGGCATTGATTGGTCGAGCTAGCTCAATAAGCAACCCCATAAGGTTTTCATTCTTTTCCTTTTCATCCTTGAGCCTCTGGGCTTCCTTTTCATATCAGGCCTCCACCGCCCTTGCTGCCTCCTTTAGAAAATCTACCTCACCTTGCTTTCCCCTTTTTCCTAGGGATACCTCTACAAAATTGTAGTCTCTGGGGTCCGCGGTTGCTTCATCGGCGTCTGGGGGAGGTGTTGCCACAATGGAAACTATTTCTCCACTCGGACCAGTTCTAAGAGTATGAACTATCTGGGCTTTCTTGGCCTTTGGTGGGGCCTGAACTTGGGCCATCATTTCAGCCAGGGAGAGACGAATCACAGGAGTGAACTGAGCCTTTCTTTTCCTGTTCTCTACTAGCCACTGAGGAGGGAGGGGTGGCCTTCCTGCCAGAATTTTCTCCCTTGATTCTTCCCCGGTGTTTTGTGGCTGCGACTCCTCGGTGGCATGGACCTCATCTATCTTCCCTGCCTTGACTTCTTTTGCAGCAATATTTTCTTCATCAACCTCCATCTCCTCAGCCTTGTCCTATGTACCTATTCCTTTATCTGGACTCTGGTAGGCTTCCTCGGGGATTTCTTCTTCAAGCTGCTCTTCTTGTTGTTGTTCTTCTTGTGCCAGGGCTTCTTCCTCTGTTGGCACCTCTTTCGACAGTGGAGGAGGTATTAGGCCGAGATTTAGAGTTTGGGCCGCTGTGATAACCTGCCCAAAGGTTGCTCCTGGGAGTGGCCCTTGGAACATGGTGGCTGGGGTTACGGTTATTCCCGAAGGTCTGGTTCCCCCAGCGGATGCCATTTGTTCACCTTGCTTTAGTTGGTCCACTCCCGAACCTTGCATCTCTTGAGCCCCATAGATAATCTCTGGTTCTGGCTCCTTTTCTTCCACCTGCTATTCTTGTCCCTGAGCAGGTTCCTGTTCCAAGTCTTCTTGGTCTACGGCCTCTTGTTCTATCTCCGGGACTTCTGTCTCCGCTTGTGTATTGTCCCCTTGCAAATTTCCAAACTCATCGGTTGCAAATACATCAAACTCTTCTTCCGGAGGGCGACTGGCCGAGACCTCTGCAGGTTCTGTTTCTTTCTCCAGTTCTGGGGAACTGGAAGAAAGGATCTCAACTTGTTGGGGTTGGGACGTACCTAACCCTGGCTCTGCCTTAGGCTTCTTATTAAGCCTCTTCTTTCTGTGGGTAATCAAAGGTGGCCCCGCATCGGATATTGCTGCCGCTTCCATGGGATCCACCCTCGTTTCCTTCACCATTAGGGCTGCCAGTGATGGGGAGGAAGAGGGATGAATTGGTCCGGCCATGAGCAGGGAAGTGGCCAGCCTCGTTATTAACTGCTCCCTCATCTGCTGGGAGGCTGCCACTGATTGCTTGATCTGCTCCTGTATAGGGACCTCTTATGCAGAAGGGGTCGTGTCTATCCCTTTTCCCTTATCTGCACCCTGCGAAGAAGTCCCGGCCCTCGGGGTCAATTTGGGTCCCAGCTGTGGTGTTAACTTTGGCGTCGGTCGGGGAGCTTGGCAAGTACTCCCGGGGCACACCCTCTTGAAATAGGCGTGACTTCGCTCGACCACCTCCCAAGTGAAGTCCTCAATCATGGGCCCATCTTAGGCGGCGCAATTCACTGGTGGAAGAGCCTTTTTATCGATACCCTTGGCCTTGTACTGGGGGTCGATAGTGGGGGCGGTGTCTGAGAAATCTTCTGGGAACCTTCAGAGTCTCAATAGTTGCATCATTTCGGCCATCATCCTAACATAGTGTCAGATCCGCACCTCCACATCATCTTGGCAATCTACCCAGAAGTCCTCCATATGTATATGATGGGGCTCTGAAGCCCAGGGCAGTGTCGTTGCTATTTTCCCATGCGGGTCAAAGATTTTCTGCGCCAGATAGAATTCCTACAAGTTATAACTTTTTAGCTCATTGTCTGCCTCCTTCGCGGCAGCCAGACTGCAGGTGTAATTCCCACAGGTGATTGGGAATGGAATTTTGGGTATCTTTTTGAGGGTGAAGAGGGTATGCACCTCCATCAGCTATCTGCAGTACTCTAAGAGCATGATCTTGTCCCCACAATGTTTAGGCAACAAGTAGGGTTTCTCAGAGAAGCCGACGACCCTAAAATATGTGTGCTGTTAAAATTGAATATAATAATGTCCATAATTTTTGACCAAGTTCATCGCCTCCGAGGACAGGTGGTATCCGACATCCCGGGTGGGGGTAAGCAGATGGTAGTAAATGAATGAGTCACTTACCTGGCAGAAACTGGGGAAACTGGCCTCCCATTGAATTTGTGGGAAATGGTCCCACGGTGCTTTTTGTTCTGGGCCAATCCCGAGCACGCCGTCAGTAAGTAGGCCATGGGCGTGGGGCCTCTATTGTGCTAGGGCCCAGAAAATATAAGAAGACATGTAAAACTTCTTCCTCCTGTCCAGCTGAAAGAATTGGGAGTCGACGTGATTGGAGATTATTGTTGCCCAGTCAAAGAATTCTCCCTTGGTGGCGATGCAGAGGAGGAAATAGTACATCCATTTAGAAAACTCCTGGGTGGAGGGTTGCCCAAATACCCGGGCTAATGCTATTATCCCCATCTGGATGCTCTCCTTGAATTCAGAGTGGGGGATTTCTATCTTCATTCTCTTTGGGTCCCTCTTTGGGGCCTTGAGACAATGGGTATTCATGTATACCTGGGCGGCATCTTTCAGCTGTGTAAACTGGGTCAAGGCATCAGTCCTTGTAACCACTGTGGCTCTGTCAAATTGTGGGATTCCTAGTCCCACCCAGAATGTGTCTAGGTCGAGGGATACCAGAGGAGTGGGGTATCCTGTGGGCTCTATGGCTGTAAGAATAATAGCCCAAATGGAGGAGTTGTAGTTGGCTGCTAGTGTTAAGATAAGCTCCAGAGACTGCACAGAGCATGGGAAGCAAGCTGCCCGGAGGATCTCAGAGCCTCTGATGTTGATCGCTAATTGATCTCTAGCCTGTCGCTGGATGTGCATTACTTTTACCACGGCCTGCATCTCTGCCCATGTTCCGACGCTAGTGTCAGTTATAAGCTTAACCTTGGACTCAATCTTTGAGCCCGTGATGATGTTGTTCTACACAAATTTCATTTTCAGGGGCAGCTTCTCCAGGGCCCTTTCCATCTTGGATTTTACGGCCGCCCTGGTGGTCATTATGGAAGGAAGTTCTGGACTTCCGGGCGGGGAGGATGCGGATGCTTCATACATGATTGATAGATGAACTCCGGGAATGTGCAAGGCTGAGCAACCGTCAGAATATTTTTATCAAAATAAAATAGTTACTCCGTGGTCCAGAGATCTTACCACCGCGACATTTGCTTCTCCTGAAAAATTAGTTTCATACAAAGATAACTGAAAAGCAAAACACACCGTAACTTTAAGATTTTTATTAAACATCCAGGTCTGGGGATTTTATCACACTCCGTGAAGACACAGGATGGATGGTGGTAGGAGACCCGAAGCCTGGAGAAAGCATAGTTGGCAAGAATAGGTAAAAAGCCAAGTCACCATGCCCACGTGGGCGCCACGTGCGTAGGTATTAAATGGAAGTTATGGCGATGACGGCGGAGCCAACTGTATGAACGCACAAAAAGTGGAAGCCACTTGGCTGGAATTGATTGTGCACATGGGACATAAATGAGGTTTTGACAGACTTCATGGAGGAGAGAGAAAACTGCCTGTTTGAAACCAGCCGAGAGCCAAGTTTCAAACAGGTGGTTTTCTGCCACGAAGCGAGTTCACAGGTGGAAAACCAGAAACACAGGCAACTTGAGCAGCTCATTGAGCCACCTAGAAGGTTATACACAGAGCTAAGGGACATATAGAGAGACTATATACAACTATACACACATATACATACGAATATAAACATATATACATAGATACAACATGGAGCGACATCCACGGGAAAACCAGACAAGGCAGAACAAACTATCTACAGCTATCTACACATTTTATAGATGAATGACCTCTATGCAGAGGGTAGACAACCCTCTAGCAAAGAGTCAACCCACCAACGGGCGGCAAAACCAGAAAATAGAAAAAAAATAGATGAAGCAGACGACAAAGTAACAGAAACCAAACAAAATGGAAGGAAACCAGAGAGGCAAAAGCGGAAAGACCAACCTAAGAATGTAGAAGGTGGAGGAAAGGGAAGGGTTACCATGAGAGCTTTGTAACAGCTCGATTTTGTTAAATGGTCAGAGTCACCACCACGAAGCACTTGCACTTGCCTGAAAGTGACTGAAAATTTTAATCGTTGATTATCGTAAACTCTCTGCAAATGCTCTGTTAATCACTTTGGAATCGCTTTGTTAATCGCTCTAAGTGCTTGGAAGTTTTGATCGTGGTAAATGTGAAAGTGATAGATAAGCCCTATTTATACTCACGGTAAAAGGTAATCCTCCTCCTTCCGGAAATCTCCGGACAAGAAAACCTTCAAACTCTGGGCTTGGGGATTCCTCGCGATGATATCCTTAAGAACATCATAGCAAAGAATCTCAGAGTCCAAAATCTGGTTCCCAATGAAGGACAACCTCCGGGACCGGAGTCTTGGAGATGAAAAGAAAACAAAAAAAACACAACGCCAGGGAAGAAAACCCCAGAGAAAGAAAACAAATAGGGAAAGGAGGACAAGGCAAAGCCGCAAGCAAAAAAAAAAGGGGGGGACCCAACATTTTGCACACAAAATGTAGGGACGGGGATGCAGGGCATAACAAATGGTGACTATTTGGGACAAATACCTTAGCGCATTTGAAAACTATAGAATCTCTAGTTAGCAAAACTGGAACAAGCCGCTTCTCAAAGTGTCTGACAGGAAAAGGACAACATAACTGAGAGAATCTAGCCACATGAATCAGTCCGAAGTCCTTCATCAGTGGTGTCGTGTGTACTTTGGAAGGAAATCAAGCCGATGACCTCTAAGAGGAATAGAGAAGAGGCACTAATTACATCAAACTAGTCGGTAATTTTCTCATTTCCCCCGAAGACCAGAGTCCTATCCTGCTTTTCTTCTTTGGTTATTTTATTTGTTTTTGGGTGGGGAAGGTGGTACTTCTTTCACTATTAACTTTAAGTTTAGCTAATTTTAATGGCGGTACTTCTTTCACCTATCCACCTATGCTTAGATGTTTGAAGAGGGGATAAAGCTCCAGACCCAGAAAGAATCTCTTAAAGTTTCAGACCTGGGTCAACCAATTAGTATAACCAATCTATCCTCGATGTGTCCGATTACTTGTTCCTTATATTATGATTGTTCACTGATTGCCAGATTCCCGGAGAGAACACCCAATGGAGATTCCTCAAAACGTGCCATATCTGTGAAACAACCCCAGAGACCAGGCCAGCTCCACCATGCTAAAGACAGATTCTAAAGTTCACCATGCCGTAGACATTTTATCAGAAGCCAAAGTCATGCGAGGCCTTCCAATTCCTACAAGACGGAACAAAATGCTGGGACCCAGAAAGAAAACTGAAACGACAATGAAAACAAAAGAAGGACTGTCCCTAGAGGACAGCTGACAAAACTATTTACAAGGCAGGGTACCTCGCACGAGGCGCCCAGAGGAAATATTTACAAGCGGGAGACTTTACATATAATACAACTTTGGCCAAACTGACCCTACTCGAAGTAGTGTTTAAGAAATTGTCCATTAACGGGCAATGCGACAGGTTCTCTAGTCAGGGTGTTGAGGTGGTAAGTATTTGCCCCACAAATTTTTGAGATTAGATATGGTCCAAGCCAGAGCCGTTGGAATTTGGTATGCTTTCCTTTCTTCTCCTGGGCCTTGTCCCACAATAGGACCAGATCCGAGACCTAAAAAGCCTTATATTGGGCTCTTTTGTCAAACCATCATTTTACAACTGCTTGATGATGCATGAAGTGTTCAAGAGCTGTGTCTCGCTATTCTTCCATCCGTACCAGATTTAGAAGCTGAACCTCCATGATGTTGTCCCTGTTGCTAAATTCCTACATAAACTGTAACACTGGGATCTGTAAGTTGACCGGGAATATAGAGTTCTGACCATAAACCAGATAGAATGGGGATGTCCCCAGGGTGGCCTTGACGCGAATGTGATCCACCCAGAGGGCGAATTTCAACTTTTGATGCCAATCCTGGGGATTTTGTTCTAACAGGTGTTTGATCACTTCAATTAGATTTTTGTTTGTCGATTCAACAACGCCATTTCCCTGGGGATAATAGTTACTGGAGAACTTCAAAGTGATCCTCTGATTGTAGGTCCATTCAAGTAGTTGTGCTGAAGAAAACACCGGACCATTGTCACATACTAAAGCAAAGGGCATTCCAAACCGTGTGACGATGTTTTCTTCCAGGAACTTGATAACTACGTCCGCCGTGTTATTTTTGCAAGGTATAGCTTCAGACCACCGAGTGCAATAATCAGTAGCAGTAAGGATATATTGGTGGTTGGCAGACGAGTTGGGGTTGATTTCCCCGATGAAGTCGAATGCCCATTGGGCAAATGGTCTAGCCTCGTAGACTAGTTGTAAAGGCATAGCTGGGTTACGCTCACAATGCACCGTGGTTTGGCAAGTATGGCATTTCCTTACATAAGTGTAAATGTCATTGAATATACAGGGCCAATAGTATCTAGCCTGAAGGATCTGATGGGCAGTGGCATCAGCTGAGCCATGCCCATTTCCAAACTATCTGTGGAATTCATTGATTATTCTTATAGCTTGGTCTCTATTGATGCACCGAAGGTACATTCCCTCGTAGTTTCTGTGATAAAGCATGGAGTTTTTGATCATGAAGTGAGCGCTTCTCATCTGCAGGGTGCGGTGTTTGTGGGGAGGTAACCCCTCCAGGCATTTATTATTTAGTAACAAGTATACCAAATCAGTATACCACGGGTCTTGAGTGATGGACTCCACTGTGTAAGTTTGGCATTCTATGTGGGGAGTCTCTTCCGCCATCGCTTGACTCAGTCCTTGGCCCCGGACTATCTTCATGGGCTACATTTCTAAGTCATACTCTTGGAGGATGGCCATCCATTTCCCCCGTCTTTCGCCCAATTCACTCTGCATCAGCAAATACTTAACAGCCTGGTCCGGGATGATAGCATGTACCTTGCTCCAGAGAATATAATGTCAAAATTTTTTCACGGTGTGAACTAGAGCGAAGGCCTATTTTTCTAGTGATGAATATCGGACCTCAATATTCTTGAAAGGGGAGCTCATGAAAGCTATTGGTCTCTCTTCACCTTCAACCTTTTGGGTCAACACTGCAGTGGCAGAATGCGGCGAAGCAAAAGAGTAAATGTAAAATGGAAGGGAATAGTCCAGACTAGCCAGGACAGGTGCTTCCGTTATTGTCTATTTGATTTGGGTGAAAACCCATTTTGCTTCAGTGCTCCACTCAATCTTAGTATCCTTCTTCATCATCTCGTTGAGTCATTTAACTATTTCTGCGAATCCTGTGATGAATTTTCGTACGAAGTTGATCTTTTCGAAGAAGGATCGCATCTCTTTCTTGCTGCCAGGCATTTGTAGATTCAGCAATGCTTCAACTCTGTTAGGGTCTATGGATATACCTTTCTCAGAGACAATATCCCCGAGCAACTTCCCCTTGGTGACCCCGAATATGCACTTCTTGGGGTTAAGGGATATTCCATACCGACGACATCTCTCGCAGATCTGGGTGAGATGGGTGGCATGGTCACGCCTGTCCCAGGAAAAGATGGTCAAATCATCCATGTAGATGATTATGCACCAATTCACAAGGCCCTTGAACGTAATGTCCATGGCCTTTTGAATTGTAGCTCCTGCATTGATCAAACCAAAGGGCACTCTTCTATATGCAAATGTTTCCCACTTGGTGGTAAACGTTGTTTTCTCTCTGTCTTCATACTTGACCATGACCTGGTTGTATCCCGAATATCCATCTAAGAAGGACATCATCTGGGATCCATTCACTATTTGCAACACCTCA
Organism: Thuja plicata; assembly: GCA_018584345.1. NCBI lineage: Eukaryota > Viridiplantae > Streptophyta > Pinopsida > Cupressales > Cupressaceae > Thuja > Thuja plicata. The sequence continues at coordinate 2,063,532 of MU224199.1, forward strand.
TCCAACGAGGGGAGAGGGTGATTATCTTTTTTGGAGGCCTTGTTCAAATTTCAGAAATCCATGCAAAGGCAGATCTCACCATTTTTCTTCCTTACAAGGACTAGGTTGGCAACCCACATAGTGTGCCGGATTGGGAAGATTATCTAGGCTGACAACACTTTCTCTACCTCTTGATGAATTAGAGGCTCTATCAGGGGGTTGAACAGTCTTTGCTTTTGCCGAAAGGGCTTAGCATCAGGTTTTAGGGGAATAGTATGGGTCATGATGGAAGTGTCATACATTTTCAAGTCTTCATAACCCCAGGAAATTACACCAATGTATTCTTGGAGAACCGCGAGAATCTTTTCCTTTTCCTTAGGGGAGCAGGAGGTACCAATGTGAATGATCTTCTCTTCACCGGGCTGGCCGATGTTAACCTTTTCAAACTTTCCTGCCTCGGAGGAGGATGACACCTTCACACGGGCCTGAGGGTCTGAATTGAAGATTCGTTCTAGTGCAACCATCCCCTTTGGGATGGTGTTAGTGGGCAGGTCCATGATTCCATCATCTTCATCAGCTTACCCAGTATCGTCGTGGTCTCGCTCCTCCACTATCTGGTCTTCAAAGACACCAACATTTACCATGAAGGCCAGGATATGTTGATCATCCTCAAAAACCTAAAAGTGGGTGACATTATCTAGAATGGACGGGGTGGGGACCATCTTGACTAAAAATCTCCAGAGTCACGAGCCGGCCATTGGCTCCAGTGTGCTGGCAGAAATGGCGAGGGCATCCGGGAGATAGTTCCATCGCCTGGGAATGAGGTCAATCCTGAAGCCATCAAAATCCTCAATAAGGCTCCAAGCCCGGTTGTGGTATGTGGCCAGCCTTTTATCATGGCATGTGTATTGACTCTGGACTTGCTTAGCAATCAACTCTGAATCACCCAGAGCCGGGAGATGGGTGATACCTTTTCTTAACGTAAATAAGAGTCCAAGGACCAAAGCCTCATACTCTGTAACATTGTTTTTACAGTTAAACTGTAGTCTGTAGGACATGAGGAAGGACTTCCCTCATGGGTTGATTAGTTCTACCCCAGCCCCGCAGCCTTTTTTGGATTGGGACCCATCGAACTTAAGGGTCCATAAGTCATTGTTCGTAATCTGGGGCTGGGGCAGAGTGGCCTTCTTTGGATTATTGCTAGGAGACTTAGGGGTCCTCTCCTGGACCACTGGCGTGAAAGTGGATTTTTCCCCCGGAGGTGTTTGGGTTTGGGATTCTCGGGGAGATGGCACCAAAGGTGTGCATCCCGTAGGAGTACTGGGTTCCGAGGAATCAGTTACATGTTGTTCATTCCGGAAGGTATCAAGGTGCCGATTAGCAATCGAAAGACACGGTCCACACTCATGTTCTGAATGTTTCTAGTAGTGTACTCAAAACCAAGTTCTAGATAGGAGTGTGGCAAGGGTTATTGCGGCACCTTGAGAGTTGAATTCAACTCTCATCTTTTCCTCTAGGTCTTGGGCCCTTTGCAGCACGGCGGGATCCTCTCCGGGGATAAAATTGAATGTTAAGATTTCAAAAGGTTTGTACACCCCCAGGGAAGTCTTGGAGAAAATGACCTCATTGACCCTCCCAACTTCGGTAAGGGCCTGCTTCATCCGGGGTTCACTTTCAACCCGGATCTTATTGGACTCTCCTTCCCATGGAAGCCATAAGTGGGTGAAGTCGGTTGAAAAGTATCCATTCAAGGACTTAGACCAATTCTGACTTAATAACATCCCGTAAGTCTCTGGGATGTCCACCACTTGGATGTCAATGATACT
>MU224199.1:2065386-2096806 GCA_018584345.1 Thuja plicata
ACTGGCTATCCTAGGGTCCTGAATAAGATGTATCTAGACATTCTTCAATTCCCCCACCATTTTCACAGTAGTCTTATCCAGCTGGATTACTGCGCCATTAGACGGGGTGGGGTGGAATCTGAGCTTCTGACAAATGGACAGGGACATGATATTACCTGAAGCTCCAGAATCTACTAGGCAATTATGTATATTTTTGCCATCGATATTTAGTCCTAGTAGGAAGGGAGGATCCTCATTGTTCCCTTGGAAGATGGCCACATTAGCATCTTCAAACGAGACAATCTTGGGCAGGCGGCTGATAGCTTCCGGGTTCCCTAAGAGCTTCAAAAGAGACTTCTTCTGCTCGGGACAATTTAGCAAAACCTCCATCAAGGTCATGGAGGTAGTAGTCTGTTCTAACACTTTCATAATGCCAAATCTTCCTCCCGAGAACTGGTGATTTTCCTCGATGAGATCTTTTTCTTGGTTAGAGCTAGGACCTTTTGGAGTGGATCGGTCAGTTGTGTTGTTCTGGGGAGGAGGAGTATCTTTGATAGGGGTACAAGCATGTAAACTGGCCCTTTACCAACCTGACTCTGAGTATTATATGGAGTATGTGGGTTAGTAAAGGCATTGGCCTCGAAGGGCAGGATGGATTCGTCAAAGAATCCCTGTAATTCAGATTCTTCTTCATCTTCGCCGAAAGTCCCGAAGAAGATGGTATCACAAGTGAAGGCACTATGAGTTGTTTATTGGACAGGAGGCTCTGGAGGAGTAATGTCATGCAACTGCTGCCTATCCAACTGGGAGATCATGATGACCTTCTCCAAGGTGGCACAATTTACCTCATTGTGAGAACCAGTGTCGTGTAATCTACACCAATTAATCATGGGCTGGAAGTCTGTGACGGGTGTAAAATGTGATGGTCCAGCACCATTTTGGTTGGCATTTTAGTTTGGAGGTGGACCTCCAGTGTTCGTGTTATTATTCCATTAATGTTGGTTGGGCCTAGGTCCATTGTTGAAGTTTCTTCCTCTGGCGTTGTTGTTTCATTGACCGGAGAAAATGTTTCCCCTCTAGGAACTTGAATTCGGGGGTACGTAGGACCCCGCCTTCAGTTGGCCCATGTCCACGGTCAAGGTGGACAACATTTGCCAGAGGGATTCAACCTTGGCGGTCAACTAAGTGTTGGTGTCACAATGTGATGGCTGTTGTTGTTGTTGGCTTCCCAGGAAGGCAGCAGTGTTAGTCAGAGTCAAGGGCGGCAATCCTCCAGTCACGGACGACTGGAAGAAGGGCACTCTGGACGGTTGGGTCTAAGCCTATTATGTCTTCTACGGTTGATTCCAAGGGAAGACTTCCAGACCCAGTGTCATCTAGGTCTGGGTTGGGTAAACATACCATGCCTACTAGTCTATCAGGGGTGGCGGAGGATTCATCGCCATCGAGGGGGCACCTATTGCTAGATTGGGGTTGTAACCCCCGGCATATGCAGTTCTGCCAGGGATCATGTTGAAAGGCGTGCTCTATCCAATCCCGCCTGGGGATTTGTTGAGATCGCGGAATAGTTCTAAGGCTAGGTTGTAGACTTTTGCCAAGGTATCCCGGTCACCCGCAGCGGTTTTTCTCCAAAGGAGAGTGGAAACAAAAGGGTCCATCGCGTTAAGATAGGTCTATATGGTTACTTCTGGAGATGGGATAAAAGGGCCCGTGCACCGCTTCAGAGCGCACTGGAACCTATGGTTGAATGCTGCAAGAGGTTCATTGGGTTCCTTCTTGATGGAGATGAACTGGCTGTGGGACCAGGCTGGGTCCACATGCATGCGAAAGGCAGCCAGGAAGGCATCCTCCATGTCCTGCCAAGTGTTGATGGAGTTGGCAGGCAAGTTAAGGTACCAGTTCAACTTGCTTTGTCCTAAGGACAAGGGGAACATATGAGTCACAACATCTTCATGTTGGATCCAGTGTCAATTCATGGCATCTTTGTATGCCTGTAAGTGTTCTTCTGCAGTCCGTGAGCTTAGGTGCTCATATCATGGGCAAATCTTCTCCGGGTGAGAGAGTAAATCATTGGTTGCGCTCGGAAAAGTTCCCATTGGGGACTCATTGTTTCCAAAGTATGCAGCCATTGGGGGAACTATATGTTGGGTAGTGTGGGCACTGGTTCCCAGGATTTCCTGAGAAGCCTGGGTATTCTGAGGTATGCTAGATCCCCAGATAATAGTGACTGGTATGATTTTCAAGGTCTGTTTCTTTCGAGCAGGGGGATCAAGTTTGACAAATATTTCAGGATTCAGGGAAGACCTAAGGATTCTTTCAAATCTCTGGGGAGAAAGACCCAATCCCGCTGAAGGCTTGTCTCTTAAAACTATGACTCAGGGAACCCTCAGGAGGTGTAAAATTAGAATCTTGGGAGGGGGATGAGTTCATGCCCTCCTTCTAGCGCCAAGTTCTATTTTGGGGGTTTTGCTGACCGGGTCTGCCAACAGTCATAATTTGTCACCGGGTTCCAGAGAAACTATCCAACTCCGCCTACAAAGGTTGTCTGTGGAAAATAAATTCTCCGGGCCTTCAAGCACCTGGGTGTCGAGTCACGATGGTGCAGGGCTCGGTTGGGAGAGGTGAGTATTTTCAAGGGGGATAGCTGGTTTCTTCAACTCATTCCCTCCAGAGATTCAATAGGATAAGGTTCTCCCTAGCATTCAATACTTAGCAAATAAAGTGGAAAAGATCCTATAGGGTTAGAAACGTTTCATCTAACTATAGTCATGCTGAAATGTAAGGAACATCGATAATACTCTGATAGACTACACTAAATACTGAAAAAATACATAACCATCAGCTAGCATTTTATCAGTAGCGGGAGTAAAGAGGTCGTTAATCTACTTTAACATACCAGAGTAAAATACATAAAGAACATTAAAACATGAAATACCATTAACTCAAAAGCAGGAATGCCAACAACGTCATTGCCAAGAATTCTTCCTTCTTTATTAATGTTCCTTCCAGCAAGCATTGGTGCGTGATACAATGGCAACTCTAGGGGAGCATCTAACTATTGAGAACAGAACAATGGAGCATTGAGCTCTGCAACTAAAATGAGAAATTCCTTTGCTATTATCATAGACAACAAAATCATCAATTTTGCCGACCCTTGGAAATGGGTCGGTTGGGATATTTATACAACTCTTCTTACCCTAACCCTATTTTACATCATGTTTCAATAAAATACAATATCTGGGGGCGGGTACTACCTGCGCCACCCTACAAAAGGCCTTGAGATGGAATAGGTCTGCCATGTCAGAACAATAAGATAAGAATATACAGCGGTAGAATTGGCCTCGAGAAGGGAGCTAGAAAGGAGAAAGAAGAAAGTAGGTCCCTTGGGGATCGAGGCTACATGCCTCATAAATGGGAAATGCAGAAACCTATCTCCAATGCGCTAGGTGTACCTTTGAGTGGCACCTTGAGAAGATTACCCTGTCAGAAAACCAATTGCTGAGTTGACGTCTCCTTGATGTGGCCAACCACCTTCTAACAGTCTTTATCAACCACTTTTGAAAGTGACCGGTCAGCCTCGGGGACCGGGACACAGATCACTTGAAAGAATACAAATTTTTTTTAGACTCGGGACTCTGGGATCTGGGAACTTTTGTCCCAAAAAGAATAAAGAATACCCAACACTTGAATTCTCCCTAGTCCCCGGAGAAAGCTCAAGGTTGCTTATTATCGTTGAAGGCCTGGAGGAGGCGAGAAATGCCATCCTCGTCTATCTCTTTCAGGCTGGCCCTTCTGTACTTGGCCACTTCAACTTGTTCCCCCAGGTCCAAAACATTTTCTTTGAATTCATCTTCCGTTCTTGCCATGTCATGACCACTAAGTATCATGCGGGTTAATTTTTCCATCTGGGCCCCATCTATCCCCTCCGGAGATTGATACCGGGATTTCATTATTTCATCAAAACTCCCCAAAAATAAATCTTCGGGGGTACATGTATCTGTGCTAAGGGGATCAGCCCCAGAAGTCTTTATCACAAAAGACTTATATAAATTGGAAGAGTAATTTACAGTATTTACCTTATCTTGCAAGGACCCTACCAGTTGCTTGGTCACCTCCAATGTGAGGTCAAGTCTGGAGTGCTGGGTTCTTACAAAATCAAATGATTCATCACCCAGAATTTTGGATTCCAAAATCATATCTTCTCCCAAGGTAAGGAGCTCTTCGAGCTCTACTTTCCATGCTTCGTAATTCTTGGCATCACCCTCCCACAACTCAATAAGAGTTTCTGCCTGATGATTGACCTGCCAAGCCATGTATAAATCTGGGAGGGTGGACGCCAGAAAGCACCGAGTGTTTCCTATTTGTAGGGTGACCCACTCGTCCACTACCTAGGCTTTCTTTTTCATCATTTGTAGGGAGTCTATGTCACTCTGTGGTAATTCTTCTGAGGTGGAGGCCTCTGGAGTAGTGGCATTGATTGGTCAAGCCAGCTCAGTAAGCAACCCCATAAGGTTTGCATTCTTTTCATTTTTAGCCTTGAGCCTCTAGGCTTCCTTTTTATATCGGGCCTCCACCGCCCTTGCTGCCTCCTTCAGAAAATCTACCTCACCTTGCTTTCCCCTTTTGCCTAGGGATACCTCTGCAACATTGTAGTCTTCGAGGTCTGCGGTTGCTTCATCAGCGTCTGGGGGATTTGTTGCCACAACGACAACTGTTTCTCCACCCGACCCAGTTCGAAGAGTATGAACTGTCCGAGCTTTCTTGGCCTTCGGTGGGGCCTGAACTTGGGCCATCATTTTGGCCAGGGGGAGAGGAATCACAGGAGCAGACTAAGCCTTTCTTTTCTTGTTCTCTACCAGCCACTAAGGAGGGAGGGGTGGCCTTCCTGCCAGAATTTGCTCCCTTGATTCTTCCCTAGTGTTTTGTGGCTGTGACTCCTTGGTGGCATGGACCTCATCCATCCTCCCTACCTTGAATTCTTCTGCAACAATATTTTCTTCATCAACCTCCATCTCCTCAGCCTTGTCCTTTGTACCTATTCCTTTATCTGGACTCTGGTAGGCTTCCTCGGGGATTTCTTCTTCAAGTTTCTCTTCTTGTTGTTGTTCTTCTGCCAGGGCTTCTTCCTCTGTTGGCACCTCTTTCGGCAGTGGGAGAGGTATCAGGCCGAGATTCAGAGTTTGGGCCACTGTGATAACCTGCCTGAAGGTTGCTCCTGGGAGTGGCCCTTGGAATGTGGCAGATGGGGTTATAGTTATTCCCGAAGGTCTGGTTCCCCCAGTGGATGCCATTTGTTTTCCTTGCTTTAGTTGGTCCACTCCCAGACCTTGCATCTCTTGAGCCCCAGAGATAATCTCCGGTTCTAGCTCCTTCGCTTCCACCTACTATTCTTGTCCCTGAGCAGGTTCCTGTTCCAAGTCTTCTTGGTCTGCGGCCTCTTGTTCTGTCTTCAGAACTTCTATCTCCGCTTGTGTATTGTCCCCTTGCAAATTTATGAACTCATCGGTTGCAAATACATCAAACTCTTCTTCTGGAGGGGGATTGACTGGGACCTCTGTAGGTTCTGTTTCTTTCTCCAGTTCTGGGGAACTAGAAGAAAGGATCTCAACTTGCTGGGGTTGGGACGTACCTAACCCCAACTCTGCCTTAGGCTTCTTATTAAGCCTCTTCTTTTTGTGGGTAATCAAAGGTGGCCCCGCATCGGCTATTGCTACCACTTCCATGGTATCCACCCCCATTTCCTTCACCATTAGGGCTGCCAGCGATGGGGAGGAAGAGGGACGAATTGGTCCGGCCATGAGTGGGGGAGTGGCTAGCCTCGTTATTAACTGCTCCCTCATCTGCTGGGAGGCTGCCACCGATTGCTTGATCTGCTCTTGTATAGGGACCTCTTGTACAGAAGGGGTCGTGTCTATCCCTTTTCCCTTATCTGCACCCTGTGAAGAAGTCCCGGCCCCCGGGGTCAATTTGGGTCCCGGCTGTGGTGTTAACTTTGGTGCCGGTCAGGGAGCTTAGCGAGTATTCTCGGGGCACACCCTCTTGAAATAGGCATGACTTCGCTCGACCACCTCCCGAGTGAAGTCCTCAATTGTGGGCCCCTCCTGGGTGACCCAATTCACTGGTGGAAGAGCCATTTTATCGATCCCCTTGGCCTTGTGCTCGGGGTCGATAATGGGGGCGGTGTCCGAGAAATCCTTCGGGAACCTCTGGAGTCTCAATAGTTGCATCATTCCGGCCGTCATCCTGACATAGTGCCGGCTCCGCACCTCCACATCATCTTGGAAATCTACCTAGAAGTCCTCCATATGTAGATGATGGGGCTCTGAAGCCCGAGGCAGTGCCATTGCTATTTTCCCATGCGGGTCAAAGTTTTTCTGCGCCAGATAGAATTCCTGCAAGTTATAACTTTTTAGCTCATTGTCTGCCTCCTTCACGGCTGCGAGACTGCAGGTGTGATTCCCACAGGTGATTGGGAATGGAATGTTGGGTATCTTTTTGAGGGCAAAGAGGGTATGCACCACCATTAGCTATCTATAGTACTCTAAGAGCACGATCTTTTCCCCACAATGTTTGGGAAACAAGTAGAGTTTCCTGGAGAAGCCAATGACCCTAATATATGTGTATTATTGGGATTGAATATAATAATGTCCATAATTTTGTACCAGGTTCATCACCTCTAAGGATAGGCGGTATCCGGCATCCCGGGTGGGGGTAAGCAGATGGTAGTAAACGAACTAGTCGTTTACCCGGCAGAAACTAGGGAAGCTGGCCTCCCATTGAATTTGTGAGAAATGGTCCCACGGTGCTTTTTGTTCTGGGCCAATCCCGAGCACGCCGTTAGTAAGTAGGCCGTGGGCGTGGGGCCTCTGTTGTGCTAGGGCCCAGAAAACATAAGAAGACATGTAAAACTTCTTCCTCCTGTCCAGCTGAAAGAACTGGGAGTCGACGTGATTGGAGATTATTTTCACCTAGTCAAAGAATTCTCCCTTGGTGGCGATGCTGAGGAGGAAATAGTACATGCATTTGGAAAACTCCTAGGTGGAGGGTTGCCCAAATACCCGGGCTAATGGTATTATCCCCATCTCGATGCTCTCCTTGAATTCAGAGCGGGGGATTTCTATCTTCATTCTCTTTGGGTCCCTCTTTGGGGCCTTGAGCCAATGGGTATTCATGTATACCCGGGCGACATCTTCCAGCTGTGTGAACTGGGTCAAGGCATCAGTCCTTGTAACCACTATGGCTTTGTCGAATTGTGGGATTCCTAGTCCCACCCGGAATGTGTCTGGGTCGAGGGATACCAGAGGAGTGGGGTATCCTGTGGGTTCTGTGGCTGCAAGCATAACAGCCTGAATGGAGGAGTTGTAGTTGGTTGCTAGTGTTAAGATAAGCTCTGGAGACTACACGGAGCATGGGAAGCAAGCTGCCTGGAGGATCGTAGAGCGTCCGATGTTGATTGCTATTTGATCTCCAGCCTGTCGCTGGATGTGCATTACTTTTACCAAGGCCTGCATCTCTGCCCATGTTCCGACGCTGGTGTCAGTTATAAGCTTTACCTTGGACTCAATCTTTGAGCCCATGATGACGTTGTTCTACACAAATTTCATGGTCAAGGGAAGCTTCTCCAGGGCCCTTTCCATCTTGGCTTTTACGGCCGCCCTGGTGGTCATTGTGGAAGGAAGTTCTGGACTTCCCGGTGGGGAGGATGCAGATGCTTTAGACATGATTGATAGATGAACTCCGGAAACCTGCAAGGTAGAGTGACCGTCAGAATATTTTTATCAAAATAAAATAGTTACTCTAGGGTCCGGAGATCTTACCACCGCGACGTTTGCTTCTCCTAAAAAGTTAGTTTCATGCAAAGATAACCAAAAAGCAAAACACACTGTAACTTTAAGATTTTTATTAAACATCTGGGTCTGGGGATTTTATCACACTCCATGAAGACACAGGATGGACAGTGGTAGGAGACCCAAAGCCTGGAGAAATGACCGTTGGCAAGAATAGGTAAAAAGACAAGTCACAATGCCCACGTGGGCACCACATGCATAGGTATTAAATGGAAGTTATGGCGATGACGGCGGAGCCAACTACCTGAACGCGCAAAAAGTGGAAGCCACTTGGCTGGAATTGATTGTGCGCATGGGACATAAATGAGGTTTTGATAGACTTCATGGAGGAGAGAGAAAAATACCTGTTTGAAACTAGTTGAGAGCCAAGTTTCAAATAGGTGGTTTTCTGCCATGAAGCGAGTTCGCGGGCGAAAAACCAGAAACATAGGCAACTTGACCAGCTTGTTGAGCCACCAGAAAGAATATACACGGAGCTAAGGGACATATATAGAGAATATATACAACTATACGTGCATATACATACAAATATAAACATATATACATAGATACAACACGGAGCGATGTCCGTGGGAAAACCAGACAAGGTAGAACAAACTATCTACAGCTATCTACACATTTTACAGGCAAACCACCTCTGTGCAGAGGACGGACAACCCTCTGGCAGAGAGCCGACCCACCAACGGGCGGCGAAACCAGAAAACAAAAAAAAATAGACAAAGCAGACGACAAAGCAATAGAAACCAAACAAAACAGAAGGAAACTAGAGAGGTGGAAGTGAAAAGACCAACCTGAGAACGCAGAAGGTGGAGGAAAGGGAAGGGTTACCACGAGAGCTTTGTAACAGCTTGATTTTGTCAAACAGTTAGAGTCACCACCATGAAGCACTTGCACTTTCCTGAAAGTGACTAAAAATTTTAAGCATTGATTATCATAAACTCTCTGCAAATGCTCTGTTAATCGCTTTGGAATCGCTTTGTTAGTCACTCTAAGTGCTTGGAAGTTTTGATCGCGGTAAATGTGAAAGTGACAGATATGCCCTATTTATACCCGTGGTAAAAGGTAATCCTCCTCCTTCCGAAAATCTCCAGACAAGCAAACCTCCAGACTCTGGGCTCGAGGATTCCTCGCGATGATATCCTTAAGAACATCATGGCGAAGAATCTCAGAGTCCAGAATCCGGTTCCCAATGAAGGACAACCTCTGGGACCAGAGGCTCAGAGACGAAAAGCAAACAAAAAAAACACAATGCCGAGGAAGAAAACCCCGGAGAAAGAAAACAAAAAGGGAAAGGAGGACAAGGCAAAGCCGCAAGAAAAAAAAAAAAGGGGGACCCAACATTTTGCACACAAAATGTAGGGACGGGGATGCAGGGCATAACAGGTTGGATCCCTAATCACATGATTAGGAATGTGACATCATTAGGAAGCAAATTAAGATGGGATTAAGATTAGGATTTGGCTTAGCATGGAGGGAATAGGTTGGGATGGGTTTGAACCCAGGGTTAAGGTGGTTGAGATAGGTTAGGTTAGGGGTTAAAGGAAATATTAATGAAAGGAATTATAATTAATATATTCACTCAAAAATAAGGAAATTAATTATTTAAGCTTTTGATTTCTTTAGATAATTAATTAGAACTATAGCCACTTAATTAAATTAATTTAGGATAGAAGATAGGCTTTTGCAAGTGATTTAGATATAATTAGGATTTCATTTAATTCCTTTTAAATTAATTACCTTATCCATGTTTGATTTGAATTGATTTGTATTGAATTTATTAGTTTTGATTGGCTAAGGTGATTAATAAAATTTAGTGATTAAACCACTTAGGAGATTAAATCTGATTTGAATGAATTATGCCAGTCGATTGAAGAGTTGTCTGGACATAATTGGGGGTATGATCATACTTAGGGAAAATAGGGTCTATGATCAGAGCAGACCAAATTGAGGTGGTTACATTTTCCCCTCTTTGAATAGATGTGCGAGCAGTGCATTTGATTCAAAGAAAGTTTTTGATGTTCGACTTTAGAAAGATTGAGAATTTCGCTCATGATCGAACGGAATGTCTGATGAGATCAGTCTCACATTTGATTGAACTAAACTGATAGTATTGACTTTGAACTTGGTTGTCATACAAAGGTCAATAAAATATCTTAAAGATACCAATCCTGAACTTGATTTTTGTCCAAAGATTGATAATACTAATTCTGAACTTGGTTGTCGTCCAAAAGTCAGTATGTAGCTGCCAGGAGCTTAGTAAGAATTTTTTTTAAATGAGTTAACACAAGATATCCAGCTTATGAGAACCAAAGGTTTTTATCCAACAATTTTGACTTAGTCAAGGAAACTCTCATGCCCCTAGTTGTTTGATAACGAAGTCATTTTTAATGTTGTTTCGAGCAAGAATTTGATTGACGATAGTGTAATCATGCCCCCTCGGGATTGAAATCGAAGGAAAAAGAATAAAATCCCTCTGTTGAAAGAATGTATCACTTGCATGGAATAGTTAGGTCAAGAAAGAATGGATTAGAAGAAGTGAAGAAATGAAGGCGCATTTAGAGAAAGCACAAGGGTACCAAGTTAATTACGTGAAAATATGAGTGGTGAGATTGATAAAATGATGTCAGACCAAGATTTTTGATGCAATGTGAAATTTGACAAATTTTTAGAACTGATGGAGCAATTCTGCATTTGCAAGAGTTGTCGCAAAAATTTTACTGTACTGCAGAAAATGCCTTAGGTACCTTCGATTTGGTTCCCAGTTGATCAAAAAGAGAATAGAAATGGAGTTTCAGTTGTCAAAGAGGAGTTTTGGAACTCCTAAATAGCTCAAAAGGTCCAATATATATCTCAAAAATTACTTTTTTACTATTCATTTTCACCCAGATCGGGGAGAGGGGGGAAGTCAGAGTTGATTTTGTCATATATTTTTGAGGTTATATTGTATATCTGGATCTTTCTGAGATCATTATTTTGTATGAGGACACTTTATACATGTATATCTGATTTATCCTGACACTTTGATACTCATGTAGACTTGTGTCATATTGTTGATCTATACCATTATTTTGATATATATCTAACGCAACTGTTTCTTATTCTGACATGTTTCATGAGTTCTCTTTTCTTTGATAGATTTTTTTGCACATGTGATTAGGTTTATCTTGGTCCCATAATGAGTTAGATTAGATGATGACATCATTTATGTGTTTGGATTTATCACTGATATAAATATGTTTTAAATGATACTATGTGAATATGAAAATGTATGTTTTTGAGTTTTTCTTATGCAAGTAAAATGTATGGATGCATTTAGGATGTAGAAATAAATGTAATGCATAAATGCTTTGTTTTTGTATTTTTCTTTTGTCTCATTTTATGAATGCAAAATGTATGCTATGGATCTGCAATGATATGAATATCAGTAGTATTGATTTGATGTGATTAACTTGGATTTAGAAGAAAATTGAAATAATTTTAAGCTCAAATTCTTTATGCTTTTGTTTCTTTCAGAAAAATGAATCATGCAATCCCTAAATGCAGTTATATGCAGAATCTTATGATTTTTAACTGATTTGCAAATATCATATCTTTTTTATCATCATTGGGCTTTGCTTGGAACATTTACCACCTAATAGTACAACCATCACTAATACCCACTGATATTATGAAAGTATGAATACTATGTTTATTAGATGCAATGTTGGAAATAGACTTAGGCATCAAGGCATAGAAGCCAGGATAACAAATTAATCCCCTTCCTTTTACTATATTAGAATCTGTGTAAGGTAAGATATTTGACCCGCAATGACCTTGAAAATTCATATCTTTAGGTACATAAAGCTTCGTATACCTTAGTGAGAATCTGAGTTTAGAAAATAGATAAGGAGATTGTTTCAACCTCACCATAGTTTACACATAACAAAGATTAAGATATATGTGGCTATTCACTCATGGTAAAATTTATAAGATCATTTGGAACAATCACCATACGCAGAAAACCAAGAAAATTTTATGCCCCCTATCCTTGCGACTCTTTGTCTTTGTGCAGATGTCATGGAGTAACTCAGAAGACATAACAACCATCAATTGTGAATCAATCAAAGAAAACTCATAACTGCTTATATTCCCCTAGTTTAAAGCATCATCGAAACATAAAAGAGTTATAATCAAACCAAGATCAAACTGTGTTTAAGTAGTATTGAGAAATACTATATATTCATTTGTCAAGCTCAGTAGAGATTCATTAATCAAAATGTGGAATTTAAAAAATATGTGTTCTTGTTTGAGTGGATTTCCTTGTCCCTGTTTGTAATCCAATGTAGGTCGTAGGAACATCGTTTGTGGCAGATAGGTGGTTGATGAAAGATACACCCTTGTTTCATGAAAAGGCCATTTTTGTGCAAGTATCAAGAAGCATTGTGTCACAAGAAAAACCATCCTAGGATGACCTAGTAGATGCGACCTAACATGCTAGAAAAAGATGCCCGCAGTACAGAATGACTTGTCCCCTAAAAAAAATGTAGACAAATCCCAAGCAAGGATAGGATATTCGTAAGAAAACAAAGTCAACTCTTAGCACAATTGTAATCGTGAAGGCCTAGTATTAGTAATGTATTGATAGATAGAGCACAAAATACAAGTGACATCTTATTGCCAGGTTTTCACCACTTGGCAAAATTGTTTAGTCTTTTTGCTACCAGGATGCCAGTTTGACCAGGTTTTCATCAAGACACTTTTCTTTGTTTCAACTTTTTTTTGTTATTTTGATTTTTTTTTTGAATGTTTTTGTAGTATCAAGGCACTTGTTTGCTAGGTTTTCACCAAGGATACCTTTTCTTCAGGACTGTTTCCACTATTTTTAGATTTTTTTAGGATCAATTTTATGATGTTTTTGGTATTTTCTAAGTTTTCCACTATACAGGCTCTGCTAGCCAAAAATTAAGCGTAGAACCACTTCAAATGTAGAGTATTTATAGGATCTAGAAGAAAATATCCCTTAGGTGTAGCTAGTTGATAGGACCTAGTTCCAAAAGTAGCAATGATAACATAGGGTCCCAGCCAGTTTGGTTCAAACTTTCCTTTTATTCTCGGTTAGGCTGGTTCTTAGGATTCTCCTTTAGGATGAGATCCCCCACCTAGAATTGTCATGGTTTGAACTTTTTATTGTATCCTTTGGACATTTGTGCTTGATACACCTTCAGATGATCGAACACCTATTTCCCACACTCATCAAGTAAGTCTAATGAATTCACCCTATTGATGCAGTATTGCTCATTAGTAACAAGATCTTGTAAAGATATACGCAAAGAGGGAATTTCAATCTCAATAGGTAGTACTACCTCAGTGCCATAGACTAGGGAAAATGGTGTGGATACAGTTGGTGTTTTGATGCTTATTTTGCAGGCCCAAAGTGGTAGATTTAGTTGTAAATGCCAGTCTCTTCTAGACTTACTCATAGTTCTTTGTACGATCTTAAGAATATTCTTGTTATATTCCTCATCCCGTCCCTTACCTTGAGGATAATAGATTGAGGAGAAATTTTGAGTGATGTGGAACTGTTTGCAAAGGTCATCAATGTCTTGGTTTTTAAATTGGCCCCCATTGTCTGTTACAATTGAAGAGGGTATCCCATATATATAGATGATGTAATTCAAGATGAACATAGCCACCTGTTTGCTAGTAGCTTTGATTAGAGGCATAGATTTGAACCACTTCGTGAAATACTTAATGGCCATAATGATGAACTTGTGTCTATTCAAAGAATTAGGATATATTTGTCCAACCAAGTCAAAGGCCCACTGCTGAAATGGCCAATGTGTTATGAAAGGTATGAGTTCTTTGGAAGGATCATGAATGAGATTTCCATGTGTTTGGCATTTATGACATGTTTTAGAAAATTGAATAGCATCTTTTTCCATTGTATGCCAGTAATAGCCTACTCAAAGTAGTTTCTTTGCTAGTGAAAAGTCATTTGAATGTGATCCACATACACCTTTGTGGACTTCTTTTAATGCATGATCTTACTCTTCATGTTCTAAACATCTAAGAAGTGTACCATTGAGACCTTGTCTATATAAGTTATTAGTTATGAGAACATAACGCGATGTTGTCCTAAATAAGGCTCGTTTTTAATTTCTAGACATATCATTGGGAATGGTTTGGTCAGCGAGGTAAGAAATGATATTAGCATATTAAGATTGGTCTGGGGTGTTTAAAGCATAAATTACTTGGTATTCAGGGGTATCAAAGGCTAGATTGGATAATTATTCTACCAAGAAGTCATAGAGAAATTGATGTTCCTCCAGTTGTAACATAGATGCTAATGTAGCCATGGAATCTACAGCCTTATTCTCTATACTAGGTATCTGCTAGAATGTGATGATCAAGACAAAGTACTTTTTTAAGTCATCAACCAGTTGCTTATAGGGCATCAACTTCTCATATTTTGTCTGATAATCTCCATTGACTTGATTGATGATGAGCTAGGAGTCACTGTACACATGTAACTCTATGATTTTCCATTCCATGGCAAGCTTAAGACCGTTTACCAATGCTTCATTTTTAGAAATGTTATTTGTGCATGGAAACATCAATTTGTATGACTTGGGTATTTTATAGCCTTGACAATTTATGAGTAGAACCCCTTCTCCAGAGCCTTGTTGTGTGAAGGAACCATCAAAGTACATATTCCATCAATACTCAGTTAGATTCATAATTGTTTCATCAGGGAGCTCAATCCTTAAAGGTTCATCATCTTGGAGTGGTGAATCAACCAATTGATCTGTGAGGACTTGTCCTTTAATAGCCCTCCTGTCCACATATTCAATGTCAAATTCACTTAGAATGAGGATCCACTTTGCCAGACATCCTGTTAATGTTTTTTTTCTTAGGAGATACTTCAAAGGATCAATCTTGGCAATGAGCCTTACTGTATGTGATGGCATGTAATGTCTCAATTTTTGTGATGCAAAGATAATAGCTAAGCAAGCTTTCTCAATATTGTTGTAATTAAGTTCATAAGAGACTAGTGTTCTACTGATGTAGACTGATGTAGCAGATTTCTCTTTCTTTCTTAGCTTCATCCTCTTATTCTAGCAATACTCTCAGTGATGTGGTTGTAGCTGAAATATATAGGATTAATGGCTTTCCATAGATGGGTGCCATGAGAATAGGAGGAGTAGCCAGGTACTCTTTTAATTATCTGAAGTTGGCTTCACAATGGTCATCCCATCTGAAGGTGACCCCTTTGTGTAGTAATTTGGTAAAGGGTTGTGCTCTATCTGCAAGTTGTGACATGAACCTCCTGATTGACTGGAGTCTCCCTTGTAACATCCTCATTTGAGTAATATTGTGTGGGGGAGTCATTTCTAGTATAACTTTGACTTTTTCAGGGTCTACTTCAATTCCTTTTGCTGAGACAATAAATCCTAGGAGCTTTCCTGATTGGACCCCAATGGCACATTTATTGGGATTGAGCCTGAATTGAAATTTCTCCATATGATCCAATATCTTTCTTAAGTCATTAATATGAGTATTTCTTTCATTTGATTTAGCTAAGGTATCACCCATGTAATCCTCCATGTTTTATGCATCATATCATGGAATATAGTGGTCATTACTCTTTGATATGTTTCACCTACATTCTTTAACCCAAATGGCATAATGTTCCAACAAAAGGTTCCCCATGCACATGTAAATGTGGTCTTCTCTTGATATTTAGGAGCAATTTTAATTTGATTATAGCCTGAGAAACCATCCATTAATGAATACATTTGGTAGCCTACTGTGAGGTCTATGATCATATCAATATTAGGTAGTGGGAAGTCATCTTTAAGACATGCCTTGTTTGATTCTCTGAAGTCTGTGCATATCCTAATAGATTTATCTGATTTAGATACTGGGACCACATTAGAAATCTATCTTGCATAAGTGATGACTCTGATGAATCCAACTTTCAATAATTTCTCTAGCTTTTCTTTTACTAGTAATGCAACATGAGGATGCATCTTTGTGAGTTTTTCTTTCACGGGTTTAATCCTAGGAGCTATAGATAAATGGTGCATTATCAATTTAGGATCTATTCTAGGCA
Source organism: Thuja plicata (assembly GCA_018584345.1). Taxonomy (NCBI): domain Eukaryota; kingdom Viridiplantae; phylum Streptophyta; class Pinopsida; order Cupressales; family Cupressaceae; genus Thuja; species Thuja plicata. The sequence continues at coordinate 2,081,305 of MU224199.1, forward strand.
TATCTCTGTATGACCATGCAAAGTTGATCTTTTTCTCTTTCAGGAACTTGGTGAATTGTGTCTTCTCCTCATCTGACAAAGATTATGCTAGGTGAATAATTTGAGTATCTTTAGTTGTACCCAAGTTAACTGGTTGTGTTGGTTCTATTAGAACTAAAGACCTTTCTTGAAAGTGCTCAAGGAGGATATCAAGAATCTCATCCTTTGGTACCTCTCAGAGGTTTTCACCGTTAGATGTGTCTTTTGTTTTTACTATTTTAGAATCTGACACTACCACAACATGGTTTTCACTGTCAGTTCTTTTTTTATTTTTATTTTTTAATTTTTGAATGAGAAACTTGATATCCTCCTATGATATATTTACGCTCCTTGCATTGGTGGAAGAAGGGTAAGTTTCACAAGTGTTTAGATAGCAAGCCAAGGTGTAGTCATTAGGGAAGTCAAGGATAGGAGTAGGATCTGTATTAGTCCAATCAATTAGATCTGGGTTTATTAAAGACAAGGAGTCAGATTTTGAGAAGGACAGCATCACATCAACGTCAAGACTATTAACTGACATGACATGTTCTGTTAGGTTAATCTCTTTGATGTTTAGATCCATAAGTGTTAGATAATTATTATCGTAGTCATTTTTTAGCTATATGTGGACCAAACTCTAGTGACTCGTTAGTGAAACCTTCATCTTCATCTCTTTGTAGAAGGAGAATCCTTGCTTGTAGCCTCTAAATTTCTTCTAGGTCTAGGAGAATACCAGTCTCTTCATCAATGATTGGAGGAAGGAATACCTCCTAGGCTTCAGGAATATCAACATTGTTAGGAGCAGTGTCAAAATGCTCTTTGTGTGTTGATGGAGCTGTAAACATGTGAATTACATCTATTTCAATGTCCTCTATGGTGACAGATAGATCATCCCACTCATAATCATGGGAGTCTATTATTTCATCATCGGGCCTGTTAAAAAATTCAGCAATAGTTACCTAACGTAACCTATTAGCCCCTTGTATATCAAAGTGTGGTAAATTAAGGATATGTGAAACTATGACCAAATACCCCTAGTTAGGATGTGAATCCTATTGTCAAGGTGTGTCTTTAGTAGCTTTTGTGAGCAATGATACTTCTGGATTGTCTTTCATTGTCTCTTCTACCTCTTGAATAAGAGTTTGTGCTAACAAAGGTATGCAAAGGTCTTTTGGTACTTCAAAGCTTGGTACATAGCGCTCTCCTTAATATTCGGTATTCTCCATAGCAACATGTAATAATATTTCATAGGACCATTGTTCTATTTCTATTTCTTCTATTTCATCACTCCCTTTGTCAGAAATCAGACTATCCCTCGAAGAATGGTCTGCAGATTTATTATTGAAACCTAGCCCTGTTTTATCTTTGGTGTCCCTGAATTCCATGTGGATAGGTTCAATAAGTCATTTTCCTTTGTCACCTAAAGGTCCTTTTCCTTTATATCCCATCTGTTTGAGGAGATCATATCCTTTACCATAATTTTCTAGGGATATTTTTGCATGTTTTACCTTAGCTTCCTTTTGTTCTCCCTTATAAAGCTAGGCCAAGACTGCCTATTCTTCTGTGTTATCTATAGAGGTGGATGGATTAACCATGCCAGTTGCTTTGTGGATTTCTGTCATTCGAGATGTAGTAGGTGTGAATGAGGAGGAAGGTTTCCCATAGGATCTTGGTGATACTAGAAGTTTTGTTAATGACGGGGTCATGTCTAGCTAGTATTCTCCCATACCTTTTTCTTCAAGTTTTAAGGTATTTCCAAAGCCTTTCAAAACCATGTCCTTGGTAGTCTTAGGAATAATCTTATCCATAGCTTCCTTCTTATGTGGGACCATACTAGCTGCTTTAATATTGTTGCAAGTATAATTGGCATTGGCAGGAATTGTCACTTCCACCCCATTATGTGGGAGCTTGATACATTGGTGGAAGGTAGATGGTACAGCTTGCATTTTGTGGATCCAAGGTCTCCCTAATAGCATTTTGTAAGCCAGGGGTAGATCCAGAACTTGACATATGATATTCCTTTCAACCGGCCTAACTCTGATGGGTAGAATAATAAGACCTTTAGAGGATCTTTCTTCCTCATCATAAGCTTTGATAGTGATTTTTCTTCTAGAATCAATGACCTATTCTAAAAGACCCAGTTTCCTGATTAGATTAAGGGTACAAATATTCAATCCTGCACCTCCATCTATCAATACACATCTAACACAGGATTTATGAATGAGGACTTCAATATGAAGGGGTTGATTATGTTGATGTGTCAATGATTTATCATCTATAGAAAAGGAGAGGTAATGTGGAGCTGAGATGTGATTAACCATTGCTTGGAATTTGTCCACATCAAGGTCCTTTGGTATATTTGCAGCATGTAGGATTTTTTCAAGGATTTCCCTATGCACTGAGGAGATTTTAAGCAACACACAAATGGAAATTTGAGTAGAGGTTAGTTGTAACAGCTAATCTACCAATTCATACTTTGCTGCAGGAATAGTAACTATTTGTTTTGTTTCTCCTGGCTTGGGGATAGTGACAATGGGTACTTTGGAAGTTGTTGCTAGTTTTGATGAGGAATTAGTTTCTTTGATCATGACTTGTGCTTGACTTTAGGTCACCACATTTGATTGGGAGGATGTGTTTTGAACACCTTTGATAGTGACCACATTAATTGATTCATTTTTAATGTATAGTATGTTGATCACATTATCATTTTTAGAGTAGATGTAGTTCACCTCATTTCCTTTTCCTTTAGATGCTTCTCCTTTCTTGTAATTAGGGAATGAATTATTGAATTTCATATGATCTTTGTTAGTGGTGTGTCCTTCCACTTTGATCTTACCTCCTTTAATAAGGTCTTGGATAACATGTTTGAGTTTAAGACAATTTTTAGTCTTATGTCCTTTGTTCTTGCGAAAAACATAATATGAATTGTCATCCCACCACCTTGGTTTGACTTCTGGTTCCCATATTTTGGAATTGGGGATTGTGAGAACTTTGTTGTCTAATAGTGTCTTCAAAACAATTTCAAGAGGCTCTCCCGAAGGAGTGAATTTTCTTTGAGGCTTGGAATTCCATGGCTGACCTTTATTCTCATTGTTTTCTTTAGGTATGGAGGTTGTTACCTTGGCATCTTTTCTTTCTTGCATGCTATTTTTTAGGTTGAACACCTTGGGTTTAGGATTAATATTGGATGTGTCTACCACTCCATCGTTGACAACATTTTTGTTTTTTTTCCACCATTTTGGTTTGTTTTTGGAGTTGGTAGATTTGTTTTCACTTTGGAGAGTAATTTATCCCTTTTTAACCATGACTTCCTCGATACAGATGGAATTTTTTATTATTCTATAAAATCTAGGGGAATCTTGTATTTGCAACGCATAGTTCAACTCAGGTACCAAGTTATTAACAAATATTTCCATCTTTTCAGATTTGGAAATTTCTCTTGAGTATCTTGCAAATATTTTCCTCCATCTTTGTAGAAAGTGTGTAAAGGATTCACCAGTCTTTTGTTTAGTGTTGCATAGATCCATCATAGTCACATCATGATGTATATTATAGGAGTAATGCTAGGTAAATCATTGGATTAACTCCTCGAAATTTTTTATCTTAGGTGTAAGCTTTGAGAACCACTCCATGGCATTGCCCCCTAGGCTCCCATGAAATAGCCTAACGAGGAATGTAGGTTCATGCATGTATTCTATGCTTAGAGCACAAAATTCTCTCACGTGGTCATGTGGGTCAGTCTCTCTCATATATTTGTCATATTTCAGTCTTTCCATGTTGGGAAGAAATGGGACCATAGTAATACTCGTATCTAAAGGGAATGGACAAATGGAGTCTAAAGAGTATTTTGTCTTGGGTTTAGCCTTCTCCTGTTTGAGATTTGCAAGCTCAGTTTGCATCAAGGTTAATTGTTTGGCGAGAATAGATATAGGAGTCAACACCTCATTTTCTTTTAGTTGTTCAACATCATAATCCTTAGGTAATTTTATGACAGTGGATGCTAGATGGAGAAATTATTTCTCTTTATCTTCGCTAATCATATTTTCCAACATCTTTTGAAATTTCTTTCTCTGTTTAAGTTTATTGTATTCTTCTTCAGTGATGTCTTCCTCACTACCTAAATCAAACAAAGGATGGTCAAAGTGTGGTTCTTCTTCCTTATTGCTATCTTCATGTTTTTGGTTTTTATCATTGTCGTATTCCTCAAAAGCCTTACTCCATTCATGAGTGGGTCTTTCCATTTCTGGAGAGTCTAAATAAAATAGGGAACCACGATATGTTTCTCCTCACTGAAAGTGTAGTGATCTTGGAGGCACTTCCAATTCCTTAGAAGTGTACTTGTTGCATCTTGTGTTAACAATGTATTTGTATCTCAACTTCGTCAAAGTTTCCCTATAGTGTCAAGTAGAGTCTCAAATAATTCAAGTGAGTGTGTCTAGGTAGATGTGTCATTTGTGTTTTGGTGGAGGTAAATGATTCTAGCATCAAAGGATTAGAATTCCTTGATAGCAAGCTAGGAATCAAATTGTTTTGAAAAGTGAATAGACCACACGTATTGAGACTGATTGTGAGAAACCAACAAGACATGCAAGGTAGATGTCCAAAAAAGCATTTTGAAAGAGCAATAGTGAGACTAGAAAAAGTAACAGGGACAAACTAATAAGCCAAAGGGTATCCAAATAAACTAACTTTCTATGAGAGGAAAATATGAAAGTGCCCACTGTCCTAGATGCGACACTTTGTTTGTGAGCTTTTATAGAACCAGATGCAAGCCTAAGCATATAGGATGTGACCTTTCTCCCTAAAAATGATGCAAGATTTAACAGAGGTGATCTAGCATACTACATGCGAGTTTGTACACCAGATGCGAGCCAAGATTTACCAAAAATGAGTGTGTTCTTTCATGAAAATTTGGTGTCTGATTTGTCTTGAAGTTCATGCAAATTTGTCTGACAACAGGTTGTTTTTGAGTCTTTCCAGTGAGTGAAAATACAACATGTAGCCAAAGGACTGATTTTTGTTGGTTTTTATGATTATTTATCTTGTTAGTGAACTTTCAGATACGTCAAGAAGATTTGCATTGTTAGGGGTGAACAGACACATTCTTACGCCCTATTTCCTAAGTAGAGGATGAAAATCCTTGCTCGTTGACTTAGTTACACACTCAAATGCTAATCAAAATATGGCCATCACCAAGCATGTAATGGCTCTAGTCATGATGCCATATTAGCCGACTCCAAATGCAAGTGAGGTCACGATATGATGAGTGTCTTGGGGCAATTAATTTTTTTCTTGCACAAGGATTATCACCCTTTCAGAGATGAATCAGGTAGTTTTGTCTATGAAGCTCATTGTTTATGATGGGGCAATCCATTTGAAACTGTCTCCCATAGAATTGCACAAAGAAAAATTGAGGCATATAACCCTATGAGTACTCAAATATGTGTAGTCTCGCAAGAAAGATTCAAGCGGCTCCACTCTACACATACCCAAGCATGTTCAAGGAATGATGTCAAAATTCTGGAAAAAAAACCGATTCCATCTTCCGAGGCTTTGGCCTACGAGGCAACAATTGTTTATAGTGAGTTGGAAGGGTTAGTTTAAAACTTGTCCTCACTTGGGTCGTTCCCAAGAGATTTTTTCCTCAACCAACAGGCCCTCTACTATTAAATAAGCTTACAAAGGATTGGCGAGCGTAGGATTTCTAGATTTTTTATTCTTCAAAAGAAGAAGAGAATACTCTCCTACTCCATGCCATTTTCTCCCAAAACACTCCAATCAAATGTTTATTCCCTCAAGCTATTTTGAGCTCGATTTAGATATTCCTAATTTATGAAAACATAGTATGTGAAAGCAAAGTTTGATTGCTCAGTTTTCTCAAAATTAGGTGATTTTCTTGTTCAATTACTATTTTCTAAAATTTAGACAATGAATTTGTTCAATTATCCCACAAAATTTAATGCTTTGTGTTGTTCAATTACTTTCCCAAAATGAAGTTTAAATAGTGAGTTTGTTTGCCTTGTTCAGTTACTCCAAATTCCTTTCAAATCATAAATTGACTTGTGAGTTTTTGATTTTCCTTAAAAGGAAAAGAGCATATTCCTCTAGTCAATTTAGTATGAGATCAGAAAATGTCTTTACTTTTGAAAGGATGACAAAAATAGAAGTCAAGATGAGGGATTCTCAACTTGTAAAACCACAATTTAGTATTCTTTTTTTTCAACTTCTTTGAATAAGACAGTCTCCGATGGAAACCTGCAAACATAATTTAGGCTATGAAAAGATCAAGGACAATAAACATGCAAATGTTAAGGGTTATATTTTTCAATTTTCAATAGCAGAAACCAGATGCGAGCGTAAATTTACCAGATGTGAATTGGTATCCCAGATGTGATGAAATGTCAACCAGATGCGAGCCTTTACTAGAAATGACCCAGGGTATCAAGGATATGAGCCTAGGTTTTGTGATGTGAGGGTGTATCCCAGATGCGAGCCTCTATCACAAAAAATGAGCCTATACCTGAAACCTGTAAAGACAAATTAGTGAAAATGGATGCAAAATGAGGCAAAGTCATAAATCGAGCCCCACAGTGGGTGCCAAAAATGTGTGTGTGATTTTATGCACCTGTTAAGAAAGACACAACACTTCAATAGATCATTATATTAGTGAAAAAGCATAAAAAGCAAGGGTTTCAAGCTAAACACTAAAATTGATCTATTGCTTCCTATCTAGGAAGAGTTTGAATAATGCAATAATCATGTCCTCAGATTATGCACAAATCAGTGACATATACAACCTAAGAATGGAATATTTGAATAAAAACTAATCTAGATAATCAAGAAACATGCATATTAGCTCTAAAAATGAAGATAAAAACAATGCATAATGACAAAGCTAAGATGCAACATGATTTTACAATTATCTCAATAGCATAACAATGCTTTCAACTCTGAAAAATTAAGGGACATTTGAGCTCAAAAACTCATTCTATTTATAGAAGAAATGAGGAGAGAGAGGGGGGACAAGGGTCATTAATGGAGGTATAAAACCATTAATGAGGTGTAAGAGGCATTAATGCCAAAGGCATTAATGAGGCATGGTTGAAGGCATATGCATTAAATGCTAGCATTTAAGAGGCATGGTGAGGGTTTAAGAAGCATGGGTGAGGGTTTAGATTCAAGCTTGAGAAAGTTGAATTTCTCAAGTGGGTTGGATCCCTAATCACAGGATTAGGAATGTGACATCATTAGGAAGGGGATTAAGATGGGATTAAGATTAGGATTAGGATTAGCATGGGGGGAATAGGTTGGGATGGGTTTGAACCCAGGGTTAAGGTGGTTGAGAGAGGTTAGGTTAGGGGTTAAAGGGAATATTAATGAAATGAATTATAATTAATATATTCACTCAAAAATAAGGAAATTACTTATTTAAGCCTTTGATTGTTTTAGATAATTAATTAGGACTATAGCCAATTAATTAGATTAATTTAGGCTAGAAGATAGGATTTTGCAAGTGATTTAGATATAATTAGGATTCCATTTAACCCCTTTTAAATTAATTACCTTAGCCATATTTTATTTGAATTGATTGGTTTTGATTGGCTAAGGTGATTAATAAAATTTAGTGATTAAATCACTTAGGAGATTAAATCTGATTTGAATGAATTATGTCATCCAATTGAAGAGTTGTCTAGAAATAATTGCGGGTATGATCACACTTAGGGAAAATTTGGTCTATGGTCAGAGAAGACCAAATCTAGGTGGTTACAACTATAGGAGATGTGCTACTGGAAGACATAGATGTACAGCTTGAGTGGCTTAGAGCGGAGAGGGATATACAGGCCTATACTACAATACACCAGGGGCAGAGAGAGACATATTATTACACTATATATCATGCAATAGTGCTAGAGGGGCAGAGATACATATCTTTTTCATGTTTAGTGCAACAGTCAGAGGGGGCCACGCCACTACTAGCAACTCCATTTGTACCACCTCCTCCTCTAGATCAGGGAGAGGGGGGAAGTCAGACATGATACATATTTTTGTACCACATTTGGGAGATCATTTTGTATATCTAGATCTTTGTGGGACCATACTTTTGTACCATGATATTTATATCTGATTCGTACTGATTCTCTGATACTCATTTTGTAGACAGTTCCATATTTTTGATCTGTTCCATGATTTGATATATATATCTGATGTGGTTGTTCCTGATTTTGATATGTTGATGGGTTTATTTTTTCTTTGAGACATTGGATGCACATGTGATGTATGTTTATCTTGGTTGCATGATGAGTTAGATTAGATGATGACATCATTTATGTTGTTTTATTTATTACTGATATGAATGTGTTTCAAATGATGCTAAGTGAATATGCAAATGTATGTTTTTGAGATTTTCTTTATGCAAGTAAATGTATGGATGGATTTTTAGGATGAAGAATGAAATGCAATGCTTTGAACACTTTGTTTTTGAATTTTCTCTTTCTTATATATGAATTCAGGATGTATGTTATGGATATGCAATGATATTAATATCAGTAATAGTTGATGATGTAATTAATCTTGGATTGATGAAATTAGAAATCATTTTGAGCTCAAATCCCTTATACTATTTCTTTCTTAGTAAAAATGAATTATGCAATCCCTAAATGCATCTACATGTAGACTCTTAGGACTATCACTAATTTGTGGATATTGTAACATTTTTATCATTGTGCTATTTTGGAATGGATACCACCTGATAGTACAACAATCACTAATACCCACTGATATTATGAAAGTATGAATACTATGTTTATTGGATGCAATGTTGATAATAGATGTAGGCATCAAGGCATAGAAGCCAGGATGAAAAGTTAGTCACTTTCCTTTTACTATATCAAAATCTGTGTAAGGTAAGATATTGGACTCGCAATGACCTTAAAAATTCATATCCTTGGGTACATTATGTTTCATACAACTTCATGAGAATCTGAGTTAGAAAATAGACAAGGAAATTGTTTCAACCTCACCATAGTTTCCACATAACAAAGATCAAGATATATGCGGCCATCCACTCATGGTGGAAGCTCTTACCATAAACATCCAAGTTAGGTAAAATTTATAGGATCATTTGGAATAATCACCATACGCAGAAAACCAAGAAAATGTTATGCCCCCAGTCCTTGTGACTCTTTGTCTTTTCACAGACATCATGGAGTAACTTGAAAGACATAACAACCATCAATTGAGAATCAATCAAAGAAAACTTATAAATGTTCAGATTCCCCTAGTTAAAACATCATCAGTACATAAAAGAGTCATAATCAAACCAAGATCAAACTATGTGCTTAAGGAGTATTCAAAAAATACTATTGATTCATTTTTCAAGCGCAGTAGAGATTCATCAATCAAAATTTGGAATGTAAACAATGTGTTTTCCTGTTTGAGTGCATGCGAAAGTAATCGTGTCAGTAATTGCAATCCATGTAATGTATTAGAAACATTGTGTAAAGTGTTTAAAAACACTAGTTTGTTTTAAGTTCCTAGATGTCAAGTGTTTTAAAAACATTGTGTAATGTCTGTTACCATTTTTGGGAGAGGTGAACTATCCTATACAAGATGCAATGGACAACCTAGCAGATGCAAACTGACCAAGCTAGCAAAGATGCCTCCAATGAAAAATGATTTGTTTCCCAAGATAGAAAATGTACACAAATCCCAAGCAAGGATAGAATATTTGTAAAGGAATAGAGTCAACCAATAGTACAGGTGTAATTGTGAAGTCTTAGTATTATCAATGCATTGATAGATAGAGCACAGAATAGAAGTGACACCTGTATTCCAAGCTTTCACCACTTGGAAAAGCTTCCCCTTTTTTCTACCAAGATGCCTGTTTTACTAGGTTTTCATCAAGGCACTTTTCTCTTTTTCAAATTTTTTTTTCTATTTTTTCTTTTTTGAATATTTTTGTAGTATCAAGGCACCTGTTTGCCAGGTTTTCACCAAGGATACCTTTCTTTGGGACTTTTTCCACTATTTTGGGATTTCTTCAAGATAAATTTTCTGATGTTTTTGGTATTTTCTGAGATTTTCAATGCATAGGCTCTGCTAGCCAGACATCAAGTGTAGAACCACTTCAAATGTAGACTATTGATAGGATCTGGAAGGACATCTCCCTCAGGTGTATCAAGCTGATAGGCTCCAGTCTCAAAAGTTGCAGTAATGACATAAGGTCCTAGCCAGTTAGGTTCAAACTTTCCTTTCTCTCTGTTAGGCTGGCTCTTAGGATTCTCTTTCAGAATGAGATCCCCCACTTGAAATTTTTATGGTTTGACCTTTTTATTGTACCCTTCTGACATGCGTGTTTGGTACACTTTCAGATGATCAAACTCCTATTGCCTGCGCTCATCAAGTAATTAGTGCATTCACCCTATTGATGTGGTATTATTCATCAGTAACAAGACCTTGTAAAGATACCTAAAAGATGTGATTTCAACCTCAATAGGTATTACTACCTCAGCGCCATAGACTATGGTAAATGGCATGGCTATAGTTGGTATTCTGATCCTTGTTCTGTAGGCCCAAAGCACCGGATTCAATTGTAAATTCTAGTCCCTGCCAGACTTACTCATAGTTCTGTATAGGATCTTGAGAATATTATTATTATATTCCTCAGCCTGTCCATTACCTTAATGATAATAGATTGAGGAGCAATGTTGAGTAATGTGAAACTATGTGCAAAGGTCTTCGATGTCTTGGTTTTTAAATTGGCCCCCATTGTCTGTTACAATTGAAGAGGGTATCTCATATCTACAAATAATGTAGTTAAAGATGAACATAGCCACCTATTTTCCAATGGCTTTGATTAGCGGAATGGCTTCGACCCACTTCATGAAATACTCAGTGGCTGTAATGATGAACTTGTGTCCACTTGAAGAATTAGGATATATTTGTCCGACCAAGTCAAAGACCCATTGCTGAAATGGCCAATGTGTTATGAATGGTACGAGTTCTCTGGCATGAGAATGGATGATATTTCCATGTGTTTGAAATTTATGACATGTCTTTGAAAATTGGATAGCATCTTTTTCCATCATGGGCCAATAATAGCCTACTCTTAGCAGTTTCTTAGCTAATGAAGATTCATTTGAGTGTGATCCACATACACCTTCGTAGATTTCTTTTAATGCACAATCCAACTCTTCATGTTCTAAAAATCTAAGAAGTGTACCATCAAGACCTTATCTATATAAATTATTAATAATGAGGACATAACGTGATGTTGTCCTAATCAAGGCTATTTTTTCATTTTTGGATAGATCATTGGGAATAGTTTGGTCAGTTAGGTAAGCAATGATCTTAGCATACCAAGATTGGTCTTGGGCATTTAGAGCACAAATTACTTGTTATTTGGGGGTATCAAAGGTGGGGTAAGATAATTCTTCCACCAAGAAGTCATAGCAGAATTGATGTTCTTCTAGTTGTAACATGGATGCCAGTGTAGCCATAGCATTTACAGCCTTGATCTCTATCGTAGGGAATTGCTAGAATGTGTTGAAGACAAAGTATTTCTTTAGGTCATCAACTAGTTTCTTGTAGGGCATCAAATTCTCATATTTCATATGATAATCTCTATCTACTTGATTGATAATGAGCTGGGAGTCACCATACACATGTAACTCTACAATATTTTATTCCATAGCAAGTTTAAGACCATCAACCAATGCCTCATATTTAGAAATGTTATTTGTGCATGGAAACATCAATTTATAAGACTTGGGTATTTTGTAGGCTTGAGGAGTCATGAATAGAACCCCCATTCCAGAGCCTTGTTGCGTGAAAGAACCATCAAAGTACATCTTCCATGGATATTCAGTTAGATGCATAATTGTTTCATCAGGGAATTCAATTCTCAAAGGTTCATCATCTTGGACTGGTGAATTAGCTAATTGATCTACGAGGACTTGTCCTTTAATAGCCCTTATTTCTATGTACTCAATGTCAAATTCACTAAGAATGAGGACCCACTTTGCCAGATGTCCTGTTAATGTTATCTTGCTTAGGAGATACTTCAAAGGATCTATCTTTGCAATGAGCCTCATTATATGTAAGAGCATATAATGTCTTAATTTTTGTGATGCAAAGACAACTGCTAAGCAATATTTTTCAATAATGTTGTAATTAAGATCATAAGATACTAGCATTCTACTGATATAGTATATTGCGCTTTCCTTTTTAGTCTCATCCTCTTGTGCTAGAAATACTCCTAGTGATGTGGTTGTAGCTGAAATATATAGGAGTAATGGCTTTCCATGGATGGGTGCCATTAGAATAGGAGTAGGTAGGTACCTTTTTTAATTCTCTGAATTTGGCTTCACAATGTTCATCCCATTTGAAGGTGACACCTTTGTGTAGAAATTTGGTAAAGGGTTATGCTCTATCTACAAGTTGTGACATGAACCTCCTGATTGACTGGAGTCTCCTTTGTAATGTCCTCATTTGACTAATGTTGCATGGAGGAGTCATTTCTAGTATAGCTTTGACTTTCTCAGGGTCTACCTCTATTCCTTTTGTTGAGACAATAAATCCTAGGAGCTTCCTTGATTGGACCCCAAAGTCACATTTCTTTGGACTGATCCTAAGTTGAAATTGCTCCATACAATCCAATATCTTCCTTAAGTCATTGATATTAGTAGTCCTTTCTTTTGATTTAACTAAAGTATAATCCATGTAATCCTCCATGTTTTTATGAATCATATCATGGAATATAGTGGTCATAGCTCTTTGGTATGTAGCACCTGTGTTTTTTAACCCAAACGACATAACATTCTAGAAAAAGGTTCCCCATGTGCATGTAAATGTGGTCTTTTCTTGATCTTCAATAGCAATTTTAATCTGGTTATAGCCTAAGAAACCATCCATTAATGAACACATTTGGTATCCTACTGTGACATCTATGATCATATCAATATTAGGCAGTGGAAAATCATCTTTAGGAAATGCCTTGTTTAAGTCTCTGAAATCTTTACAGATCTCGATAGATTTATCTAATTTAGATATTGGGACCATATTATAAATTCATCCTGCATAAGCGATGACTCTGATGAATCCAAATTTCAATAATTTTTCTAGCTCCGCTTTTACCAGTAATACAACATGAGGGTACATCTTTCTTAGTTTCTGTTTCACGGGTTTAATCCTAGGAGCTATGGATAAGTGGTGCACTATCAATTCAGGATCCAGCCTAGGCATATCTATGTAAGACCATGAAAATTTGATCTTTTTCTCTATCAAGAACTCAGTGAATTGTGTCTTCTCCTCACCTAAAAAATATCGTGCTAGGTGAACAATTTGAGGAGCTTCAGTGGTGCCCAAGTTAACTGGTTGTGTTAGTTCTATCAAATCTAAAGATCTTTCTTGAAAGTGCTTTGGGAGGATATCAGGAATCTCATCCTTTGGTGCCTCTAAGAGGTTTTCACCATCAGATACCTCTTTTTTCTTTTACTATTTTAGAATCTGACACTGCCACAATGTGGTTTTCATGTCAATTCTTTTTTTCTTTTTATTTTTCAATTTGTGACTGAGAAACTTTATATCCTCCTGTGACATGTTCATGCTCCTTGCATTGGTGGAAGAAGGGTAAGGTTCACAAGAATTTAGATAGAAAGCCAAAGTGTAGTCATTAGGGAAGTCAAGGATAGGAGTAGGATCCATATTAGTCTAATCAATTAGGTCCAAGTTTATTAAAGACAAGGAGTTGCATCTTGGGAAGGACAGCATCACATCAGTGTTAAGACTATTAAATGACATGACATGGTCTATTAAGTCCATCTCTTTGATGTTTAGATCAATAAGACTTAGATCATCATTATTGAAGTCATTGTTAGTTATATGTGGACTGAACTCTAGTTACTCATCAGTGGAACTTTTGTCTTCATCTCTCTGTAGAAGGAGGCTCCTAGATTGTAGCCTCTGAATTTCTTCTAGGTCTAGGAAAATACTAGTTTATTCATCAACAAGTGGGGGAAGGGATACCTCCTCTGCTTCAGGAATATCAACATTGTTAGGAGCAGTGTTAGAATGCTCTCTATATTCTGATGGAGCGAAAAACATGTGAATAACATCTATTTAAATGTCCTTTGTAGCAACAAATAGATCATCCCACTCATAATCATGGGAATCTATTATTTCATCATTAGACCTATTCAATAATTCAGCAATAGTTACCTGATGTACTCTATTAGCCACTTGTAGATCAAAGTGTGGTAAGTCAAGGAAATGTGAAACTATGACTAACTTCCCCCAATTAGGATGTGAATCCTGTTGTCGGGGTGTGTCTTTAGTAGTTGTTTCTATCAATGGCACCTTTGGATTGTCTTCTGTTGTTTCTTCTACCTCTTGAATATTAGTTAGTGTTAACAAAGGGATATGAGTGTCTTGTGGTACCTCCGATATTCAGGATACTTTGTACCGATATGAAATAATCGCTCATAGTTCCATTATTTTGGTTCTATTTCCTCTTCTTCATCACTCCCTTTCTCAGAGATTAGACTATCCCTTGAAGAAGGGTCTTCAAATTTATTATTAAAACCTAGCCCTGTTTAATCTTTGGTATCCTTGAATTCCATATGTACAGGTTCAATAAGTCCTTTTCCTTTGTCTCTTAAAGTTCCTTTTCCTTTATTCCCTATTTGTTTGAGAAGATCATATCCTTTACCATACTTTTTAGAGGATATTTCCACATGTTTTACCTATGTTTCCTTGGGTTCCCCTAGTAAAGCCAGGACAAGACTGCTTGTTCTTCACTGTCATCCCCTTGGGAGGTAGATGGTTTAACCATACCAGATACTTTGTGAATTTCTAGATTTTTAGACATAGTGGGTGTGAAATATGGGGAAGGTTTCCCATAGTATCTTGGTGACACTAGAAGCTCTGTTAATGATGTTGGATACAATTGTTTAAATTGTGTATTGTCTTTGATGTTACACAAATGTCATATCAGTCATCAAACAGAGTCTACCAAGTAAAGAATGTCATATCAATCATTAGACAGAGTCTACCGAGCTCAGAATGTTCAGCAGGCAGTTTACCAAGTCTACCGAGTTTAGACGGTAAGAGAAGCAATTTACAGAGTCTACCGAGCCCTCCAGAATACTATATCGAGAAGTTAGTTACTACCGGGCTCACTCGGTCAACAAACAAAATTTAGTACTTACCGAGTTCAGTCGGTCATCAAAGAATATGTGATGGAAAGTCAGTCTTTACCGAGTTCACAGTACTTACCGAGTTCAGTCGGTTACCAAAGGATTTAGCAGAATTAGCAGTGTTCACCGAGCATCAGTGAAATGTTCATGCAGCCGACTAAATTAATAATTATTAATTAAAACTTGTATATGTAGCCGACCAATGTAATATTAATTATAACTTGTATTTGGGCCGACTTGATAACTTGAAAGATATATATGAAAGATCAAGTTGCGAATTCAAATATATC
>MU224199.1:2102632-2114382 GCA_018584345.1 Thuja plicata
TTTTGTAAATCCTCTAACAAGGTGGCAATTCAGTTGAATTGTTCTAAAGACCTCTCACAAGGCCACTCCTCACAGGGTGTTTAAATCCTTTAACAGGGTCACACCTAACAGTGTGTTTTGTAACCTTTAATAGGGTTGGCTCCTAACAGGACTCACTTCAGAAGAGTGAAAATCAGTAACTAGTTGCATTGGTGGTTTTCCCAAATTGGGTTTCCACGTTATATCTGGTGTTACTTGTGTTCATGTTATTTGTTTTATGCATGTCAATCACTGTGAATGTTTAAAGAACATAATAAGTTAATTTACCGAGTTACAGCAGTTTATTTCTAAGACATCTAAAGGACTTGTGAATTTATTTTGGTAGTAACTGATTCACCCCTCCCCTCTCAGTTACTCCATCCATATTTCCAACAAATGATGGGGTCATGTCCGGCTTGTATTCTCCCATACTAGTTTCTTCAAGTTTTAAGGTCTTTCCAAAGCCTTTCATAACCATGTCTTTGGTAGTCTCAGGTATAATTTCTTTTGGAGCTTCCTTGTTATGCAGGACCATACTACATGCCTTAACATTGTTGCAAGTATAATTGGCATCTGTAGGAATTGTCACTTGATGACATGTAACTGATTGAATGTTTGAAGATGTTAAGTTGATGATCATGCAAGGAATTAAATCAGTTAATGTATTGTATTATCATTGATGTCAACTTGATATAATCTATATGGTGATTGTAATACTGCCAAAGACTTGAAAGAATTGATGAATCAAAGGCTATGCTATTAATGCATACAAGTCAAGTATTCACTAAGTGATGGCAACACAAAGGAGTGCACCCGATAGTTAGAGGAGAAGAACAAAGTCACAATATTGCCCGATGAGGAAATGCACAACATTACCGATGAGCAAAATTACAGTGTTTCTTGACGGAGAAGACAAGGATGGAAATCTTGATGATAACTAAAGTCACACCGACGTAAAAATCACTTGTCACTAGTGACTAACTAAAGTGTTGACTGATAGAATAGAGAGTTCAGAAAATGACAAAAACTGCTTAGCTGTCAAGAAGCTAAATATAGAGTTAACAGATACTTATCATTGTTTTAATCATCCAGAAAAGCCAGAGATAAGTAATTGATTTAAAGCTGCTTTGTCCAATTGGAAAGAAGATCTCTACGAGATCAAACTAAAGATTTTCTTTAAATCTATTGGAAAATATTGTTGAACACGCCAAGATCAAGAAAGCCAAGAAAAGAGGAAATCATGTCTATAAGAGACAAAATGAATTCATTAAAAATTGTGTGTGTGGGGTGAACAAGAGAAGAGGAAAGATGTTAAAGAAAATCTGAAAGAGAAGAAATTCTTCATTTTAGTCCTGATCAACAAGCTAAAGGAAGAGCTAGATTTTGCAGACACTGATGAATAGTGAGACAAGCATCAAAGAGAAGAAGAAGTGTGGAGAAAATCTATATGTTTGATTATATTGATCAATGAAGTAATGGACCTATGATAGATCTGAAAATATGCAATTAAGTTGTATGTATGAATAGATCATTAGTGTTTTAGTTTAACCATTGAATCATATAAGCCTCTTAACAAAGTAGAACTTAAAAGTCTTTTTCAATTGAGATACATCCCAAGGAGTATCAAAAATTTTGATCATAAAAGTAGCATTGGATATGCCTGATACCTATTGAGAGGTCAAGAGAGTTTGATCAAGGATGGTAGCATTAGATGCTAGATACTAGTTGAAAAACTATTTCTAAATCTTCTAACAAGGTCACACCTAACAGTGTGTTTGTAACCTTTAACAGGGTTGGCTCTTAACAGGGCTCACTTCAGAAGAGTGAAAATTTGGGGTTCCGGTCCCAGTGGTTTTTCCCTTAACAAGGTTTCCACATTAAAATCCATGTGTTATGTGTGTATGATTTATTTCTTTACTATTTTGTATCTTACATAGTTAATTCTGGATTGATCGGTATACTCTACATATTTATTGCATTTCAATAAATAGATGACTGCTTATCGATAAACATACAAAAGAAGGTTTGACAGAGCAATCCAACAAGTAGTAAATTGATATAAGTATTTCATGGCATTCATCTTTTAGGAAAGAAGATAACTTTAGATATAATTGGTGGTTATAAATTTAAAGGGTTGATTTAAGGATTAATTTTTGAGGCCACTGATTTACCCCCCCCCCCTCAGTTATTACTAACAATTGGTATTAGAGCTTGTGTGCTTAGAAAGGAAGGCTTCAAGACCTAAGATAAAGATCACAAGATGAATAGATGAGATGTGCCCAAGTTGAACAAAGATAATTTTCCTTCATGGCAGAGAAGAATAAGACTCCACTTAACAGGCATTAGTAATGATGTTACTCAATACTAAGAAACTAAATATGTGTTTCCCACAGGAGCACCAAGAGTTGAACAAATGAGAGAGAAGCATGAACACAATGACATGATGATAGAGCTTTCTTCCTCACTCTCCGATGTTGAATTTGAAGATGTCAAAACCTGCAAGACTGCAAAGAAGACGTGGGACAAATTGATGGTTGTATATGGTGGTGACAAAAATATTTTGAGAGCCAAGGTAGAAACACTTAGAGGAAAGTTTGATGATCTCAAAATGAAAGAAGGTGAAAACATCACTCAGTATAGCACAAGAATCAAAGAGGTAGTCAATGTTATCCAAGGATTTGGAGGTATACTAGGAGAAGATACAATGGTAAGTAAAATTCTAAGAACCTTACTGCCTACTTATGCTATTAGAGTATCTGCCATACAAGAAATGAGAGTAGTAAAAAATAGAAATGTTACTCTAGACAGTTTAATTAGAAGACAGATTTCATTTGAGATGAACAACTTTGATAATAGTGTCTTACCAAACATAGAGTCTACATTCAAAACTTCTATGAGAATAAGTAAATCAAGTCATCAAAACACTATGAGAAAAGATAGTGATAGTGAAAGTGAAGAAGATGATCTTGATAAAATTGAAGCACTTATGACCAGAAGAATGCAGAGAGGCAAAGGTAAATGCAAAGGTAAATTACCACTTGTTTGTTTTAATTGCAAAGATATTGGACACTTTGCTGCAAGATGTACTAATAGAAGAAAAGATGATAGAAGTAATGACAGATCATTTGAAAAGAAGTCTGACAGAGGTCATTACAGAAGCTACCAACAATCAGAAAGAAGAGACACCCGAGACTATAAGGACAAAGGAAAGAAGGCTATTTACCTAGAAAAATGCAAAGATGATGATACTGACACTGAATCTGATGAAGACATCGAGATGGTGTTTGTGGCTATAAAGGATGATTTAGATGATGATGAATAAAGGTATGTAGAAAGAGATCTCATATCAAAGTTTAGAAAAAATGATGTTTGGATCATAGATAGTGGCTGCACTCACCATATGACCGATGATAAGAAAAATTTTGAGACTTTTGAATACTATAAAAGTGGTTTAGTAAGAACGGATAATGACACACCTTGTCCAGTTGAAGGTAGAGGAACATTAATGTTGAATAAATAGATAAAATGTGAAAATTATTATTGGGTAAATGGATTGAATTATAATCTATTGAGGGTTTCTCAGTTGAATAATTTAGGTCATAAAGTAGCATTTGAAAATAAGAAGACAAAGATCTTCAATAAATCAGGAAATCTGATTGGTACCGGTGAGCAGACAAAAGGCAACCTATTCTATCTGAATGATATTGACTCCACTTGTTTGATTGCTACAAATGAAGACATATGGCTATGGCACAAAAGATTGTGTCATGTAAATTTTGACAACATGATAAAGATTAGCAAAAAGAGAAATTTCAGAGGCTTACCGACAATGACCAAGCCTGGCAACATCATGTGTAAGAATTGTCAAAAAGGTAAAATGACAAAGTCTAGTTTTAAAAGAAAAACACATACATCTGATGCAATTCTAGAATTATTCCATACTAATTTATGTGGACCCATGAGGATAAAGAGTTATTATGGAGATAGATATTTTACTCTCTTTGTTGATGATTACTCTAGAATGATGACAGTCATGTTTCTAAAAGATAAATTGGAAGCATTTAAGATGTTTAAATGGTACAAAGAAATGGTTGAGAAGCAAAGTGGTAAGGATTTAAAATGCTTAAGATCACATAGATGAGGGGAATTTATATCAAATAAATTCACTAATTTTTATAATGAGCATGGAATCAAAAGATAGATCTCTGCACCAAGAACACCACAGCAGAATGGAATTGCTGAAATAAGGAATAAATCCATAGTTGATTGTGCAAGGACACTAATGATAGAGAAAGGCATCACCCAAATCTTCTGGAGGGAAGCTGTCAGTACTATTGTTTACACATTGAACATAGTACAATTGAAGAAAGACACCAAAAAGGCACCTTATGAGCTATGGTATGGATACACACCCAATGTAAGTTATTTCAAAATTTTTGGCAGTCAATGTTATATCTTAAAAGATGATAGAAATGGAAAACTTGACTCCAAGATTAATGAAGTTATTTTTCTAGGGTATTCTACCAAGAGAAAGGCTTATAATTGTCTAAACAAAGCCTCTAACAAAATTGTTGAAAGTGCAAATGTAAAGATAGATGAATTTGCAGAGAACAATGAAAAGGAAAGCACTAAAGAACTAGAGGACTACAATAAGTTCACTTACAATGAGGAACCTGACACTCTACCCTACCAACAATGTAGAGCTCCTGAGAAACAAATCATTGCACCCAAGCATCAGGATGAAAATAATGACCATCAAAATATTTCTCAAGATGATGCAAAACTTGATGGAGAACAAAATGATGATCAACCTGATAGACAAAGAGTTGTACCTGTACTTTCAAGATATGTCAGAAGGAACCATCCATAGGACTAGATCATAGGAGATAAAAGTATGAGAACTAGAAGTAAGTCTCTAAATACAAGATGTCTTATTTGTGATTATGAGCCCAAATCTGTCAATGCTGCACTAGATAATGATGAATGGATAAGTGTTATGAATGAGGAAATTGAACAGATAGAGAAAAAAAAGACGTGGACACTTGTACCAAGACTAGAAGACAAGAATGTCATCGGTACAAAATGGATATTCAGGAATAAGCTGAATGAGAATGGAGAAGTCACAAGAAATAAAGCAAGACTAGTATGCAAGGGGTATGGACAAGAAGAAGGAATTGACTATGGAGAAACCTTTGCACTCGTTGCTAGGCTAGAAGGAGTAAGAATATTACTTTCTTATGCTACATATAAAGGATTCAAGGTATATCAAATGGACGTCAAGTCTGCATTCCTGAATGGAATACTTGAAGAAGAGGTATAAATTGAACAACAAGAAGGGTTTGTTGATCCAGACAAGAGGGACATGGTATGTAGACTTCACAAAGCCCTATATGGATAGAAACAAGCACCCTGAGCCTGGTATGAAAGACTTTGTCCCTATCTTATAAGTATTGGATTTGTAAGAACTAGTGAAAACAATAATATTTATTTGAAGGAAGATGTTGATGCTAACATTTTGATTGTTGAGATATTTGTTGATGACATCATATTTGGAGGCAATGATATGCTATGAAAATCATTTGCAAAATAGATGAGAAAAGAGTTTGAGATGTTTATGTTTGGAGAGATCAAGTTCTTTCTTGGTCTACAGTTCATGCAACAAGATGAAGGTATTTTCATTACACAATCCAAGTAAATCAAAGAAGTACTAAAAATATTCAAGATGGAAGAATCCAAACCAGTTGGAACACTGATGGAAACTAGATGCAAACTAAGAAAGGAAGACAAGTCATCAGAGGTAAATCATATTTTGTACAAATCAATGATTGGAAAACTCATGTATGTTGTGCATACTAGACCAGATATTGCACATGCAGTAGGAATAGTTGCTAGATTTTTTGCTAATCCCAGAGAATCACATATGAATATTGTGAAAAGAATTATAAGATATCTAAAGAATATCGAGGAATATGGCTTATGGTACAAAAGAGAAGGCAAATTTGAACTTAAGGTTTTTACCAACGCTGATTGGGCTAGAAATATTGATAACCAAAAGAGCACAACTGGAGGAGCATTTTTCATGGGTGATAGACTTGTCACATGGATCATCAAGAAACAAGGATGCATCTCACAATCTACTGCAGAGGCAGAGTATGTTGTTGCTTCTGCAAACTGCTAAAATATTGCATGGATCAAATATTTACTGGAAGGAATGCATATGAAAATTTTAGAACCAGTAATTATCTATTGTGATAATACAAGTGCAATAAAAATTTCCAAGAATCCATTCATGCATGCTAAAACAAAGCATATTGCTATCAAGTATCGTTATTTGAGAGAACAAGTTCAGGAAAAGGAGGTGATACTTGAGTATGTGCAATCAAAGGAACAATTGGCTGATATCTTCACCAAGCCACTGCCCAAGGATGCATTTGAGTACTTGAGAAGGAGACTAGGGATCAGACCCTTGTCTACTGGTCATTAATCTTACTAGAGGGCTGCATCAACCTACACATTATCAGAATATCATTCATGTTGATGCAAGCAGAGAAATGGACTTCAAATATAAATCCATACACATCAAGGTATTTATCTACTCTCAGCAACAAAGGTATTACCGATGAATTGGGAAATTCAAGGAATATATTATGGATAGAAAGGATCCACTTGACATAACTGTCAAAAGCTTGTTTGAAAATATAAGATGTTTGACATTAATGTCAAAGGGAGAGAAAGATACCTCATTATCATACTGACAAAGGGAGAGATTATATCCATTATCATCCCAAGGAGAGAAAATAGAAAGGGAGAGAAAATATCAAAAAGAAAGGACAACAGTCAAAGGGAGATAGTTTTGACACAGAAGGAGAACACATCACATCAAAAAAAATTCTACATTTATCCAGTAAAGGGATTGAAGACAGAAAGAAACTTGTAAGAATCAAATAAGAGCTATTTGAGCTTATCGATAGCCAAACATTTGTAATAGTTACATTAGGAAAGCTTAATGAAAATGTATATTTCATATTGTATTAGCAATAGTATAGTATGATAATGTAGTATGTTGCCATCAATGCCAAAGGGAGAGATTGATGACATGTAACTGATTGAATTTTTGAAGATGTTAAGTTGATGATCATACAAGGAATTAAATCAATCAATGTATTGTATTGTCATTGATGTCAACTAGATATAATCCGTATGGTCATTGTAATACTTCCAAAGGCTTCAAAGAACTGATGAATCAAAGGCTATGGTATCAATAATGCATACAAGTCAAGTATTCACTAAGTGACGGTAAACACCGACAAAGTGCACCCAATGGTCAGAGTAGAAGAAAAAAGTCATAGTGCTCCCCAAGGAGGAAATGCACAACATTACCAATGAGAAAAGTTACAATGTTTCCCGATGGAGAAGACAAGGACAGAGATCCTAATGATAACTAAAGTCACACTGATGGAACAGTCAGTTGTCACCGGTGACTAACTGAAGTGTTGACTAACAGAACAAAGAGATCAGAAAATGACAAAAATGCTTAGCTGTCAAGAAGATAAATATAGAGTTAACATATACTTATCATTGTTTTAATCATCCATATAAAGCTAGAGATAAGTAATTGATTTAAATCTTCTTTGTCCAGTTGGCAAGAAGATATCTATGAGATCAGACTGGAGATTTTATTTAAATCTATTGGAAAAGATTGTTGAACACACCAAGATCAAGAAAGCCAAGAAAAGAGGAAATCATGTCTATAAGAGACAAACTCAATTCATTACAAATTGTGTGTGTGGGGTAAACAAGAGAAGAGGAAAGATGCTAAAGAAAATCTAAAGGAGAAGAAAGTATTCATTTCAGTCCTGATCAACAAGCTAAAGGAAGAGCTAGATTCTGTAGACACAGATGAATAGTGAGACAAGCATCACAGAGTAGAACAAGTGTGGAGCAAAGGTATATATTTGATTATATTGATCAATGAAGTAATGGACCTACAATAGATCTAAAAATATGCAATTGAGTTGTATGTATGAATATATCATTAGTGTTTCAGTTTAACCATTGAAGCATATAATCCTCTTAACAGAGTAGGACTTAAAAGTCTTTTTCAATTGAGATACATCCCAAGGAGTATCAAAAATTTTGATCACAAAAGTAGCATTGGATATGCCCAATACCTATTGACAGGCCAAGAGAGTTTGATCAAGGATGGTAGCATTAGAAGCCATATACTAGTTGATAAACTATTTCTAAATCCTCTATCAAGGTCACACCTAACAGTGTGTTTGTAACCTTTAACAGGGTTGGCTCTTAACAAGGCTCACTTCATAAGAGTAAAAAATTGGGGTACCAGTCCCACTGGTTTTTCCCTTAACAAGGTTTCCACGTTAAAAATCCATGTGTTATGTGTGTATGATTCATTTCTTTAATTTGTTGTATCTTACATAGTTAATTCTGGATTGATTGGTATACTCTACATATTTACTGTATTTCGGTAAATAAATGACTTCTTATCGGTAAACATATAGAAGAAGGTTTTGACAGAGCAATCCGACAAATAGTAAATTGATATAAGTATTTCATGGCATTTATCTTGTAGGACAGAAGATAACTTGAGATATAATTGGTGGTTATAAGTTTAAAGGGTTGATTTAAGGATTAATTTTTGAGGCCACTGTTTCACCCCTCCCCCTCTCAGTTATTACTTACATCACTTCCACCCCATTATGAGGGAATTTGATATAGTGGTGGTAAGTAGATGGTATGGCTTGCATTTCATGGATCCAAGGTCTCCCTAACTATATGTTGTAAGCCAAGGGTAGATCCAGAACTTGACATATGACATTCCTTTGAACCAGGCCGATTCTGATGGGTAGAACAATAAGACCTTTAGAGGATCTTTCTTCTTCATCATAAGCTTTAATGGTGATTTTGCTTCTAGAATCAATGGTTTGTTCTGAGAGACCCAGCTTCCTCATTAGATTAAGGGTACAAATATTCAACCCTGTGCCTCCATCTATCAATACATGTCTAACATGGGATTTATGAATTAGGACTTCAATATGAAGGGGTTGATTATGTGGATGTGTCAATGATTTATCATCTTCTTCTAAAAAAGAGAGGTAATGTGGCACTGAGATGTGATTAACCATTGCTTGGAATTTTTCTACATCAAGGTCCTTTGGCACATTTTCTGTATGGAGGGCTTGTTTAATAATTTCCCTATGCACTGCAGAGATCTTAAGGAACTCAAAAATGGAAATTTGAGTAGAGGTTCATTGCAATTGATCCACCAAGTTATACTTTGCTGTAGGAATAGTAACTATTTGTTTTTCTATTTTCAGTTTAGGAATAGTGACAATGGGTACCTTGGAAGTTGTTGCTAGTTTGGATTAGGAATTAGGTCCTTTGATCATGATTTGTGCTTGACTTCGGGTTACTACATTTGATTGGGAAGAGTTGTCTTGAATACATTTGATAGTGACCAAATTAATTGATTCAGTTTTAATTCCTAGCATGTTGATCACATTATCATTATTAGAGTAGGCATATTTTACTTCATTTCCTTTTCCTTTAGATGCTTCTCCTTTCTCATAATTAGGGAATGGCTTGTTAAATTTTGTATGGTCTTCATTAGTGGTGTGCCCTTCCACTTTGATCTTACCTCCTTCAATAAGGTCTTGGATAACATATTTGAGTTTAAGACAATTATTAGTCTTGTGTCCCTTGTTCTTGTGGAAGACATAATAAGAATTGTCATCCCACCATCTTGGTTTTACTTTTGGTCTCATGGCTTTGAATCTAGGATTGTGAGAACTTTGTTGTCCAAGAGTGTTTTTAAAATGGCCTCAAGAGGCTCTCCCAAAGGTGTGAATGTTCTTTGAGGCTTAGAAGTCCATGGTTTCCCTTTTTTGTTCTCATTGTTTTCTTTAGGTATAGAGGATGTTACATTGGCATCTTTACTTCCTTGCATGTTATTCGTCAGATTGAACACTGCTAGTTTAACATTGGACACATCTACCACTCCATCATTAAAAAAAAATTTGTTTTGTTTCCACCATTTAGGTTTGTTGTTGGAGTTGGTAGTTTTGTTATCACTTTAAAGAGTGATTTCTCCCTTTTTAACCATGACTTCTTCAATGCGGATGGCATTCTTGATCATCCTATCAAAGATATGGGAATCTTGCATTTGTAAGGCATAGTTCGATTCAGGTATCAAGTTATTAACAAAGATCTCCATCTTTTCTGATTCGGGAATAGCCCTTGAATACCTTGCAAAGATTTTCCTCCAAATTTTTTGAAAGTGTGTAAATGATTTTCCAATTCATTGTTTAGTGTTGCAAAGATCCATCATAGTTACATCGTGTTGTATATTATAGGAGTAATGTTGGATAAATTGTTGAATTAACTCCTCAAAAGTTTTTACCTTAGGTGTAAGTTTTGAGAAGCACTCCATGGCATTTCCACCTAGGCTTCTTGGAAAGAGCCTCATGAAGTATGTAGGTTCATGCATGTACTCTATGCTTAGAGCACAAAACTCTCTCACATGGTCATGCAGATTAGTCTCTCCCATATATTTGTCATATTTTGGCCTTGCCATGTTGGGAGGAAACATAACCATATTAATACTCTTATCGAAAGGGAATGGACAAGTGGAGTCCAAAGAGTATTTTGTGTTTAGCCTTCCCTTGTTTGCATCAAGGTTAGTTGTTTGGTGGGACTAGAGATAGGAGTTGATACCTATTTTTCCTTTAGTTTTTCAACATCATAATCTTTAGGTAATTTTATGCCAGTGGATGCTAGATGGAGAAAGTATTTCTCTTTGTCCTCGCCAATTATTTTTTCCAATGTTTTTTGGAATTTCTTACTCTGTTTGAGTTTATTGTATTCTTCTTCAGTGATGTCTTCCTCACTATCTGAACCAAACAAAGGATGTTCAATGTTTTGTTCTTCTTCACCATCACTATCCTCATGTTTTTAGTTTTTTTCAGTGTCATATTCCTCAAAAGCCTCACTCCATTCGTGAGTGGGTCTTTCCATCTCTGGAGAGTCTATATCGAATAGGAAACTGTGAGATATTTCTCCATGTTGAAAGTGTAGTGATATTGGAGGTACTTCTAATTCTTTAGAAGTGTACTTTTTGCGTCTTGTGTTAACCATGTATTTGTATCTCAACTTTGTCAAAGTTTCCTGATAGAGTCAAGTAGAGCCTTAAATCATTCAAATGATTGTGTCTAGGTAGAAGTGTTGTTTGTGTTTTGGTGGAAGTAAATGATTCCAACATCAAAGTGTTAGAATGCCCTGATAGTGAGCTAGGAATCAAGTTGTTTTGAAAAGAAGATAGACCACACTTATTGAGACAGATTTGGAGAGAATGACAGGACATGCAAGGTGAACCTGAAAAAGTTGTTGACATAGCAACAGTGAGACCAGAAAAAGAAATAGGGATAGACTAAAGATCCAAAAGGGTATCTAGATTCACTAAATTTTTCTGAGAAATCAATATGCATGTGCCCACTATCCTAGATGCGAGCCTCTGCATGTGAGCTAGGAAATATAGGATCCGAGCTTCTGATGAGCTAAATGCGACCTTTCTTACTAGATGTAATGAACAGTGATTTTTTTAGTGGCTAATATTCGCCAATTGGCTAATTTTTGAAATTTGAGAATCCAAATTTGGCTAATAATTCAAGATTTAAGACAACCTAAATCGCCAAATTTTTACAAAATTTTATTTT
>MU224199.1:2126289-2138703 GCA_018584345.1 Thuja plicata
ACAAAGATATTGATGAACTTTGTGACACATTCCACATTACACATCACTCTTCATCCATTTACTATCCCCAAGGTAATGGACAAGCATAAGCTACCAACAAGAACATCCTTAAAATCCTTAAGAGATCCTTTGGAAAATTAGGAAAGGATTGGAACCTTCAAATCAATACAACATTATGGGCCTATAGGACTAGTATTCGAACCCTGACATGAGCTACAAATTTTTCTTTGGTTTATGGGGCCGAAGCTGTTCTTCCTTTAGAAGTTGAAATACAATCCCTCAGAGTCTCATTGCATGGATTAATAACGGATGAGGATTATAAAGTTGCCCATCTTCAACAATTGGAATTTTTGGAGGAACATCAAACTCAAGCCTATGATCATTTGAAAGTGTATCAGAATCAAATTTCTAGGAACTATAACAAGTATATCAAGCCAAGAAACTTTCAAATAGGGGATCAAGTATTGAGAGAAAATCTAAAAAATCAGACTGATAGAGAAAAGAAAGGAAAGTGGGAAGAAAATTGGCTTGGTCCTTTTGTCATTGTTTCTTCATTTGGAACAGGGACCTACAAATTGGTAGATTGTGATGGTGATGAATTGCTAGAACCTATCAATAGCATTCATCTTAAGAGGTTCCACACTTGATTTAGAGGAAAAAGTATCAGAATAAAGAGAATAAGTTGAGAGTATCAGATGAGTCAAGCATCACCCTTGTACATGGGAAAATTCAATAATACCAAAAAAAGGAAAAAATATCAAAAATACAAAAAAAAAATCAAAAAAGCCAAAAAGCCAAAAACATTTGAAAAAGAAAAAAAAGTGCCTTGGTGAAAACCTAGCAATAGCCACCTTGGTAGAAAAAAAAAGAAAAAAAGGAAGAGAGAAAAAAATAAATAATGCCAAGAGGTGAAAACCTGGAAATAGGCACCTTTTGTCCTTTAGGTGTTTTCTAGTTGCATTTGTACATATTGTGGTTCCTCATCTCACTTGTCCATATCCTCATTACATCCATCATTTGTTCATTTCCCTAATAAAGTCGCAGAGCTACATTTTGTCACATTCTAGGTTCAGTTGCCCTAAGTTTCACTTTGATCACATTTATCACTTGGGGGCACACATCATACATTTTGGCACCAACCGGATTCAATAGTGAAACATTTTGGTCACACATCAAAAGCATATTTTTAGATTCAGGAGAGACATTTTGGAACCTTTGATGAATATCATTGTTCAACCCTAAATATTTTGATCACATAATATGCTCCTTGAGTTTCATTTCCTTATTTTATCAAGATTAAAAATTGACACACCCTAAATGATCAGATTTTCTGGAATTCTTATTTGAAAATCTTGATACATTTCACAAACACTTGGAATTTTTTTATGAGTTTTTCATTGACTTTTTTGAGTCATGTTATTTTTAGCTAATCAATGATGTTTTGACTAGATGGGCAATGATAAGAGACATGATGTTTTCTTAAGCTTCTGAGTGACTATTTTGAGGAAGACTCTTTAAGTTGTGTGAATTAGTCTAAGGACATGGTCATCAAAGAACCATAGAGGACATTCATATGGGATGGAGGGTTAAGCTTTGTTTGTTTACACAAAAGGATACCTTGGTTATTTAGATTTTCCATATCTTAATACCAACATCCACTTACAACATTGAATCTGATTAAACTGGTATTTATACTCCCATAGTTGGTCATTCAACTAGTGAGGGTTGTACTTGGTTTCGTAGAAAGGGGTTACCACATGAGGGAAAGTCATATTCATATTCGTATGGTCATAGTGGAACCAATAAGGTTTGTATCGACTCCTAGTTCCACAACACTCTATGATGAAAATATATCTCAGTTTGCATTTATTTTGCAAACCTCAAGGACAATTAGTTGCATCTTCATGTTAGATTAGTTGCATGTTGCATTTTAGCTTAAATGCATTCTCCAAATCTTATTTCTCAATTGGCTTGTCTTTCTAGTAATTTTTCCAAGTTCAAGAAGGGGGGGGGATAAATTTGACAACACTTCATCAAATTTAATGGTTTCAAGTCATTCAAAATGAGATTTTCCTTTGCATTCATCATCATTAGTCATTATTCATTATATATTCATGTCAAGACAAAAAATAAAAATAAAAATAAACATTAATCATTATTCATGTATCCATATCATCATTTAGAATTGCGTATCATAAGTTAAATTGCATACATCCAAAATCAAAAAGATAGTTGCATTTCATTTATCATAGCACTAAGTATGGCATTCATTGCATTGCATAATCCATACATGGTCAAATCAGAAAAGCATATAGAAATAAGTTGCATTAACATCATTTGCATCCATTTATTTATGTCCTACTCTAAGACATTGCATCCATAGCATAATAGAAATAAATGCATCATAGAAACATGTAGATATGCATAAAAGGAAATCTCATAACATCATCAAAGGAGAAATCAAAGATCATCATAGATAAATGTCCATCATCAATTTCTATAACATAAATTAGTACATCAAAGGTACGTCAATACAATGGTCCATACATAAAAGTCCTGATAAAATATATATATGATATATCCTTAATGCTATATCTAGATATCATGGGTCCAAATCTGTCTCATGACCCAGTAGGGGCACCTGATCCATCTCCAGCTAAACCTATGCCTGAACACCCTACACCGTTGGGATCCCTATGACCTGCTCTATCCTGTGCACTAGGAGGTGCCTGACTCGTGCTTGTACTAGTCGGTAACTGAGGCAGGGTAGCCAAAAATTGCTGCAGCATAGTAGAAACCTGATTCAATCTAGCTGTCACTACAATCATCCTTGCTTGTAAACCCCTCACATCCTACACTAAATCATCCATAACGGGAGGAACTAGAGGTGCCTCTGATGTTTCATGAGCCTATGGTACCTAAGGCACTAAGGGTACCTAAGGTATCACCTGTTCCATACTGACCTATGGATCCACCTGTGATCTTTGTCCCTGAACTAGAACTTGTCTGGCCACCTAGACACATCTATGTCTGTGTCTAGCCCAATCTACACCTACTATCAAGGGAGCATGATCCTGAGCTACCTGTACTCATGCTCATCTCTACCTAGGCTACCTAAATCCTCTACCTTGACCTCTCACATGTACACCTCTCATTTGAGGTCTAGCAGCTCTCTGTACCTGAGGCACCCTAGGTGCCCTCTGAACTCTGTGCCTATGTGGTCTATCACCATCATCCCCATTGTCACTATCATCTCATTCATCATCTAAGAGCTCATCAACATTAATAATGGGCTCTGCTGGATTATTAAATCGAATGAATTGATGTCGCAAAAACCACTCGCAATACTCAGCCGACATCCCTACATTTGCAAATTGTGGCATCATATCCCATACACCATACCCAAGCTGATCAATCTACAAACAAGATGATCGGTTGTCAACCTGTGCTCCCCACATCAATCTCTCAGCCTGTACCCTGGCATAGAGTGCCATACCCTGTGACATATCCTGCACTCGGCCAAACTAATGGAGTACTCTCCCAAATCAAAATCTCTCAATGAATAATGGTGTTTGGCCTATCATCCATCATGGTGAAAACATATATGGTAACTCGTCGTCATCCTCTTTCCACCTCACACACTGCAGATATGGCCTCCATACTACCTGATCAATATCATCAATGGTATGTCTCCAATAATCAACCTTACCCAGGTGATGCTGGAAAACCATGCCAACATATGGAAAAACATATGGATAACCACAAACCCGTACTCAAGCTAAAACTGGCCTCGTAATAGGTAGATGCTCCCAAGTCCATAACTGTAATGATACTGCACCAATAGAAATAGTTGCACAATGCCAATACACAATCTTTTGAAGATCATGATATAACTAAGCCAACACACAAGAGCCCCATTCCAATCTCTGTGGATGTACAATTAGGTCCTCTAAAATCTGACCCCATCTGACCGCAAAGCCATGACCTCCCCTATCTGGAAAAAGTAATCTCCCAATCACGGCTCCTAATAACGCTAGTAAAGTGGGAAATGAGGCAAACTGTGCCCAAGTAATGCAATCATCATCAATGGTGTTATCTCCAAACAACTATCTACATACACTACTATCATACACTGAATCATAACACACCCGCTCTCCATGAGTCAGGATCCTCAATAATCTATACACATCCTCAGGCATAATAGTCATCTCACCAAGAGGTAAATGCAATGTATTATGGTCAGAGTGCCATCACTGCACCATAGTTGTCAACAAACCTTAGTTCAACTGAAATCGAGGGAGATCTAACAAGAAACTAAGTCCACATGTCTCAATAGTACACCACTCAGGAGGCGTAAGCTCATCTACTAAATCAAAAATCCACAACGCTACACCCCGTAGGTCTACAACTTGCAATAATGTTTCTACATTTTTAAACAAAGTGAATCATGTTAGTTTTTCTCTTGGTGAACCATCCTACGTCAATCAAAACATTAAATCTATCTTTTCTCTAACTTGAGCATATCAACTTATTATCCCTAACCTCTATATCGTGAGACACAAGGACAATTCATAATAATTTTTAATTATATCTGATTGACCTATCAAACATTCATCATTATGACTTTTCTAATATCCTAAACACTACATGACATTCTGGATGAACATTTTTTAGCTTGGAATATAATTGGATCATCTGGACGATCAATCGCACTGAGTTCATCTTTTTTCTATATCAAAATTCCAATTTTATGGTAGGTGGCACTTAACTTAGTGTACGCAGCTTTTAAGTCTTTAAAAGCGGCTCTTTGCTAATCATAGGTGACACTTAACTAATTAGGTGGCATTTTACACACCTACGTGACTTTTCACAACTCATACACAGCCTTTAAAAACTAGGGTTTTTTAGGTGGCTCATTACTATTTGTGTGACAATTTTGCCCTAGCTCCTACGCGGCTAAGGATTGATCCTAAGTGGATCTTTAATGTGCGGAGAAAGCAATAAAAATATGTATTAAATGCTATTTCAAAAGCAATAAATGCACCAAGGGAGTTTGAACCACTCACCAGAGGCATGTAGTCAAGAGTTCTCTGATATCTACGCGCTCGCTCGAACCTATGCTCTCAAATGGAGACTAGCATCGCTGTCAATCGTCAGAGGCTCAAAGCAAAATCTCAATAGTAAAAAGTGAAAATGAATAGTAAATTTGGGTTTTTCAACCTATTTAAGCTATTTTAACCTATTTTATGAGATTTTTGACCCAGTCAAACCTAATCTGCATATTTTACACACTAGGGCATTTGTTTGACATCTTTCACACATCATTATTATCAGAAATGCAATCATCTTAGATCTCTGCTATCAGCATCATTCATCAAATTTTTTTACCTAAGATCAATATGATTTCATTTCTGAGGGGGCATCATTATATCATCTAACTGGGCTCCTATAGCATACCTTATATCAAATTTGGGGCATTAAAATTTCAAACTTTATCAGAGCATCATATTAGCATTTCATATCAAGGTTTCATATCAGAGTTTCATATCAAAGGTTTCATATCAGGGTTTCATATCAGAGTTTCATTTCAGAGATATCATATCAGGGTTTCATATCAGGGTTTCATATTGCAGTTTTCATATCAGGATTTTCATATCAGGTTTTCATATTAATCAATCTGCTCATTAGTATCGAATGAACACTCAGGATGATCAAGCTTTCTTTGAATCAATGCGCTTCACACATCAATTCAAAGAGGGGCATTTGTAGACACCTAAAATTGACCAGATGTATCTCAAGCATTCCAAATTATAAATTTCAGCCAAATGCCTTAAAATCTCATCTCAATGCAAAACAAATGGATCAAATCAAATGGAAAAAAATCAAATCAAATTAAAAGATCAAATAGTCATGAAATCAAATAATTAAATTCAAGCCTAAAGGGATTAATCAAATTATGAAATTGATTTTTCAATTGTATAATTCAAATCAAAAAGATCAAATCCAACCCAATCACCCTTCCATGGCTAAATTAATTAAATGATTGAGTTATTTAATTCCTTGAGACAACCAACCAATTTTCCCTCCATTTGAAAACACCTCAAAGCTTTTGACTTAACCAAACCTTGATCATGATCAACTCACTCTACCCCCTACCCTTGGGAAAATGCTATAAATACTAGCCATTTCCTTTGTGCTTGGGATCCAAGAATTTCAAGAGCAAAAACATCCTTACTATAGGCATATGGAGAGCATTTGAGAGCATTTGAGAGTATTTCAGCATTTGCATAACATTTAGTATATCATGTTTAGGAGCATTTGTTGTTTTCTCACATATCTTGGAGCATTTTAAGCATTCTAAGCTAGACTTGAGCATTTGTTTATCATTTATTTCTCATTCTAGGATTGTCCTTGAGAGAGATTAAGCCTGAGAGCTCTCTTAACAAAGCTTGGATAGAGAGCCGTGAGATGATATAGATTTTTAGCTTCAATTCTTAGATTAATTTTTATTATCTTTCCATAGAATTTTTGTTCTTAATCTTAATTTCATGAAGGTGTAATTTTACACACACAAATGTCATCATATCATCTAACTGCGATCCTGCAGCATACCTTATATCAAATTTGGGGCATTAAAATTTAAAACTTTATCAGAGCATCATATTAGGATTTCATATCAAGGTTTCATATTAGAGTTTCATATCAAAGGTTTCATATCAGGGTTTCATATCAGAGTTTCATATCAGTGATATCATATAAGGGTTTCATATCATGGTTTCATATTGCACTTTTCATATCAGGGTTTTCATATGAGGTTTTCATATCAGTCAATCAGCTCATCAGTATTGAATCAATGCTCAGGATGATCAAGCTTTCTTTGAATCAATGTGCTTTGCACATTAATTCAAAGAGGGGCATTTGTAGACACCTAAAATTGACCAGATGTATATCAAGCATTCCAAACTATAAATCTCAGCCAAATGCCTTAAAATCTCATCTCAATGCAAAACAAATGGATGAAATCAAATGGACAAAAATCAAATCAAATTAAAAGATCATATAATCATGAAATCAAATAATTAAATTCAAGCCTAAAGGGATTAATCAAATTATGCAATTGATTTTTCAATTGTACAGTTCAAATCAAAAAGATCAAATCCAACCCAATCACCCTTCCATGGCTAAATTAATTAAATGATTGAGTTATTTAATTCCTAATATCTTTGAGACAACCAACCAATTTTCCCTCCATTTGAAAACACCTCAAAGCTTTTGAATTAACCAAACTTTGATCATGATCAACTCACTCTACCCCCAATCCTTGGAAAACTGCTATAAATACAAGCCATTTCCTTTGTGTTTTGGATCCAAGAATTTCAAGAAGAAAAGCATCCTTACTATAGGCATATGGAAAGAATTTGAGAGAATTTTAGAGCTTTTGAGAGTATTTCAGCATTTGCATAACATTTAGTATATCATGTTTAGGAGCATTTGTTGTTTTCTCACATATCTTGGAGCATTTTGAGCATTTTAAGCATTCTAATCTAGACTTGAGAATTTTTTTATCATTCATTTCTCATTCTAGGATGGTCCTTGAGAGAGATTAAGCTGGAGAGCTCTCTTAACAAAGCTTGGATAGAGAACCATGAGATGATATAGATTTTTAGCTTCAATTCTTAGATTAATTTGTATTATCTTTCCATAGAATTGTTGTTCTTAATCTTAATTTCATGAAGGTGTAATTTTAAACACACAAATGGTGCCCACCATGGGGCTTTAAGCCTCTTTACTAATGTTTCTATCATAAGATTTGTGTGTTGTGCTTTGTTCTTGGTGTTATTCTTGCAGAAAATAGGAGAAGAGTCACTTATGCGATGCTAAGAACCGCCTATGAACAATAAAATGCCGCCTACGAAGGCTGATTCATCTCTGTCTTTCACTCTACAGCCGTGTTCTAGAAAATGTGGGCCCCCTACTAGATAAAGCATGCCACCTGCTAGATAAAGTGTGCCACCTAAGATTTTTCAACAGCCGCTTACAAGCAATCTCTGGCCGCTTTTTATACTTTTTGTATCGCCTGTTCATTTTAATTAGCTGCCTATAATATTTTAAGAGCAACATGTTAAGATATAAAAGCCACGTATAAAGTTTTAATTTACGGTTAAGAACATTTGAAAGCTGATCTTTAGCCGTTAAATGTTGCATAATTACTTTTGCTTTAAATCAGATTTAGATTAATTTGGTCACTGTTGTAACTCTCTGTGTTTTTCTGTCCTGCAGATGAAAAATCACCCAAAGGTGCAGAAACTAGAGAAGCAGATCTCAAGGCCTAACAAAGAGGTAAGAATAAAAACCAAGAATAATAAAGAAATACATACAACAAATTTGTTAGAGAGTTTATTTGAGGATAACACTTGTATGATCACTACATAAAGGTGTTTTTTGCTTACAAACAAAAATTTCCTACTCTCTAATTGATTTTTATGCTTACTTCTTTAAAGGTTCAATTGATAAATCTTTCATTAAAAGAGCTTTTAGGAGGTAATTTGTCATTTGATTTTTTCCAAGTTCTCTTCACTTTGCCTCTCTTTATGCTAACTGTTACCGATTTTCAGTACCAAAGATCAATTAGAGATAAAAGAAGAGAGAGAGGGTTTGAAGTATGGATTTGTTATGTTTTGAATGCATTAAGTTGTCCTGGTTCCTTGTCCTGTTCTCTGTGCTTTTGGTGTATCTATTTTAGTTTACCTCTTGCTCAGTCTAGCTTTACCTCTGTCATGTTTTCAGGTTTTCAAGTCTAAACCTTACTCAAAGACCAGAAAAAACTCGTAGTCTTCCAACGTTAAACGATGAAAATAAACCTTCAGTCATGCCGCTTCTGTTTTGCTGTTACTTTTTCCTTTCACTTAAGGCATGTGTTTTAATCTTGGTCGCCTCGTCGCATTACCCCGAGCGAATATTCCATATGTCTCCCCAAATTTGCGTTTCCCTTATGTCGCGTGGTCTCATAATGAATCAGAATATTCCTTCAATGTTCTGAGACTTAGCGATTTCTTCTAGTCGGGTAGTCGCAGGGTAGTTATGTCATAAGGCTTTATGAAGAAGGGACCCACTGCTCAGTCGGGTGATCACGACAGATTCTTAATAGTTATGAAGGTGTTCTCAGACTTTGTGACTACTTCATGTCGCATTATCGCTAGATCAAGTCAAAGGTAACAGTTAAGTCAGGCCGTTAGTCGCATGGTCTCGAAATGAAGCAGCGGTTAAGAGATTCTAACCCAGACTTCGTGACTAACCATTTGAGGTTTGCAGAAAAGTGCAGTCGGGATGTCGCTAGAGCAGGATGTTTCAATTTTCCAAATATGTAGCAAATGAACAAATGATTGGATGACATGTGTCACAAGGCAGATGGATGTTAAAAGATTGTCAGGTGGTCGCCAGAAGGAAAAAGTGGATTCAGTGACTTAGAGACTAAGGTGTTCTCCCTTCAGTCGCGGTGTCTGAGAATGATTTAAGGGTATGCTCAGACATCTGGCGATTAAGCAACAGCCATAAGATGAGAAGATCAAAATATCCGACGGTGGTCGCGAAGTCTGAGAAGAAAGGTGCCCTAAGGAAGAAGTTCTCCCGACTGGGCGACTAGGCATTGTCGCGTAGTCCTAAAATAGAGCTTAAATGTTCAGCAACTAGGAGATCACCGTAAGGGCTAAGAAAGATAGTTAGTTGCAAGGTCTGGGAATGAATGATGAGTTAATGTTAACTCTGTGAAACTATGTTTTCAGTTATGTCGCATGATCGCTAGATCGTGACTCAGGTCAGCCAAGGGTATGAAAACACATTGCCACCAAGTCTTGAGATGGAACCGTGGTTAGTGACTGAGGCCCATGAAAAATAGACTTGATGCAGTCGTGCAGTCGCCTAATCCAAAGATCTAAAAAAGGGGTGGCAGTTTTCTGATGTGACAATATGAATTGTTCGACGACCAATCACAGGCTTGCATTTTGATTATTGTGCAAAAGGAGTAGCTGAGATGTAAGGCATTCAAAAAATCATAGTGTGACATGTTAGCTCTTTTGAATGCAGTTGGATTGCTCTGAGGATTCATTTTCAAAATTTGATTTCCTATCAAGCTCAGAAACTACGACTAGATTTTTGTTCAAATTCACAGCATGTCGACTTAATGACAGAATTGATGTTTCTAAATTGTGGGCTCTGTACTCTGAATGATGGCCATAGGGAGTTGATGGTGCATTCATTTTCCTTCACCGTGTTTTCAGATGTCAGAGCCCAAGTTGCTAATTTTGTAGAAGAGAGACATAGTTTGCTCAGTTTACAGCGTTTCCCAGTTTCATCAGAGAGTTCTAAATTGCAGGAAATTGTGCACAGGACAGTCAGTTGATATCTCAGAATTAGATTTGTTTCAATATCGGTAAAAAGTAAGAGATTCAGGGTGCTACAAGTATTAGTAGAGCTATGGCTGAGATTCCACAGGTGCAGGAAATAGATGTTGATATACAAGGATTTAATAAAATATTGTATGAAGCCTTTAAAGTAGAGACTGACATCAACAAGTTCCTACTTGATATCAAAAAACATCACTGATGCTAAATGGGATAGATAAAAGGTGTAAGTACAGAGTACTCAGGACTTCAAGTGGCCACCGGATGATGAAGGGAAAGCTGGGGAAGTGATGACTACACCTAGGAAAAAGAAGCCTGTAGTAGAAGAAGAAGTCTTGGACGATGAATGAGGTGAACACTTGGCACTGCACTGTTCAAGACAAGAGGGACAGTTATTGTAAAAGGAGATGTAGGTGAGTAGGAAAGAACAGCTATCCGGATTCAACATAAATACTATCAGCTACCATCTACAAATCTGATTGCAGTCACTAGATCAGGAGAAGAACAATAAATATCTGTTAATATCTGTTTGACTTGGTCCTTTCACTGCTTCTTCTCTCTCTTTTTTGTCTCTCTTGTAACTTTAGGGTTAGGTTTTCTATTACCATCCGAAGCTTGTTGCATCCTTAAAGGATTCCAAGATGGTCAAAAACCCTATATATAGCCTAAGAGTGGTAGTTGCTAGAGATTTTTGATTATGTAAGGAGGGATGCTTGTGACATTTTATGTGTCCTTGATGTATTTTTGCAGGAATCTGTAACTCATTGTGAGAAATAATATGTAGAGTTTGAAGTTCTTGGAACTAATTTATTGAATTGTGTCAGCATTGTCTCTTTTCTTCTTGTTTGTATGCGTTGTAGATGGTTGATTGGTTAATTGTGAATGATTTTATTTCCTTTTAATCATGTCCCATGTGTAGCATCTACTTGCAGAAGAGTATGTTTGCTTGCAGGTTGTAACTAGTGTCTTACATTTTGAGCTATTAACTGTGAAGTCTTTCCTCTTAATAGGTTTAATCATGACCTTGTTATGAAATATTAATGTATGCCTATACAAGAGATTTGTGTTTTACCTCCAATTCAGTTAAGTTGACC
This sequence comes from Thuja plicata, assembly GCA_018584345.1. Classification (NCBI taxonomy): domain Eukaryota; kingdom Viridiplantae; phylum Streptophyta; class Pinopsida; order Cupressales; family Cupressaceae; genus Thuja; species Thuja plicata. The sequence goes on from MU224199.1 coordinate 2,137,784, forward strand.
TAGGGCTTAATCCTATGTGTGTTATGTTTTCATGTCAAATTTGGTGGATCACCTTAGTTTAGGTTTCATTTCATCTATTTACGTTTTCATGCAATCCTTCTATCCCTTTTCCCCATCAGTTTTTAGTCTTTAAAAAAGAAAATAGGTGATCATCATATAGGAAGCCAGCCTAGAATCCAGAGATTCATTCCAGCCATAGTTTACCCACAAACTTGGAATGTTTCCATGTTTCTCCAAAAGGCTAGATTCTGGTTATCTAGCAGGGTGCACTTTTGAGAGCCAACAGTTTTTGGCACGCCCGGTTGGACTAAAGAGCTATTTCTGAGCTCTTTTGAGAAGACATTCTGCTACTGTTTGGTGTGGACAACATTAATTTCTGCGTTTGGAGGTAAGGAAAAAGCACATCTGGCGAATCCAAGGTCATTTTCTACTGGTTTCAAGCGGATTCAGTGTTGATTTATGTTTTCAAAATATTTTATTTTTAGTTTTCCAGCTTACTACATGCATAGAAAATGTCAAGTTATTATAGACAGCTACAATACTCACCCTCATGTCATGAAAATAATCCTCAATTGACCAATCTTCAGCCATATGAAAATCATCCTAAACCTGTCTTTACTCCAAGCTATCATACCTTGGGAGGTTATGAATATATCCAACATGCCCCAGATCAATATGTCCTTACACATGCTTATGAGCAGGCTCTCCAACAAGAGGGATCATGGGCATCCAAGAAACAACAAGAAATCCTAGAGCAACAAGGTCATTATACTTGTTACGCACCCGCCCCTGCTCAATTTCCTACTCAACCTGAGAAATTCCAAATCCAGCAAGTATTTCAAGACTATAGAAATGATCAATAGCACCTAGAAGGTCTAGTGCTAGATTTAGCCAAGCAGTTGGCTGATTTCAAAAGACAA
>MU224199.1:2138809-2159106 GCA_018584345.1 Thuja plicata
CCCAAATCAATCTGCAATAGAGGCCAAGCTGCAATGGCAACCTCAATGGACTCGGCAGCCTGACTATCAGATGCCAAATCTTGCCAAAGATACCCCTTATGCACCAGTCCAAGGTCAGGAGGTTGAAAGTAAGATTCACATTGCTATTTTAAATTCAATTGAACAGGAGGCAGAGATTCAAGAGTATGAGAAGCAAAGGAAAATATTTGAAGAGGATCTTGATCGCCAAATTGCTCCAAAGAAAGAGGAGATAAGATCACAAGCTGCTAAACAAAGGGGTCACAAGCTCAAAATTCCAAGTTGGAAGAATACCCTACCTCAAAATCTTGTAAATGAAGAGCCTCCCAAGATTTCATTCCCAAGATTTGTTGATATTCTTCTAACACAACCTATTGTGGAACATCCGCAGTCTTGTTGTGATCAACAACAGAATGAGGATTATCAAAGGAGGCTGGTTGCAAATGAACAACAAATAAGTGAATATGATCAGTTGGGGCAGCCAGTTCAAGATATAGCAGAGGAGGAATCTATGTTTTTGTTTGATGAGCTCCCTGATTTTGTTGAGCAAGAAGAGGAGGATGTGGATCATCATGATGACTTTTTGTTCCATGAGATTACAATTATAGAGGAGGTTGTCCAAGATGAGGAAGTAAATGAAAGCTTTGAAGAGGATTATTTTTCCAACATCATAGAAGGTTTTTGTAAAAATTTGGGTGAGAAATTATTGTTTCCTATGGTAGAGGATTGTGAGCAGCAGCAAAAAAAGTATTGAGGCAACCATGTTTCTTTTTGAAACACAAGAGCCAGGTATTTCCACCCAACAAAGTGATAAAATCAAGGTGTCTTTTCTCCTTACAAGTGAGATAAATGAGGAGGTTGATATCAATTAGAAAAAAAGTGTTGAGGAAGCAGTCCAAAAGCCAAACGCTAGCAAGAGCAGCTCCAAGTTTTCTCTTTCAAGGGGATGCCCTGTTAGACATTTATCTAGGGTGGAGGACAGCTCACCCATTTTACTGACACCCAAATGTGAAGTCCCAGCTGGAGATGCAATCAAAAAGGATCAAGTTCAATTGATCAATACCCTCTCAAGAAACAGTGTACATGCACATCATAAAGAGGTTGGTAGACTAAACTATAACTTTCAGGAGTTGGAATTATTTGTTGAAATGATATCTAATGTATATGTTCCTCTAGCTGCCCATGAATATGTCAATCATTGCAAATTGAGGAGAAAGGGTAGTTATTTTATAGAGCCATTAAATGGATTCATTTAGCATTTCTTCATTACTGGTTAGTTTAGGGTAGGTTTTAGTTTCAACAAGTGCTGTTGCACATAGATTAGTTGCAATTTTCATTCCCTAAGTGCTGGTTGCACATTTTAGATAGTTGTTTCTGAGAGGGAGGGCAAGCTGCTGTAGTGAACTACAATTGCATGATATAGGCATCCATCATACGAAATAGTGAAAACATGTATCCACTGATGTACATCATATATGCCTCCCTCATAGAGCTCTAATTGCATATCATAAGCCATACACAAGTACTGGATGAATTAGGAGAGGTTGCAGTCTGAAGGTGATTGCAGCATTGAAGGGAGTGTGTTTTTCAGGGGTTTGGCAATATAGGTGACTCTGTGCCCAATGGATAGTATAGGCAGCTGGTCTGATATGCTTAGCAAGCAAGCATCACACAGATGTCGCCAAAAATGTTACTGATTTTCATTACCAAAGATCAATCAGAGATAAAAGAAGAGAGAGAGGTTTTGAAGTATGGATTTGTTATGTTTTGAATGGATTAAGTTGTCCTGGTTCCTTGTCCTATTCTCTGTGCTTCTAGCATATCTATTTGAGTTTACCTCTTGTTCATTGTGGCTTTACCTCTATCATGTTTTCAGGTTTTCAAGTCTAAACCTTGCTCAAAGACCAGAAAAAACCCTTAGTCTTCCAATGTTAAACGATGAAAATAAACCTTCAGTCATGGCGCTTCTGTTTCGCTGTTACTTTTTCCTTTCACTTAAGGCATGTGTTTTAATCTTGGTCACCTCGTCATGTTACCCTGAGCGAATATTCCATATGTCTCCCTGACTTTACATTTCCCTTATGTTGCGTGGTCTCGTAATGAATCAGAATATTCCTTCAGTGTTCTGAGACTTACTGATTTCTTCTAGTCGGGTAGTCATGGGGTAGTTATGTCATAAGGCTTTATGAAGAAGGGACCCACTACTCAGTCGGGTGATCGCAGTAGATTCTTAACAGTTATGAAGGTGTTCTCAGACTTTCAGACTACTTCATGTCGCGTTATCGCCAGATCAAGTCAAAGGTAACAGTTAAGTAAGGCCGTTAGTCGCGTGGTCTCAAAATGAAGCAGTGGTTAAGAGATTCTAACCTAGACTTCGCGACTAACCGTTTGAGGTTTGCAGAAAAGTGCAGTCAGGATGTCGCTAAAGCAGGATGTTTCATTTTTCCAAATATGCAGTAAATGAACAAATGATTGGATGACATGTGTCACAAGGCGGATGGATGTTAAAAGATTATCGGGTGGTCGCCAGAAGGAAAAAGTGGATTCAGAGACTTAGAGACTAAGGTGTTCTCCCTTCAGTCGCGGTGTCTGAGAATGATTTAAGGGTATGCTCAGACATCTGGTGATTAAGCGGTAGCCGTAAGATGAGAAGATCAGAAGGTCCGACGGTGGTCGTGAAGTCTGAGAAGAAAGGTGCCCTAAGGAAGAAGTTCTCCCAACTGGGCGAATAGGAATTGTTGCATAGTCTTGAAATAGAGCTTAAACATTCAGTGACTGGGAGATCACTGTAAGGGCTAAGCAAGATAGTTAGTCGCAAGGTCTAGGAATGAATGATGAGTTAATGTTAACTCTGCGCGACTATGTTTTCAGTTATGTCGCATGATCGCTAGATCGTGACTCAGGTCAGCCAAGGGTATGAAAATACATTGTCGCCAAGTCTTGAGATGGAATCATGGTTAGTGGCTGAGGCCCATGACAAACAGACTTGATGCAGTCGCACAGTCGCCTAATCCAAAGATCTAAAAAAGTGGCGGCAGTTTTCTGATGTGACAATATGAATTGTTCGGCGACCAATCACAGGCTTGCATTTTGATTACTGTGCAAAAGGAGTAGCTGAGATGTAAGGAATTCAATGAATCATAGTGTGACATGTCAGCTCTTTTGAATGCAATTGGATTTCTCTGAGGATTCATTTTCAAAATTTTATTTCCTTTCAAGCTCAGAAAATACGGCTAGATTTTTGTTCAAATTCATAGCATGTCGACTTAATGATAGAATTGATGTTTCTGAATTGTGGGCTGTGTACTCTGAATGATGGCCATAGATATTTGATGGTGCATTCATTTTCCTTCACCGTGTTTTTAGATTTTAGAGCCCAAGTTGCTAAGTTTGTAGAAGAGAGACATAGTTTTCTCAGTTTACAACGTTTCCCAGTTTCATCAGAGAGTTCTAAATTGTAGGAAATTGTGCACATGATAGTCAGTTGATATCTCAGAATTAGATTTGTTTCAATATCGGTAAAAAGTAAGAGATTCAGGGTGCTACAAGTATTAGCGGAGCTATGGCTGAGATTCCACAGGTGCAAGAAATAGATGTTGATATACAAGGATTCAATAAAATATTGTATGAAGCCTTTAAAGCAGAGACTGACATCAACAAGTTCCTACTTGATATCAAAAAATATCACTGATGCTAAATGGGACAGATAAAAGGTGTAAGTACAAAGTACTCAGGACTTCAAGTCGCCACCAGATGATGAAGTGAAAGCTGGGGAAGTGATGACTACACCCAGGAAAAAGAAGCCTGTAGTAGAAGAAGAAATCTTGGATGATGAATGAGGTGAACACTTGGCACTACACTGTTCAAGACAAGAGTGAAAGTTATTGCAAAAGGAGATGTAGGTGAGTAGGCAAGCACAGCTATCCGGATTCAACATAAATACTATCAGCTACCATCTACAAATCTGATTGCAGTCGCCAGATCTGGAGAAGAATAAGAAATATCTGTTAATATCTGTTTGACTTGGTCCTTTCATCACTTCTTCTCTCTCTTTTTTGTCTCTCTTGTAACTTTAGGGTTAGGTTTTCTATGACCATCTGAAGCTTGTTGCATCCTTAAAGGATTTCAAGATGGTCAAAAACCCTATATATAGCCTAAGAGTGGTAGTTGTTAGAGAGTTCTGATTATGTAAGGAGGCATGCTTGTGACATTTTCTGTGTCCTTGATGTATTTTTGCAGGAATCTGTAACTCATTGTGAGAAATAATATGCAGAGTTTGAAGTTCTTGGAACCAATTTATTGAATTGTGTCAGCCTTGTCTCTTTTCTTCTTGTTTGTATGCATTTTAGATGGTTGATGGGTTAATTGTGAATGATTTTATTTCCTTTTAATCATGTCCCATGTGTAGCATCTACTTGCAGAAGAGTATGTTTTCTTGCAGGTTGTAACTAGTGTCTTACGTTTTGAGCTGTTAACTGTGAAGTCTTTCCTCTTAACATGTTTAATCATGACCTTTTTATGAAATATTAATGCATGCCTATACAAGATATTTGTGTTTTACCTCCAATTCAGTTAAGTTGACCCAGGGGTTAATCCTGTGTGTGTTATATTTTGATGTCAAATTTGGTGGATCACCTTAGTTTAGGTTTCATTTTAGCTATTTACATTTTCATGCAATCCTTCTATCCCTTTTCCCCATTAGTTTTCAGTCTTTAAAAAAGCAAATAGGTGATCATCATATAGGAAGCCGACCTAGAACCTGGAGATTCATTCCAGCCATAGTTTACCCACAAACTTGGAATGTTTCCATGTTTCTCCAAAAGGCTAGATTCTGGTTATCTAGCAAGGTGCACTTTTGAGAGCCAACACTAACTAACTTGTTGGAGGAGACAGAGTGTGAACGATCGCCACTACGTGAGTAAAATGAAGCCAAAACACTGAAAAATGCGCCTAGCTTTGCTAGCTTTGAAATCAGGTATTTATCTAATCAAGCTTGCATTACTTAACTTATGGAAATTCATTTGAATCTAGCATAAATAGGGAAACCTTACTATTTTCTATTCAAACAAGACATTAGGTATATCCTCTCAATTTTTTGAAGTTGATAAAAAAGCCAAAAGTGTCAAGTTTGGGTGGTAAAAGGAAAGGAAGGATTAATTGAACCACACATTTAATTTTTTTAAGAACCTCCTTGTCAAGAGGTTGAAAATGAACAAATTTGTTTGATGTGTTTGGAACAAATAAATGCAATAGGGATATGCTCTTCACTCTTTGAGTGAATCAGATTCCCAAACTTGTTGGACTGAGTTCAATTCTTTCTTTTCATGTACATGGTAGCTAAATAGAACTTTAAAGGGTCTGCCTCCCAAGAATTATCTTACGAGGATGGTGAGAGGGAACGACCCAAAGTGGGAGATATTCACTTTTACTGTAATATCGTCTGACCCACTATAAATAAATGCACTTTACCTTAATCAGAAAGTGACTAAAACTTGTGCAATGCATCCTCACTTCCTCTAGTAGTCTTTCGGGATTGTCCAAAATCATACTTTTGTGCGTGTGGGAAGCCCTCAAAGAGGTAAAGGATCTTGTCAAGATTTAGACTAGAATAGTTTGAGACCTAATAAAGTAACAGACCTACCTTTGTAGAGCCATGATTAAAAGCCAAATTTGTTAATGCTAAGGTAGATTGCTTGGAATACATTCTTGCGCAAACTTGTTAAAACATCCGAGAACATACACTTTTAGTGTGGTTTTTAGGAAAATGGCACAATTTTGATGTGTGTGTTGAGCTTGTACTCTATTTTCATGCAAGAATATTTTTTGATAAATCTGATCAAAGCCTTTAAAATTTTAAACCCAGAAAATACACATAAAATTGTTAAAATCAACTTTGATTGGCAAAGTGCCACGTATCATCATTTCAGAGCCACTTACAAAAAAAATTAGGTCGCTTGTCAATCTTAAAACCCCGCTTGAAAGCATTAAACAACCGCATATGCTACTGGAAAGTGTCATGTATACATATTTCAAAACTGCCTATCAACAGACAAATGCCGCCTACTAACTATAGAGTGCTGCGTACAGTAATTCCAGTGACCGCGTATTAACAGTTAAAGGCCATCTACACACAGGTAAGAGCCACCTATAATTTTAAAAGGGAAAACAATGGGTATCTTCCAAAGGATTGAAAACAAGAAAGTTTAATTTTTGAATACCCTTTTGGACGTTCTATCACTGTGGATACCTAACTTGATCATAATCCATCATTATTAGACATTTTGCAAATTTATTCATAGATTGATCATTTAAGAGAGTTTGAAACCTAAGATCTTCATTTGACATATGTTAATTCTGGTTTTTACTCGATCCCATTACATCAAGACTACCCTACAACCAGACAAATCTTATCTGAGACAAGAGTGTCCGTTCTCGGGTGATCCTTTTTTTTCAAAACCCTTACACATACCCATCAAAGAAACAAAACTGAGGATGTCTTTTCCATTTGGCCATATAGATCCTGATGAGATTAATCATGTGAACAAGGATATGAACAAACAAGGAAATGTTGATCCTAATAACAAAGGATCCAACAACAATACCAAGGAGGGAAAAACATGGATCCCAACAATCAAGGGATGAACAATACCAACAATGGGGGAAATATAGACCCTAATGATGAGGAGTTAACTGATGAAAAGGTTAATGAGGCTATGTAAAGCCCTTTCTTTATGAAAATCATAGAAAAGGTGTTGGAAAAAGACAAGGAGAATTACTTTCTAGACCTAGCACAAACGGGTCTCAAACTTCCACACAATTATGATGTCACTAAGCTCCAACGAGAAGAAGATGAGGCTAACCCCAGTGATATCATGAACAAACAATTCCAACTTTTTCAGATACAATTGGACACATTAAAACAAAGTGGGGCTCCTAAACCTTTTTCTATTGAAGCCTTGTGTCCACTTCCTTTTGACAAGTCTTTAATCATGATACCATTTCCAACAAATGTTATTTATCTAAAATATGATAAATATGAAGGAACATCTGATCCTCAAGATCACTTAAGGGAATTTTGTGCCCTAAGTCTAGAGTTCATGCATGACACAACTTACCTTATGAGGTTATTCCCTAGAAGTATGGGAGGTATGGCAATGGAGTGGTTTTCAAAGTTACCCTCCGACATTAGAACCTTTGAGGAATTGGCCTCTAAATTTGTAACTCACTACTCTTATAACATAAAAAATGAGGTTATAATGCTAAATCTATGCAACACCAAACAAAGAGAAGGAGAGGGATTCTTACTTTTCCTACAATGATGGAGAGCAGTATTTGCTAGATACCCTCAAAGTGTACCTGAAAAGGAAAAGATGGATATTTTTGTGAATAACTTGAATCATGAAATGAACTATTGATTAAGGCTACAATGTCCTAGATCATTCCAAGACTTGATTGAGAATGGGGTGACGACAGAAGAGGTATTGGTAAAAAGTGGAGAAATCAAACTCTACAAAGATAACAAGAATAATAACAATAATAATACCTCCAACACCAATCAAAATTAGAATAACAACAACAATAGTCCATTTTGGACAAAGAATAACAACAATAAAGGAGTGGTTAATGATGGAGTGGTGGAGGCTAATACTTTAAAGGCTATCCCTTTTAATCTCACTTAAAACTCAGCTCAAGCCAATAATGTGAATCAAGCACCCAAAGTTCCCTTCAACAACAACACTAATAACAACTTTGGGAATAATCAGGGGGCTCCTAAGCCTAAACCTTTCTTTGCACCTACACCCAAAAGGACATTCACTACTTTGGGTAAACCATTGGAAAATGCATTAAGGACACTTATTTCAAATAAAATTATTGATCTACCAAAGGCTCAACCCTATGAACCTCACATCAAGCCAAAGTGGTGGAATGAGAACAACCATTGTGACTATCATCGAAATAGGGGACATAAGACCAATGATTGCCTACATCTCAAACATGTGGCACAAGATCTCATAGACAATGGTGTGATAAAGGTGGATGGTCCTCAAACTAACGAAGATCACATAGCCTTTAAAAATCCTTTTTATAAGCATGAAAAGGGAGAATCTTCTAATTCCAATAATGGAGGAAACAATGAGAATAATGCAAAAGGCAGTCATAATGTTAACTTTTCTCATACTTATGACAATACCATAAATGTTGTTGTGGTTAAAGATCAAACAATTCAAGGGTCCACTAATTCCATCACAAGGGGGAAAGCCTCAAAGATTACCTTACAAGGGGGTACTCCTATTACTATTGGCCCTAAAATACCAATTATTTTGGAAAAACAAACACCACCCATAACGAAGCCTTACAATTTGGTGGATCAATTACAAAAGACTCCAGCCCAAATATCAATTTTGGAGTTGTTAAAATTATCTCCTAATCACAAGGAGATTCTAGAAAAATCCTTGTGTGAGACCACGATTACTATAAACTTGGAGGAATTCAAATTTTAGAACATGGTAGGGCACCTGATAGCCCCTCATTGTCTTTCCTTTTCATAACAAGATGACATGTCTATCACACATCCTCAAAAATTACCCTTGCATAAAGAGATATTGATCCAAAGACATAGGGTTAAGAGAGTTCTCATAGATGCTGGAGCTGGTCTAAATATTTTCACTTTAAACCTTGTCAAGTCATTACGGTTATCCGAGTCTTCCATTGATCCAAAGATGCAAATCACTATTAAGGCTTATGATGAAGAGGAAAGATCTTCAAAGGGTATAATCATTCTACCAATTCAAGTGAGACCTATCAAAAAGGACACTATATGTTAGGTCCTTGACATGAAATTGACCTACAACATCTTACTAGGAAGGCCTTGGATACACGATATGCAGGCGGTACCTTCTACATATCACCAATGCATAAAATTTCCATACCTGGGGGAGGAGATTCAAACCCTTTCTAATATTGTAATGCTTTAAAGCCAAGTCATGAATTGTATATTCCTCATAATAGGGAAAGAGTTATCTATGATATTACCATGGAAGAGGCCAAAGAGGAAATGTCAGAACCAACATCAAATGTCACATCTACTCCTAACCCTATTCAAACCAACTCAACTACATCAACTAAGGCAAAAGAAAATATAAGTTACGAGGGTTCAAATTTGAAGGATGCTTCAATTAAAACTTCAACATTAAGATTGGAAACTTCTAAACCCACTAAGGAAGAAAGAAAACAAACTAAGAAAGATCACTATGAAAAGATGAGTGACCTAATGCATCAATTTGAGAAATAATGTAAAATTTACTCAAAAGGAGTAGGGGAATATTCTGTTTCCCTCTTTGATTTACTTACATCTCCAAGCACACATGGGAAAACATCCAAAGATCATCAACCTCATAAATACAATTACCATTTTCTGAGGGAATGTGACAAACAAGAAATAGACAAAGAAGATAATGAGGTATTACAATGGCTCTATAACGAGGATGATAATTTAGATAATTCCAATGAAAGGGTGCAACATATCAATATCCAAACTGATCAATATGGAAAAGGATTTGATATCATGAAGAAAATGGGGTATAAGGGAAGAGGACCCTTAGGAGTTTGACATAGAAGGTTTTTATAACCTATTGAACCAGTTTGGAGAGCCAAAGAAGAGAAAGCTGGCATAAGCTTTCAACATAAAGGAGAAAGTTCAAGTCCCATGCATGATTTTTATGCACATATTCATATGGTAGGTTTTGAAAGTGAAGATGACTCTAGGGATTATGACTGGGATTCCTTTTCTGAAGAATCTTTTTCATAACCTAGAGGTTTATACCATTCACACTTATGTAATTCCTCCTAAATTTTAGAATGAAGAACATATGGCTCAAAGTTCAAATTCAACTCAAACATCAAGTGAACCTCAACAAGTCAACTTAGAACAAGCACCTCCTTTCACTCAATGGGTAGGTGAACCTTGGGTACCTTCGTGGGTGGGAGATTCTAACCTAGTGTTTAATCCACATGCTTTCTTAACCATAGAAATATTAGAGGACTATGATGAAGAGGATTTTGATCCTTCTTCCATGCACCATCTTGAATAGGCACATGTCATATACCATGATTATATAATGTATTAGCCATATAATGAAGTCATGTCCTTAACTCCTTCAAATGAAATCCCATTCAATGAATCTTTGTCCTTAATACATCCTTAACTTATCGATTGGGATCTGTCCGAGTCAAATGACTTACTCTACTTCCCAAATGACAATACAATGGCCTTATACCTCAATGCAATGAAACCCAATTCTTCCAACAATAAATTCACTCCAAAAATGACGATAGGGGTAGGTGTTCAACCACTTAATCCTAAAAATGAAGAGAAAATATACAAAAAAATGAGAAGGTCTAGTGGTGAAAACCACCATGTGGCAGTGCTAGACCCAAAAAAGTGAAAATAAAGGATGTTTTCGAAGGTGAAAACCCAACTGTGGCACCTAAGAGGTAGAGGTTGGACACCTTACCAGCTCACAAAGATGAAAGGTCACCTATACTTATTGAACCCACAAAAAAGGTTAACATTGGAATAGAAAGGGATCCTAAATTTATTCACTTAGGAGCATTTTTGAGTCCTTTGGAGAGAGAAGAGTTCATTGCATTATTTCAAGTGAAACAAATCAAATTTTCATGGTCATATGATGACATGCCCGGATTAGATCCAAGTTTCATAATGCATCACTTAAATGTGAAACCAGGGGTTAAGCCTGGAAAGCAGAAGTTGCAAAAAATTCATCCACATATAGCCCTATTAATCAAAGTTAAATTGGAGAAATTACTCAAGGCAGGATTTATAAGAGTAATAGCATATGCCAAATGGATCTCCAATATTGTACCAGTTATAAAACATGATAAAATAAAAAGAGTCTGCACAGATTTTAGAGATTTAAACCTTGCTTGTCCAAAAGATGACTTTCCCTTACCTAGCACTGATGCTATTGTGGATCTGACTGCCGGTCATTCTATGCTTTCACTTATGGATGGATTTATTGGGTATAACTAAATTCAAATAGCACCTAAGGATCAAGAGAAGACAACTTTTACATGCCCATGGGGTAATTTTTGTTGGAATGTAATGCCCTTTTGTCTTAAAAATGTCTAAGCCACTTATAAAAGACCCATGACTACCATTTTCCATGACATGATGCACACCTTTATGGAAGATTATGTGGATGAAATTTTAGCTAAGTCACATAAAAGAAAAGATCATCTATCCATACTTGACAAGATTTTTACAAGGCTAGAAATAAGTTTGAGGTGAGACTTAACCCAAAGAAATGTGCTTTTGGGGTATAATCTGGAAAACTCCTAGGGTACATTGTTTCAGCAAAAGGCATTGAAGTAGATCCTGAAAAGGTATAAGCAATGATGGACATGGACATTTCAAAGAATATTATTCAAATGAGGTCACTTCAAGGAAGAATTCAATCCATATGAAGGTTCATTTCTCAATTCGCAGAAAAATGTCATTCTTTCACCAGATTACTACATAAAGACATCATCTTCACATGGGATGAGGAGTGTGATAAAGCCTTTTCATTGTTGAAAACATAATTGTTGAATCCACCTATCTTAATGTCACCAATTAAAGGAAAACCTTTATTACTCTACATTTCAGCAACGGAAAGATCTTTAGGAGTCTTATTGGCACAAGAGCATGATGAAGGAAAAGAAACAGCTATCTACTATTTGAGTAGAGCCTTGATCAAATATGAGTTAAATTATAGCTTCATGGAAAGGGCTTGCCTAGCAGTGGTATTTGCCTCTCAAAAGTTAAGATACTATTCATTGTTGCATAAGGTGAAACTCATAGCTAAAATTGATCCCTTAAAATACTTACTTAGCAAAATAGCTTTAACTGGAAGGATTGTGAAGTGGGTCATGGTACTTAGTGAATTTGACATTGAATATGTTGATAGGAAAGCAATCAAAGGTCAAGTTATAACTGATCAATTGGCTGAATATCCTCAAGAATCTATAGATCCAATACAAGTGGAATTCCCAGATTCTTAAATTGTGAATGTTGATGCTAAGACATGGACTCTATACTTTGATGGATCATATACCCAACATGGCAGTGGAGCAGGCATTCTTTTGATTACACCACAAGGTTACACAATCCCAAAATCTTACAAGTTATTGTTCCCTTACACTAATAACATAGCAGAGTATGAAGATTTGGTCATAGGAATGAAGACAGCCTTGGAAGGGAATGTCACAAAATTACAAGTCTATGGGGACTCTCAATTAGTCATTAATCAAGTTAATGATGAATATAATACTAAGGATAAAAAACTGATGCCTTACAAGAAATTGGTGGATAACTAGAATAAGTATTTTTCTTTGATTACTTTTGCACAAATTCCAAGAGAAAAGAATAGAGCAGTAGATGCAATGGCTACTTTGGCATCTTTCCTTCAGTTATCCAATCAAAATGAAAAGTAGGAGTTCTTGGTGGAAGAATTGGTGACAGAAACATTTGACCTACCTGATACCCAAATTATTTCCCTTTTACATGGACATGACTCTCCATGGTATGGACCCATCTATGCCTACCTCAAAAATCAAACCCTACCTATAGACTAAACCTATACTCAAAAGCAAAATTTCATAAGACAAGTAGCCCGTTATACTATCCTTTCTAACACATTGTATCATAAAGGTCTTGATGGAACACTCCTTAGATGTCTAGAGGAAGATGAATCAAAATTAGCTTTAAAAGACATCCACAAGGGGTTTTGTGGGTCACGTTCAAATGGTTTAAGCCTAGCTAAGAAAATCTTACGTATGGGGTACTTTTGGAAAATCTTAGAAAGAGACACTTGTCAATATGTTAAAGTTTGCGCGAAATGTCAATACTATGGAAACTTGATTCATGCACCAGCACAAGAATTACACCCTTTTGTCACACCATGGCCATTTTATCAATGGGGTTTTGACTTGATTGGCATGATTTATCCACCTTCTTCAAATGGACACAAGTATATAATCACAGTGACAAAATACTTTACTAAATGCGTTGAAACTGTCCCTTTATCAACTGCAATAGGAAAACAAATTTCCATGTTTATCATAAATCATATCATTTGCAGATATGGCATTCCTCATACCATCATCACAGATAATGGAAAATAGTTTAAGAACAAAGATATTGATGAACTTTGTGACACATTCCACATTACACATCACTCTTCATCCATTTACTATCCCCAAGGTAATGGACGAGCATAAGCTACCAACAAGAACATCCTTAAAATCCTTAAGAGATCCGTTAGAAAATAAGGAAAGGATTGGAACCTTCAAATCAATCCAGCATTATGGGCCTATAGGAGTAGTATTCGAACCTCGATAGGATCTACACCTTTTTCTTTGGTTTATGGGGCCGAAGTTGTTCTTCCTTTAGAAGGTGAAATACCATCCCTTAGAGTCTCATTGCATGGATTAATAATGGATGAGGATTATAGAGTTTCTCATCTTCAAAAATTGGAATTGTTGGAGGAACATCAAACTCAAGCCTATAGTCATTTGAAAGTGTATCAGAATCGAATTTACAGAAACTATAAAAAGCATATTAAGCCCAAAAACTTTCAAATAGGGGATCTAGTATTGAGAGAAAATCTAAAAAATTAGGCTGATAGAGAAAATAAAGTAAAGTGGGAAGCAAATTGGCTTGGTCCTTTTTTCATTGTTTCTTCATTTGGAACGGGGACCTACAAATTGGCTGATTGTGATGGTGATGAATTGCTAGAACCTATCAGTAGCATTCATCTTAAGAGGTTCCACACCTAATTTAGAGGAAAGAGTATCAAAATAAAGAGTATAAGTTGATAGTATCAGATGAGTCAAGCATCACCCTTGTACATGGGAAAATTGAATAATACCAAAAAACAGAGAAAAGATCAAAAATACAAAAAAAAAATCAGAAAATTCAAAAAGCCAAAAATTTTTGAAAAAGAAAAAAAAGTGCCTTGGTGAAAACCTAGCAATAGGCACCTTGGTAGAAAAAAAAAGAAAAAAAGGAAGAGAGAAAAAAAGCAATAATCTCAAGAGGTGAAAACCTGGAAACAGGCACCTTTTGTCCCTTAGGTGTTTTCTAGTTGCATTTGTACATATTGCGGTTCCTCATCTCACTTATCCATATCCTCATTGCATCCGTCATTTGTGCATTTCCCTAATAAATTCTCAGAGCTGCATTATGTCGCATTCTAGGTTCAGTTTCCCTAAGTTTCACTTTGATCACATTTATCACTTGGGGGCACACATCATAGATTTTTGTACCAACTGGATTTAATATTGCAACATTTTGGTCACACATTAGAAGTAGATTTTCAAATTCAGGAGAGACATTTTGGAACCTTTGATGAATATCATTGTTCGACCCTAAATAGTTTGATCGCATAATATGATCCTTGAGTTTCATTACCTTATTTTATCAAGATTAAAAATTGACACACCCTAAATGATCAGATTGTCTGGAATTCTTATTTAAAAATCTTAATACATTTCACAAACACTTGGAATTTTTTGATGAGTTTTTCATTGAATTTTTTGAGTCATGTTCTTTTTAGCTAATTAATGATATTTCGACTAGATGGGCAATGATAAGAGACATGATATTTTCTTAAGCTTCTAAGTGACTATTTTGAGGAAGATTATTTAACTTTTGTGAATTAGTCTAAGGACATGGTCATCAAAGAACCATAGAGGACATTCATATGGGATGGAGGGTTAACCTTTGTTTGTTTATGCAAAAGGATACCTTGCTTATTTAGATTTTCCATATCTTAATACCAACATCCACTTGAAACATTGAATCCGATTAAACCGATATTCATACCCCCATAGTTGGTCATTCAACTAGTGAGGGTTGTACTTGGTTTTGTAGAAAGAGGTTACCACATGAGGGAAAGTCATATTCATATTCTTATGGTCGCGGTGGCACTAGTAAGGATTGTATCAACTCTTAGTTCCATAGTGCTCTATGATGAAAATATATCTCAGTTTGCATTTGTTTCACAAACCTCAAGGACAATTAGTTGCATCTTCATGTTAGATTAGTTGCATGTTGCATTTTAGCTTAAATGCATTCTCCAAAGCTTAGTTATCAATTGGCTTGTCTTTCTAGTAATTTTTCCAAGTTCAATGGGGGGGGTAAAGTTGACAACAATTCATCAAATTTAATGGTTTCAAGTCATTCAAAATGAGATTTGCGTTTGCATTCATCATCATTAGTCATTAGTCATTATATATTCATGTCAAGAGAAAAACAAGAAAAATAAACATTAATCATTATTCATGTATCCATATCATCATTTAGAATTGCATATCATAAGTTAAATTGCATACATCCAAAATCAAAAAGATAGTTGCATTTCATTTATCATAGCACTAAGTATGGCATTCATTGCATTGCATAATCCATACATGGTCAAATCAGAAAAGCATATAGAAATAAGTTACATTAACATCATTTTCATCCATTCATCTATGTCCTACTTTAAGACATTGCATCCATAGCGCAATAGAAATAAATGCATCATAGAAACATGTAGATATGCATAAAAAGAAACTCATAACATCATCAAAGGAGGAATCAAAGGTAATCATAGATAAATGTTCATCATCACTGTCTATAACATAAATTAGTACATCAAAGGTACATCAATAAAATGGTCCATACATCAAAGTCCTGATAAAAAATACATATGATATATCCTCAATGCTATATCCAGATATCATGGGTCCAAATCTGTCTCATGACCCAACAGGGGCACCTGATCCATCTCCAGCTAAACCTGTGCCTGAACCCCCTGCACCATCAAGATCCTTGTCACCTGCTCTATCTTGTGCACTAGGAGGTGCCTAACTCATGCTCACACTAGTCTGTAACTAAGCCAGAGTAGCCATAAACTGCTGCAACATAGTAGAAACCTGATCCAATCTAGTTGTCACTGTAGTCATCCCTACCTGTAAACCCCTCACATCCTGCACTAAATCATCTATAACAAGAGGAACTGGAGGTTCCTATGATGTTGTAGGAGCCTATGGTGCCTGAGGTGCTAAGGGTACCTAAGGTATCACCTGTGTCGTACTAACCTATGGATCCACCTATGATCTCTGTCCCTAAACTGGAACCTGTCTGGCCACCTAGACACATCTATGTCTATGTCTGGCCCAATCTGCACCTACTATCAAGGGAGCCTAATCTTGAGCTACCTGTACTCATGCTCATCTCTACTGAGGATGCCTAAATCCACCACCTCAGCCTCTCACATGTCCACCTCTCACCCAAGGTCCAGCATCTCTCTATACCTGAGGTTCCATAGGTACCCTCTAAACTCTACGCCTACGTGGTCTATCACCATCATCCCCATTGTCACCATCATCTCCGCCATCATCTAAGAGCTCATCAACATTAGGAATGGGCTCTGCTGGATTAGTAAATTGAATGAACTGATGTCGCAAAAACCACTCACGATACTCAGCTGACATCCCTGCATCTACAACCTTTGGCATCATATCCCATACACCATACCCAAGCTGATCAATCTTCAAACAAGATGATCGGTAGTCAACCTGTGCTCCCCACATCGATCTCTTAGCCTGTACCCTAGTATAGAGTGCCATACCCTACGGCATATCCTGCACTCACCTGAACTGACAGAGTACTCTCCTGAAGCAAAATATCTCAATGACTAATGGTGATCAACCTATCATCCATCGAGGTGAAAACATATATGGTAACTCGTCATCATCCTCCTGCCACCTCTCACACTATAGATATGGCCTCCATACTAATTGATCAATATCATCAATGGTTTGTCTCCAATAATCAACCTTGCCTAGGTGATGCTGGACAACCATTTCATCATATAGAAAAGCATATGTATAACCATAGACCCGTACTCAAGCTAAAACTGGCCTTGTAATAGGAAGATGCTCCCATGTCCATAACTATAATAATACCGCACCTACAGAAATAGCTGCACTGCACCGATATACAATCTCATGAAGATCATGATATAACTAAGCCAATACTCAAGAGCCCCAATCCAATCTTCATGGATGTGCAATCAGGTCCTCTAAAATCTGACCCCATCTGATCACGAAGTCATGACCTCTCCTATCTAGCAAAATTAATCCCCCAATCATGGCTCCTAATAATGCCAATAAAGTGGGAAATGAGGCAAACTGTGCCCAAGTAATGCAATCATCATCAATGGTGTTATCTCCAAACACCCTTTTGCATACACTACTATCATACACTGAATCATAATACACCCGCTCTCCATGAGTCAGGATCCTCAATAATCTATACACATCCTCTGGTGTAATATTCATCTCACCAAGAGGTAAATGAAATGTATTATGGTCAGAGTGCCATCGCACTGCCATAGCTGTCAACAAACCTCAGTTCAACTAAAATCGAGGGAGATCTAACAGGAAATTGAGTCCACATGTCTCAATAGTACGCCACTCAGGAGGCATAAGTTCATCTACTAAATCAAAAATCCACAACACTACATCCCGTACCCACAACTTGTGGTAATGTTCCTACATTAATAAACAAAGTGAATCATGTCAGTTTTTCTCTTGGTGAACCATCCTACGTCAATCAAAACATTAAATCTATCTTTGCTCTAACTTGAGCATATCAACTTATTGCTCCTAACCTCTATATCGTGAGACACAAGGACAATTTGTAATCATTTTTAATCATATCTAATTGACCTATCAAACATTCATCATTATGACTTTTCTAATATCCTAAACACTACGTGACATTCTGGATGAACATTTTTTAGCTTGGAATCTAATCGGGTCATCTGGATGATCAATCGCACTGAATTCATTTTTTTCCTATATCAAAATTCCAATTTTATGGTAGGCGACACTTAACTTAGTGTACATGGAATTTTAAGCCCCGCAGCTCTTTACTAATCGGAGGTGGCGCTTCACTAATTAGGCGGTCTTTTACATGCCTGCGACTTTTCACAACTCATACGCGACCTTTAAAAACTAGGGTTTTTTAGGCTGCTCATTACTATTTGGGTGACAATTTTTCCCTAGCTCCTACGTGGCTAAGTTTTTCTCCTACGCGGATCTTTAATGCGCGAAGGTGAATTTTCTATGACCTGCGTGGCACTCTATCTATCCTATGTGACATTTTGCTAAAATTTTCCTAGAAAGCAATAAAAACATGTATTAAATGCTATTTCAAAAGTAATAAATGTACTAAGGGAGTTCAAACCACTCACCAGAGGCCCGTAATTAGGAGGTCTCTGATATCTATGCGCTCACTCAAACTTGTGCTCTCGAATGGGGACCACCATCGTTGTCAATCGTTAGAGGCTCAGAGCAAAATATCAATAGTAAAAAGTGAAAATGAATAGTAAATTTGGGTTTTTCAACCTATTTAAGCTATTTTAACCTATTTTATGAGATTTTTGACCAACTCAAACCTAATCTGCATAATCTACACACTAGGGCATTTGTTCGACATCTTTCACACATCATTATTATCAGAAATCCAATCATCTTGGATCTCTTCTATCAGCATTCTTCATCAAAATTTTTTACCTATGATCAATATGATTTCATTTTCGAGGGGGCACATCATATCATCTAACTAGGATCCTGTAGCATACCATATATCAAATTTGGGGCATTAAAATTTCAAACTTTCTCAGAGCATCATATCAAGATTTTATATCAAGGTCTCATATCAGAGTTTCATATCAAAGGTTTCATATCAGGGTTTCATATCAGAGTTTCATATCAGAGATATCATATCAGGGTTTCATATCATAGTTTTGATATTAGGGTTTTCATATCAGGTTTTCATATCAGTCAATCTGCTCATCAGTATCAAATCAACTCTCAGGATGATCAAGCTTTCTTTGAATCAATGTGCTTTGCACATCAATTCAAAGAGGGGCATTTGTAGACACCTAAAATTGACCAGATGTATCTCAAGCATTCCAAACTATAAATCTCAGACAAATGCCTTAAAATATCATCTCAATGCAAAACAAATGGATCAAATCAAATGGACAAAAATCAAATCAAATTAAAAGATCAAATAATCATGAAATAAAATAATTAAATTCAAGCCTAAAGGGATTAATCAAATTATGCAATTGATTTTTCAATTGTATAGTTCAAATCAAAAAGATCAAATCCAACCCAATCACCCTTTCATGGCTAAATTAATTAAATGATTGATTTATTTAATTCCTAATATCTTTGAGACAACCAACCAATTTTCCCTCCATTTGAAAACACCTCAAAGCTTTTGACTTAACCAAACTTTGATCATGATCAACTCATTCTACACCCTACCCTTGGAAAAATGCTATAAATATAAGCCATTTCCTTTGTGTTTGGGATCTAAGAATTTCAAGAGAAAAAGCATCCTTACTATAGGCATATGGAGAGCATTTGAGAGCTTTTGAGAGTATTTCAGCATTTGCATAACATTTAGTATATCATGTTTAGGAGCATTTCTTGTTTTCTCACATATATTGGAGAATTTTAAGCATTTTAAGCATTCTAAGCTAGACTTGAGAATTTTTTTATCATTCATTTCTCATTCTAGGATTTTCCTTGAGAGAGATTAACCCTGAGAGCTCTCTTAACAAAGCTTGGATAGAAAACCATGAGATGATATAGATTTTTAGCTTTAATTCTTAGAGTAATTTGTATTATCTTTCCATAGAATTGTTGTTCTTAATCTTAATTTCATGAATGTTTAATTTTACACACACAAATGTCATCATATCATCTAACTGGGATCCTATAGCATACCTTATATCAAATTTGGGGTATTAAAATTTCAAACTTTATCAGAGCATCATATCAGGATTTCATATCAAGGTTTCATATTAGAGTTTCATATCAAAGGTTTCATATCAGGGTTTCATATCAGAGTTTCATATCAGAGATATCATATTAGGGTTTCATATCAGTGTTTTCATATCAAGTTTTCATATCAGTCAATTAGCTCATCAGTATCGAATCAACGCTCAGGACGATCAAGCTTTCTTTGAATCAATGTGCTTCGCACATCAATTCAAAGAGGGGCATTTGTAGACACCTAAAATTGATCAGATGTATCTCAAGCATTTCAAACTATAAATCTTAGCCAAATGCCTTAAAATCTCATCTCAATGCAAAACAAATGGATCAAATCAAATGGACAAAAATCAAATCAAATTAAAAGATCAAATAAT